>CM068833.1:80422226-80888862 GCA_028554795.2 Sinohyriopsis cumingii
AACACTGAATTCAGTATTAATTTTCCAACCGCGATTCAAGTAAAAGAAATCGCTCTTGCGCAGTTGCGAGTATACCACAGTTGACCCAATATCAGTTCAAAATCGTTTGGTGGAATACAATCGAATAATTCGCTGGTATTTGCAAATAAAAATAACCAGATGAAACACCTGACTGGGTAGTTGGAATATCCACTGGCAGTTATCAAATCGAATAGATGAATGATGAATTTCAACGTAGATTAAAAAATATCACGAGGAAAGAATCCAAGATAGCAATAACAGTCCATGAACCAACATTGTCAACTACGATAGAGATAAATTCCCCCATTACGTCGTTGATATCTATCAGTCATCGATCAGATCATTGTTAGGATGGCCTGATGTTGCCCCGCGGATACCACTGCCAATACCTGAACCAACCCGGGCTGATTTTGCGACGGATAAACAATCATAGTGGGGAATTAACCCATCATACAAAAAACATTTACTTGCTATACAAAATGCAATGTTGGGTAGTGATTTTTGCTTCAATAGTAATGACTACATGTGGTGGCATTTTATTATTGAACAATCTGCTAGTGAAGGAATTCATTATATAGTTATTCACCTAGATCAAATTATTGAATATTTTAAAATCATTAATCAAGAACATAAAATACGAGAAAAACTACAGCAAAGTTTCACTGAATATCTTTATGATATAGCTAGTTCGCGCAAGGAAATCATTAAAGAAATAGAAATATTAAATCAGCTCGTATCTGATATGGAAGATACTAACCAAAGAGTGATTCAGGCAACAATTGATTACGCTGACAACATAAATCGTTATAAACAAATTTTTTAAAATGCATACTCTATCCCAGAAGCTAATCTACCAAATTTTAAACTTCCCATGTATAACCTAGACGAACTAAAAAAATATCAATCGATGATTATCACCGATGAGTTTTTTCCTAAAATACTTGAACAATGGAGAAAAACACTAGCAAGTATTCTCAGGTATAATAATGACCCATACGGACAAGGCCGTCATATTTCTCCGGGAATTGTAAATATAACCTCAACTATCGCGGTCAATCTTGTTTGTGACGTAATTGATGGAAGCTATCAGACAAACACAGAAATATGACATCAAGCATAGCAAGGATATATCTTATATACTTTTACACCGCAAGTTCCACCCGGATATCTGATTGTACAAGAACCAATTAACCAGGTCTATCTATGATGTCATAATCCTCTAATCTCAAGAATAAACTTTAGGCTAACTGACCAGTCCGGCAACTTGCTTAACCTTCATGGAGAGACGCTGAGTCTGAATTTATATGTAATATCCTAAAAGTCTACGATTTTCGAGGATTTTCAGCCTTAAAAACCTGCGATTTTTGAGGATTTCTAATCGTAGAGTGTAGTCTCCCATGATTTTAGCAATCTAACAATTACATACTTTAAAAATGCCACTGACGCATGATATACATTAAAACAGTATAAAAAAAGAAATCCCCGTCCTTGATTTTTATCTCCTGATACACTTTCACTTTCATTTCCACGAATGAATCTAACTTTCATTTTCATTACTACTAACAGTTTCTGACATCATTTTTCTTAATTGTCTTATGCGAGTATTGATTGATATTTTTGCCATTCACGAGATAGTTCTGATCTTTTTTTTTTCTAATGCGAGTGAGAGAGAGACTAATTCCCTCACTTGATTTTCTTTTACTGTGGCCAGCGATTGAAACATTCACGTTTTAATTTTTTTACGAACCTGTAATCAGATGGTAACGTGTATCTCCCCTCCTCCTTACGTTCTTGTAATGTTTGAAAATCAGAAATATTTTTTTTCTTCAGGATTTAGTTCATCAAATATATTTATGTCGTCTTTTTCTAAGTTTTTAATAGTGGGAATAATACAATTGTAAAAAACGCAACCTCTGGATTACTGAAGAAAATATCTGCTTCCCCCAAAAGTCCAGAATGACTAGAAAGTCGCTCTCTCCGTCTTTTTATAGTTATACACATAATGTTTTGGTGAGTTATTTTGGGAACATAGACATGGATGATTCACTAGTAAGTCGCTCTCTCCGTCTTTTTATAATTATACACATAATATTTCCGGTGAGTTATATTGGGAACTTACACATGGATGATTCACTAGAAAACATGTGTATAACTATAAAAGAGGCAGAGAGCGACTTTCTAGTCATTCTGGACTAAGGGCAGGCATCATATGTAAGTGAAATATGTTCTGTCAATTATCACGTAGCCATTTAAATTGTATGATCGTGACAATAAAATATTTATTTACAAATATTTTGAAATTTATTTACGTTGATAAAATCAGGGACAGTGTCAAGAGAACAACGATAACTTTACCAACCACGTTACATATCGACGGCAGAGTTATCTCCGTTGTTTTTCTCAAGGATGTTTTCCGTATCTAACACGATTGGAACATAATAAAATGAAAGCCATTGTTCATTCATCTGTGAAAGCGCTGAGATTTGTATTTTATTCGCGCCTTTTTGTTCTGAAGGAATGCAGATATAAAAATGCTTGCCAGTTGCATACATTGACTGAAATATTATTTCTTCACTGGTCTCAATATTGACATTTAACTGCTCTCCTCCTAAAAATTCTTTCACACTTCCCAGTATTACCGAACTTGCAATTCTCACTGTGTAATAGCTTGAAGGTTGTGTAAAGAGTTATTGAGTTTTTTTCCGTCAATATGATCGATCACAAGACCATCTTTGATCACCCAAAAGAAACATTTTTATACAAATTTATGACAGAGATAGTTTTTCGTCCCTTCGGCGGTGAACATTAGATGACCAGAATTAGTAACAAAACCGACTGTTTTTTTTTTTAGTCGACGGTTTATGATTACACCATCACGAGATGCTTCATAGTTCTTGATGATAGGATGTCTGACAAATTCTTTTTGCTTCATATATATATAATATTATTTGTCTAATTATAATACAGAACCTTGCTTTATAGTCTTCAGGGTTTCTTGTAATTTTATCAAGAGCAGAGTCCTTGACAGAGTCAGGGTTGTTATTTTTCTTTATCATAATGCTGCTTTAGTTCTCTATATCTTTTACCACCAGATTGCACACACAACTGCGTTTTCCCTCTAAATTCAACACCATACCGTAAACAGGGTTTTGGACCAAGACTCCCTCGTATTACGATTTGTAAATGTTGTCCGCAGAATTCATTTACACAGAATTTGTTACAAGGAGTTAAAGACCCTACCATCACCCACCAGCATTGATTCCTTATTTCCGTCATGATGTATATATATATATATATGTATATATATATATATATATATATATATATATATATATATATATATATATATATATATATATATATATATATATATATATATATATATATATATATATATATATATATATAGATATATATATATATATATATATATATATATATATATGTAATATTTTAATTTAAATACTTGTTTTAAATATAATATGGAAGAGTTTGGGAGATTATCTACAATCAAGCCTTGGAAAACTTCGTTTCCTGAATCCAGATTCGATCTTGACAGAATAACTCCTGCTTTGCAGAGGCGAACTCTGGCTCATCCGACGAAGAATCTGATTAATAATATTCGGAATGCTAAAATAGAATTTTGTGATGATGGGGCATCTCACACGTGGTCGACATTCAAGGTCATACTTGATGATAAAGTCATTGATGCTACAATGAACGACGAGCGGGCAGAAACAATTATCGATTAGCTCAACGATCGAAAGTATTCTTTCAGAATAAAATGTGTTGTATTATCAGAAACAGATTCCGATGAGTTAATTGTCCCTGACAAACGTGACCCTGTACCTGCTGATGAAAAAATCGATGTGCTAAGTAAAAGTTCCAAGCCAGGAATCCTGACTGGTATTGACAGACCATATTACGTTCGAGCGTATCCTATGACCGCAGTTATTTATGGAATTTATCGGCTAAATGACAACCCTAACATGAATGATCTTGCGCCAATGAGATTTTCAAAGCTGAACTGTGTAGCCGAACGAGTAATCGAACATTTTACAAACACGATGCGGGGAAATGGGTTAGCGGATCTACGACGTGAAAAAATAAACAAATGGTCTGAATCGGTCAAGGATACCGGAGCTATAATAAATGATGTCGCCGAGTTAGGAAGTAAATAAAAATTTCCAATAACTGTAGCAACGATAACCGGAGAGATTTTATGCAAATCAAAGACTAAGTCGAAGGGAGATCCAATATTTCCACGAGATCGGATTGTAAGATTTTACCCAGAGAAAGACTCTGATAGAAACATGTTTGATTTTATTCACGAAATAAGTAAAAACGATCCTGTATCAATATGGCTATTTAAGAGTTCCGATGATGAAAAATATGATCAATTTGTACGACCTAACGGCGAAATATATCGTAAAGAATCTCTTCACGAAGAAATGAAAAATATTGCGCAGAAATTCTCAACAGAGAATACAGAACAATTACTAAATAATTGTTTTACAGTTCCTTCTATTGGAGCTCACATTGCAAGAGAGAAGAATTCGTGGAAGCCAACACGATTTGAATTTCTCGAAGACTTACAACTAAGTTGCTGTGAATACGGACACGGTGGATTGTGGAATACTAAGTATGGCCATAACGACGTTATCTTGGTTGATATGGTCGCATGTTTTCCGGGAACTTTTCTTGGTTACGGAGAATGTTCTGGATATTTTAAAAGATTTGGACACCCCACAAACGAAATGACCAGGGTATCGATAAATGGACCACTACCTGATTTTAATCTAACGGATTCGCTCGTATTGTATCATTCGAGTTTGCTAAGGGTCTTCATCCGATCTGTTATATTTGGTTTGTTAGGCACTTTTCAGAAAAACGCTGGGCACCAATAGTGATGTTACAATATATGCTTGATTGTAAAATATTAATATCGTTGATTGGAAGTGAGACAATTATATCATGTCGGAAGCAGACCAAAGTTTGATTACCACCACCTGATGTTGATAAAACCGCAAAAGATCTCGGTAAATTTACTCAAAGTGGGGCATATGATCATACACAACTTTATGCACGATTAATTCTAGATGATGCTGAATATGATTTTATTATCGCCGATGCAACAATGAGAGATATATTTGTAAGTCGAGAAAACGCCTACTTGTCTAACGGAACACGATTAGGAACAATTGTTGGTTATATTGATGGTGAGTCACCTCAGTTTACTCATTACAGATCCTCAATGCTCGCTTATGTTTCTTTAAATTTATTATCGATTATAAATAGATTCCCTACTACTGCAATCAGAGTTGCAATGGATTCATTCTATATCGAAAAAATATACAGAATTGCTGACACAATTTATTGTTCATGATGCATCGTGGGGCGAATGGAGAATAAAACAAGAAATGTTATATAATTATTCTGATCCGCAGATGCTGAAATCAAAGATATTTATTACAAAAATAATCAGATAGAGAATTATCGTTTGCGACATCTGTGTATGATCCAGTATCCAGACACAAGACTGTTTATCTAAACGGACATGGGGGTGGGGGTGTCTGGTAAAACAATGCGAGTTATTGAATTATTTCAGCAGTGTTCGGATGATATGGTCGTTTTAACACCTACACACAGACCCGCAAGAGAAATGAAACAACAAGAAGTGCGATCATGTACTTATCATAGCTTTTTTCGAGACAAGGGTGACATATGGACTCCTGATCGAAAGGGAGAGAAATATATTCCAAAGATCATCATTTGGGATGAGATATGTACAGTGTCGCTAGATATATTAAAAATATTTTTCGATTGGCTGTTATTGAAAAATACAGCTGTGGTCATGTGCAGCGATCACGGTCAACCACCACCGTTTGTTGGGCCATATCCACACGGGTGGCTAAAGAATTTTGTGGATTATTACGAGGAAATAACTGATGATCATAGATTTCTTGATGTAGATTTAAGGGAGTTTAAAAAAATTAATCAGACTACAACCAAATAAAATTCAATGTGAAATAATGTGTAAAATGATTTCAAAAACTAATTTGAATGACTTTCTGCAAACGTGGAAACCAAATGATTTGATAGTATCAAGTAGAAAGATAGTTCGTGATACACTTCAACAGTGGTTATTTCAGTTGCATAAAGAAAAAAATTCAGATCTATGTGTACCATTGTGTTATAGACCAGTTCATACACGACAACAGAATATCGACGTTGAAATAACCAGGACAGACTGATAAACAGAGTCTCGTATTAGATGATGTTGTTTTGCTTGATGTCAGTGTTGTTGAGGATACGCTGAGCGTGGATAAATCTCCGCGGACACTGGGATAAACGATGACAATTCATTCATCTCAGGGGCTAACCATCTCTGATACTCGAGTTTTGTCGATGATCGTGTCTAATGATCAAACTTAGTGGCAATAATTACTGTATATTGCATAATCATCCATGCCATACATAAATACATATATAAGAATTTTGTATAACTTGAATATCTACCTTGTTATATAAATATATATATATATATATATATATATATATATATATATATATATATATATATATAATGACTGTTGGTTGATTAATTATTGCACAATTAACCCTATTTAATTGCCACTGTAAACTGTAGATTAACAGGAGGAAAATTAATTTCATAGGGATTAGATAATAAACAGAATCCTCATCTTTCCAATATAATCTCTCTTGTGAACAAACAAGGAAGAAAGGTGTGGCCTTTAGGTGCAATTATCTGCAATTTGCTTAACTGATACAAAATGCAGAATTTACACTAAATTACTCTAAAATAACTTACATGTTCTAAATTGATAAAATTGTGAATAGGAATATATAAACAAATTAGGACTCTAAACCTTACTTGTAAGAGGCTACCTTATTCTGCCACACTGCGGTAGCGGTAAATTACACTCACAAAATGTCCAAATAAGATGGGGGTCAGCGGAAATATAACATTGTGTCAAATACATCGGACTATATACAGTTTGATGCATTTAATTCGCTTTATGCTTCTTGCAAGTCAGCTCTCTTCCGAGTGTTAATACTCTCGAAATCCAGCTGACTTTAATGCAGCAATATCATTCGAATGATATTTTCAAAAAGACGTGCCATAAATTGGTATCACCTCTTATTGGTAGGGTAATGCGAATAGTATTGTAAGAAATTGACGTGCCACCGTGCCATCAGTTGCCATAATATGTGTAAAATATAATGAACGTCAAAAAATTAGATATGATCAAGTAAGTGATTGGCAACAGCATTAAAAACCATCGTTGACAAATGTACAACAACAGTAAAAAAAATACCGAAGACATGTAGTTGCCATTGATGTCATTGTGTACTCGGTATCTACACTCGCTGCGTCCACCGGCGTAGTGTTATCAACGCTAACACCATTAACGGTAAGAATAACAACGATATGTGTTTCATCAGCAACAATTGTTGGGTTTTAAATATTATCGCGAAAAAGATATTCACGTGCACGAGCACAAAATTGCACGACTATATTGTGCGATTACACACGGCAACAAACGCGTACTCTAAATTGTCGTCGCTGATATCATCAAGCCTTGACGATACGACAATATCAGATTCTGAATTTGATATAATGGTTAAGACATACAATGAAGTTATTGATTTAGATAACCATGATTTTAAAAATGGGAGTTTAAATAATGATAGAACTACAGCAGTTAGCCGCAAACCCAACCCAGTTGAGAACCACTACGATATCAGTAAGCTCAACCAACACTGAATTCAGTATTAATTTTCCAACCGCGATTCAAGTAAAAGAAATCGCTCTTGCGCAGTTGCGAGTATACCACAGTTGACCCAATATCAGTTCAAAATCGTTTGGTGGAATACAATCGAATAATTCGCTGGTATTTGCAAATAAAAATAACCAGATGAAACACCTGACTGGGTAGTTGGAATATCCACTGGCAGTTATCAAATCGAATAGATGAATGATGAATTTCAACGTAGATTAAAAAATATCACGAGGAAAGAATCCAAGATAGCAATAACAGTCCATGAACCAACATTGTCAACTACGATAGAGATAAATTCCCCCATTACGTCGTTGATATCTATCAGTCATCGATCAGATCATTGTTAGGATGGCCTGATGTTGCCCCGCGGATACCACTGCCAATACCTGAACCAACCCGGGCTGATTTTGCGACGGATAAACAATCATAGTGGGGAATTAACCCATCATACAAAAAACATTTACTTGCTATACAAAATGCAATGTTGGGTAGTGATTTTTGCTTCAATAGTAATGACTACATGTGGTGGCATTTTATTATTGAACAATCTGCTAGTGAAGGAATTCATTATATAGTTATTCACCTAGATCAAATTATTGAATATTTTAAAATCATTAATCAAGAACATAAAATACGAGAAAAACTACAGCAAAGTTTCACTGAATATCTTTATGATATAGCTAGTTCGCGCAAGGAAATCATTAAAGAAATAGAAATATTAAATCAGCTCGTATCTGATATGGAAGATACTAACCAAAGAGTGATTCAGGCAACAATTGATTACGCTGACAACATAAATCGTTATAAACAAATTTTTTAAAATGCATACTCTATCCCAGAAGCTAATCTACCAAATTTTAAACTTCCCATGTATAACCTAGACGAACTAAAAAAATATCAATCGATGATTATCACCGATGAGTTTTTTCCTAAAATACTTGAACAATGGAGAAAAACACTAGCAAGTATTCTCAGGTATAATAATGACCCATACGGACAAGGCCGTCATATTTCTCCGGGAATTGTAAATATAACCTCAACTATCGCGGTCAATCTTGTTTGTGACGTAATTGATGGAAGCTATCAGACAAACACAGAAATATGACATCAAGCATAGCAAGGATATATCTTATATACTTTTACACCGCAAGTTCCACCCGGATATCTGATTGTACAAGAACCAATTAACCAGGTCTATCTATGATGTCATAATCCTCTAATCTCAAGAATAAACTTTAGGCTAACTGACCAGTCCGGCAACTTGCTTAACCTTCATGGAGAGACGCTGAGTCTGAATTTATATGTAATATCCTAAAAGTCTACGATTTTCGAGGATTTTCAGCCTTAAAAACCTGCGATTTTTGAGGATTTCTAATCGTAGAGTGTAGTCTCCCATGATTTTAGCAATCGAACAATTACATACTTTAAAAATGCCACTGACGCATGATATACATTAAAACAGTATAAAAAAAGAAATCCCCGTCCTTGATTTTTATCTCCTGATACACTTTCACTTTCATTTCCACGAATGAATCTAACTTTCATTTTCATTACTACTAACAGTTTCTGACATCATTTTTCTTAATTGTCTTATGCGAGTATTGATTGATATTTTTGCCATTCACGAGATAGTTCTGATCTTTTTTTTTTCTAATGCGAGTGAGAGAGAGACTAATTCCCTCACTTGATTTTCTTTTACTGTGGCCAGCGATTGAAACATTCACGTTTTAATTTTTTTACGAACCTGTAATCAGATGGTAACGTGTATCTCCCCTCCTCCTTACGTTCTTGTAATGTTTGAAAATCAGAAATATTTTTTTTCTTCAGGATTTAGTTCATCAAATATATTTATGTCGTCTTTTTCTAAGTTTTTAATAGTGGGAATAATACAATTGTAAAAAACGCAACCTCTGGATTACTGAAGAAAATATCTGCTTCCCCCAAAAGTCCAGAATGACTAGAAAGTCGCTCTCTCCGTCTTTTTATAGTTATACACATAATGTTTTGGTGAGTTATTTTGGGAACATAGACATGGATGATTCACTAGTAAGTCGCTCTCTCCGTCTTTTTATAATTATACACATAATATTTCCGGTGAGTTATATTGGGAACTTACACATGGATGATTCACTAGAAAACATGTGTATAACTATAAAAGAGGCAGAGAGCGACTTTCTAGTCATTCTGGACTAAGGGCAGGCATCATATGTAAGTGAAATATGTTCTGTCAATTATCACGTAGCCATTTAAATTGTATGATCGTGACAATAAAATATTTATTTACAAATATTTTGAAATTTATTTACGTTGATAAAATCAGGGACAGTGTCAAGAGAACAACGATAACTTTACCAACCACGTTACATATCGACGGCAGAGTTATCTCCGTTGTTTTTATCAAGGATGTTTTCCGTATCTAACACGATTGGAACATAATAAAATGAAAGCCATTGTTCATTCATCTGTGAAAGCGCTGAGATTTGTATTTTATTCGCGCCTTTTTGTTCTGAAGGAATGCAGATATAAAAATGCTTGCCAGTTGCATACATTGACTGAAATATTATTTCTTCACTGGTCTCAATATTGACATTTAACTGCTCTCCTCCTAAAAATTCTTTCACACTTCCCAGTATTACCGAACTTGCAATTCTCACTGTGTAATAGCTTGAAGGTTGTGTAAAGAGTTATTGAGTTTTTTTCTGTCAATATGATCGATCACAAGACCATCTTTGATCACCCAAAAGAAACATTTTTATACAAATTTATGACAGAGATAGTTTTTCGTCCCTTCGGCGGTGAACATTAGATGACCAGAATTAGTAACAAAACCGACTGTTTTTTTTTTTAGTCGACGGTTTATGATTACACCATCACGAGATGCTTCATAGTTCTTGATGATAGGATGTCTGACAAATTCTTTTTGCTTCATATATATATAATATTATTTGTCTAATTATAATACAGAACCTTGCTTTATAGTCTTCAGGGTTTCTTGTAATTTTATCAAGAGCAGAGTCCTTGACAGAGTCAGGGTTGTTATTTTTCTTTATCATAATGCTGCTTTAGTTCTCTATATCTTTTACCACCAGATTGCACACACAACTGCGTTTTCCCTCTAAATTCAACACCATACCGTAAACAGGGTTTTCGACCAAGACTCCCTCGTATTACGATTTGTAAATGTTGTCCGCAGAATTCATTTACACAGAATTTGTTACAAGGAGTTAAAGACCCTACCATCACCCACCAGCATTGATTCCTTATTTCCGTCATGATGTATATATATATATATATATATATATATATATATACATATATATATATATATATATATATATATATATATATATATATATATATATATATATATATATATATATATATATATATATATGGAATATCTTAATTTAAATACTTGTTTTAAATATAATATGGAAGAGTTTGGGAGATTATCTACAATCAAGCCTTGGAAAACTTCGTTTCCTGAATCCAGATTCGATCTTGACAGAATAACTCCTGCTTTGCAGAGGCGAACTCTGGCTCATCCGACGAAGAATCTGATTAATAATATTCGGAATGCTAAAATAGAATTTTGTGATGATGGGGCATCTCACACGTGGTCGACATTCAAGGTCATACTTGATGATAAAGTCATTGATGCTACAATGAACGACGAGCGGGCAGAAACAATTATCGATTAGCTCAACGATCAAAAGTATTTTTTCAGAATAAAATGTGTTGTATTATCAGAAACAGATTCCGATGAGTTAATTGTCCCTGACAAACGTGACCCTGTACCTGCTGATGAAAAAATCGATGTGCTAAGTAAAAGTTCCAAGCCAGGAATCCTGACTGGTATTGACAGACCATATTACGTTCGAGCGTATCCTATGACCGCAGTTATTTATGGAATTTATCGGCTAAATGACAACCCTAACATGAATGATCTTGCGCCAATGAGATTTTCAAAGCTGAACTGTGTAGCCGAACGAGTAATCGAACATTTTACAAACACGATGCGGGGAAATGGGTTAGCGGATCTACGACGTGAAAAAATAAACAAATGGTCTGAATCGGTCAAGGATACCGGAGCTATAATAAATGATGTCGCCGAGTTAGGAAGTAAATAAAAATTTCCAATAACTGTAGCAACGATAACCGGAGAGATTTTATGCAAATCAAAGACTAAGTCGAAGGGAGATCCAATATTTCCACGAGATCGGATTGTAAGATTTTACCCAGAGAAAGACTCTGATAGAAACATGTTTGATTTTATTCACGAAATAAGTAAAAACGATCCTGTATCAATATGGCTATTTCAGAGTTCCGATGATGAAAAATATGATCAATTTGTACGACCTAACGGCGAAATATATCGTAAAGAATCTCTTCACGAAGAAATGAAAAATATTGCGCAGAAATTCTCAACAGAGAATACAGAACAATTACTAAATAATTGTTTTACAGTTCCTTCTATTGGAGCTCACATTGCAAGAGAGAAGAATTCGTGGAAGCCAACACGATTTGAATTTCTCGAAGACTTACAACTAAGTTGCTGTGAATACGGACACGGTGGATTGTGGAATACTAAGTATGGCCATAACGACGTTATCTTGGTTGATATGGTCGCATGTTTTCCGGGAACTTTTCTTGGTTACGGAGAATGTTCTGGATATTTTAAAAGATTTGGACACCCCACAAACGAAATGACCAGGGTATCGATAAATGGACCACTACCTGATTTTAATCTAACGGATTCGCTCGTATTGTATCATTCGAGTTTGCTAAGGGTCTTCATCCGATCTGTTATATTTGGTTTGTTAGGCACTTTTCAGAAAAACGCTGGGCACCAATAGTGATGTTACAATATATGCTTGATTGTAAAATATTAATATCGTTGATTGGAAGTGAGACAATTATATCATGTCGGAAGCAGACCAAAGTTTGATTACCACCACCTGATGTTGATAAAACCGCAAAAGATCTCGGTAAATTTACTCAAAGTGGGGCATATGATCATACACAACTTTATGCACGATTATTCTAGATGATGCTGAATATGATTTTATTATCGCCGATGCAACAATGAGAGATATATTTGTAAGTCGAGAAAACGCCTACTTGTCTAACGGAACACGATTAGGAACAATTGTTGGTTATATTGATGGTGAGTCACCTCAGTTTACTCATTAAAGATCCTCAATGCTCGCTTATGTTTCTTTAAATTTATTATCGATTATAAATAGTTTCCCTACTACTGCAATCAGAGTTGCAATGGATTCATTCTACATCGAAAAAATATACAGAATTGCTGACACAATTTATTGTTCATGATGCATCGTGGGGCGAATGGAGAATAAAACAAGAAATGTTATATAATTATTCTGATCCGCAGATGCTGAAATCAAAGATATTTATTACAAAAATAATCAGATAGAGAATTATCGTTTGCGACATCTGTGTATGATCCAGTATCCAGACACAAGACTGTTTATCTAAACGGACATGGGGGGGGGGGTGTGTCTGGTAAAATAATGCGAGTTATTGAATTATTTCAGCAGTGTTCGGATGATATGGTCGTTTTAACACCTACACACAGACCCGCAAGAGAAATGAAGCAACAAGAAGTGCGATCATGTACTTATCATAGCTTTTTCGAGACAAGGGTGACATATGGACTCCTGATCGAAAGGGAGAGAAATATATTCCAAAGATCATCATTTGGGATGAGATATGTACAGTGTCGCTAGATATATTAAAAATATTTTTCGATTGGCTGTTATTGAAAAATACAGCTGTGGTCATGTGCAGCGATCACGGTCAACCACCACCGTTTGTTGGGCCATATCCACACGGGTGGCTAAAGAATTTTGTGGATTATTACGAGGAAATAACTGATGATCATAGATTTCTTGATGTAGATTTAAGGGAGTTTAAAAAAATTAATCAGACTACAACCAAATAAAATTCAATGTGAAATAATGTGTAAAATGATTTCAAAAATTAATTTGAATGACTTTCTGCAAACGTGGAAACCAAATGATTTGATAGTATCAAGTAGAAAGATAGTTCGTGATACACTTCAACAGTGGTTATTTCAGTTGCATAAAGAAAAAATTTCAGATCTATGTGTACCATTGTGTTATAGACCAGTTCATACACGACAACATAATATCGACGTTGAAATAACCAGGACAGACTGAGAAACAGAGTCTCGTATTAGATGATGTTGTTTTGCTTGATGTCAGTGTTGTTGAGGATACGCTGAGCGTGGATAAATCTCCGCGGACACTGGGATAAACGATGACAATTCATTCATCTCAGGGGCTAACCATCTCTGATACTCGAGTTTTGTCGATGATCGTGTCTAATGATCAAACTTAGTGGCAATAATTACTGTATATTGCATAATCATCCATGCCATACATATATACATATATAAGAATTTTGTATAACTTGAATATCTACCTTGTTATATAAATATATATATATATATATATATATATATATATATATATATATATATATATATATATATATATATAATGACTGTTGGTTGATTAATTATTGCACAATTAACCCTATTTAATTGCCACTGTAAACTGTAGATTAACAGGAGGAAAATTAATTTCATAGGGATTAGATAATAAACAGAATCCTCATCTTTCCAATATAATCTCTCTTGTGAACAAACAAGAAAGAAAGGTGTGGCCTTTAGGTGCAATTATCTGCAATTTGCTTAACTGATACAAAATGCAGAATTTACACTACATTACTCTAAAATAACTTACATGTTCTAAATTGATAAAATTGTGAATAGGAATATATAAACAAATTAGGACTCTAAACCTTACTTGTAAGAGGCTACCTTATTCTGCCACACTGCGGTAGCGGTAAATTACACTCACAAAATGTCCAAATAAGATGGGGGTCAGCGGAAATATAACATTGTGTCAAATACATCGGACTATATACATTTTGATGCATTTAATTCGCTTTATGCTTCTTGCAAGTCAGCTCTCTTCCGAGTGTTAATACTCTCGAAATCCAGCTGACTTTAATGCAGCAATATCATTCGAATGATATTTTCAAAAAGACGTGCCATAAATTGGTATCACCTCTTATTGCTAGGGTAATGCGAATAGTATTGTAAGAAATTGACGTGCCACCGTGCCATCAGTTGCCATAATATGTGTAAAATATAATGAACGTCAAAAAATTAGATATGATCAAGTAAGTGATTGGCAACAGCATTAAAAACCATCGTTGACAAATGTACAACAACAGTAAAAAAAATACCGAAGACATGTAGTTGCCATTGATGTCATTGTGTACTCGGTATCTACACTCGCTGCGTCCACCGGCGTAGTGTTATCAACGCTAACACCATTAACGGTAAGAATAACAACGATATGTGTTTCATCAGCAACAATTGTTGGGTTTTAAATATTATCGCGAAAAAGATATTCACGTGCACGAGCACAAAATTGCACGACTATATTGTGCGATTACACACGGCAACAAACGCGTACTCTAAATTGTCGTCGCTGATATCATCAAGCCTTGACGATACGACAATATCAGATTCTGAATTTGATATAATGGTTAAGACATACAATGAAGTTATTGATTTAGATAACCATGATTTTAAAAATGGGAGTTTAAATAATGATAGAACTACAGCAGTTAGCCGCAAACCCAACCCAGTTGAGAACCACTACGATATCAGTAAGCTCAACCAACACTGAATTCAGTATTAATTTTCCAACCGCGATTCAAGTAAAAGAAATCGCTCTTGCGCAGTTGCGAGTATACCACAGTTGACCCAATATCAGTTCAAAATCGTTTGGTGGATTACAATCGAATAATTCGTTGGTATTTGCAAATAAAAATAAACCAGATGAAACACCTGACTGGGTAGTTGGAATATCCACTGGCAGTTATCAAATCGAACAGATGAATGATGAATTTCAACGTAGATTAAAAAATATCACGAGGAAAGAATCCAAGATAGCAATAACAGTCCATGGACCAACATTGTCAACTACGATAGAGATAAATTCCCCCTATTACGTCGTTGATATCTATCAGTCATCGATCAGATCATTGTTAGGATGGCCTGATGTTGCCTCGCGGATGCCACTGCCAATACCTGAACCAACCCGGGCTGATTTTGCGACGGATAAACAATCATAGTGGGGAATTAACCCATCATACGAAAAACATTTACTTGCTATAAAAAATGCAATGTTGGGTAGTGATTTTTGCTTCAATAGTAATGACTAGATGTGGTGGCATTTTATTATTGAACAATCTGCTAGTGAAGGAATTCATTATATAGTTATTCACCTAGATCAAATTATTGAATATTTTAAAATCATTAATCAAGAACATAAAATACGAGAAAAACTACAGCAAAGTTTCACTGAAAATCTTTTTGATATGGCTAGTTCGCGCAAGGAAATCATTAAAGAAATAGAAATATTAAATCAGCTCGTATCTGATATGGAAGATACTAACCAAAGAGTGACTCAGGCAACAATTGATTACGCTGACAACATAAATCGTTATAAACCAATTTTTTAAAATGCATTTCACCCAATGGCTTGGAAGAGCTGGCTGAGGACCGAGGTACCTGGAGACTGATGGTAAACAATGGTATATCAGTCATTGATGCGAGGAGAGGCCAGTTGGCGGCAGAGAAACGTAAGAGAAAGAAGAACGCAAGAGCAACCACAGTAACGCAGACTTCCCAGTATGTCTGCACCAACTGCAGTAGGGACTGTCACTCACGTATAGGCCTGCACAGCTACAGCAGACGTTGCCAACAGAGACAGACAACACCCCAAGGGCGCTATTCGCATGGTCTTTCGAGACCGAGTCGCCAATGATGATGATGATGGTTGTAACACTGCTGTATACAATACACACTCGATTACACATGAGAGAGAGAGAGAGAGAGAGTATAATGTTGAGAATTTTGTCAGTGTTTAGTTGTTGCAATATGAAGCTCTTACCAGTTAATTTTATTCTTTTTATTTTTCAAGTTGTCTTAATGTGTGCGCGCATAAATTGAAAGATTATCATCACTAGTCAGTATCGTCAATCATATTTGCTCCATTATTCCGTACAAATTAGAAAGGAAATAATTGTGTGTTGAATTTGTGTCCCCCCCTCCTCCGCCCCCTCACGGTACAAGAGAAATTGATAAAAATACACTTATTTGAAAATTAAATGAAAGAAAGTAACCTGGAATTGTTACCATATATACTTTCAGGATCCAATTCAAATTTTAAAATTTAAATAATAATAATAATAATATGAATTTAAAAAAATATAATAATGTCTCTAAACCCCCAACAAAAATAATAATTAATAGGAACCTAAAACCATTTGATTAAAAACTATATAGAACTTAAATTTCTAAATCAGCAATAACTTAAATTTCTAAATCAGCAATATTTTTGGGAAATGAAATAAAAATAATAGCAAAATCTTTTCCCAAGATATAAATATGATTAAAAAATTTAAAATTTCTTTTTTAAATAAAAAAATAATAATAATACAAAACAGTAATATAAAAGAAATGAATTAAAAACTTCTTAATTTGTAATATTTTAATATATTCTAAATAGGAACCCATACTTAATAAATCTTCAATTAATACTTGAAAATTCAAAAGACTCCTATTATGTCATACTTTGGAAAATAAAACACAAAAAACTACTATCTCAAATAAGGAACTATAGGGAATCCACAGGGAATCTATACGGGTAAAGTACAAGGCGATGACATCATAAGGCTACATCACAAGGCGCTACGCGAAGTGGACAGGCCCATGAAAGAGTCCTGGAAAAACACCCCATATAAAACATAAACAGACCAAACACAAACACAAATACATACAGTATAACCCCCACTGAATATTTTAATCTTCTTTAACCATACAGCTCCCGCACTGTATGGTCAACCAACCTACAGTATTGTAGTGTCTTAAACAATTTTGGAAATTTCTAAGAAATAGTTTAAATAATTAAAGGAGGCCTAACTCGAATCAGGAGAAATACAAGGAGAATAAAGAAGTGTGGACCTTGAATCGAGCACAGCCTACCTATATATTTAAAGAACATATTACGAGGAACGACACAGATTAACACTCAAATAAAACAATATAATTTTTTTTTTTAAAACTAATATAGCACTCCATTTTAAATTGAAAATAAATTAACGGATAAATAATACAAAATATATTATAATGGTATCGATATCCAAAGAATTGAAATAAGACAACTGGGGAAAAATCCTGACTTATACTTGCTGTCTCAAACATACAGAAAATATAGCATACACACAATATAGCACTAACACAAATAGTAACCACTGAGACTTAGGGGACCTCTAGCAAAGGTCACACATTTTCAGGGAAGGGACTCCTATCAAGGTGAATAAAACCAGGCTCGGACGAACAACCCTATAGATAACACTAGGGAAAAATAAGTTTTTGATAATACAATTCTTTTAAAATAAAACATACAACATATCTGAGGGGGAAACATACAAACATAAAATACTTTTTATATTTTTTGGAATGGGGGGATCTGCCTGGTGCCCCCCCCCAAAAAAAAAGAAGCAAATATGGTGCACTGTGTTGCATACGATAGGAGCCAAAAGAGTGATGATGGGAGAAAGGGTTCGTTCTTTTTTTGAAAGACCATGTTTACCAGAAAAAGAGTGGATTTAATCTGTGGGATCGAATAGGGGAGGGATGGGAAAGTCGTATCATGTATACCAGATTATATTGAATTCGGCCCAAAGGCAATTAGGTCCAACTCGAAAGACAATTCGGCACAACTTAGCATTGTTTGTAGATATTCTTGTTCTTCAGAAACCAAGTAGATACTATGTAAGATATGTCTTAGAAGAAAAAATAATTTAAACAAACTATCTCGATATTCTTTCAAAGGAAATAATCATGCTTCGTAACGTACATAGTTATGAAAGAAAAGACAAACTGACATATCTTGCTCGTTCTAATTAAAATATTTATATAAATTTTTTTTTTATGCTAAAAATGATATGCATTGCACAACAACATTCTCAATTCAAGTCTTCCGGTCAAATTATCAATAATTATTTATAAAACAATAGTACTTAACAGATGATATTCTGCAGAATACGTATACATTTTGCTACGGGTAGTGTACATGAGATTTTACAACAAATGTACTTAATTTTAGACTTCAGGTTGGAACACTGCTGCATACAATACACACTCGAGTACACATGAAAGAGAATGAGAGAGAGAGAGTATAATGTTGAGCATTTTGTCAGTGTTTAGTTGCTGCAATATGAAGCTCTTACCAGTTAATTTTATTCTTTTTATTTTTCAAGTTGTCTTAATATGTGCGCGCATAAAATGAAAGACTGTCATTACTAGTCAATATCGTCAATCATATTTGCTCCATTATTCCGTACAAATTAGAAAGGGCATAATTTTGTGTTGAATTTGTGCCCCCACCCCCCACACGGTACAAAAGAAATTGATAAAAATACACTTATTTGAAAATTAAATGAAAGAAATTAACCTTGCATTGTTTTATTTTTCGACAACAAGAAGCATGTACTTCGTCTTGTAGGGATAAATGCACGTCATTTCCGGTTGGCGTCCTCTATAGGTGGGAAATCGTAACTGAGAGGAAGTAACAGCGTTTTATACTTCTATTTCGAGCAATTAAATTATTATTTCTTTTTTACGCTTGATATTTTTTGTGTTCCTTTTGTGCGAGTATGACGACTTTTAATCATGTAATACAAATCTGATGTAATAAGAAAAATGTTGAAGTATGGCCGGTGACCTTTAATCTTTTTCAAAATCAAGATTATTTTCTACCTGACTTGAATTATTGCTTGTTTTATACTACAGACAACTAATACATAGCTAAACTATTCTCTCTGTGTATGGGTTTAAGATCAGGATCATTAATAACAGAAGTAAACATGTTTATTTGGGTCTGGGTCTAGGTTATTGGAATTCCCCTACAATTTAACTGCTGTACCTGACGTAGTCCAGTTACATATTATACTTTTAGTAACAAAAGTTTTAATAATAACATTTTATTTTGTAAACAGTAAGAACTGTTTAAAACGTTATTTTCCATTTGGTAAAGTTTCTTTTAACAAAATGTTACTTTTGACCTGAGGTCAAGAGGAAGACTATATTATATTGTTACTGGAAAGATTATTCATTCTGCTTTAAGATCTAGCAGAATCAATTTTGTATTATTGTCGTGTCCAGAAATTCATTTGGGCAAGAATTTATTTCTTCAAATTATTCAATTCGATGATCATTTTCTCTGAAAATATAGAGTGCTCATATTTGAATAATATTCTTTGACATAGACATTCATTGGGATTTATAGTGAATTCAGACCTAGAATTATATTATTGTGTTTCAACAGAAGACTTTTGGTATAAGAACACGATATAGGCCACAACATTATCACCTTCAGCGTTTGACTTAATTTTGATTATTTGGACGTATGTCTGTAATTCTAGGATTAATTTGGGATTTAGTTAGCAATACCGTAAGTTCTTTCTTTGTTTCCTTTTCACTGTGTGTTTTAAGGAAATAAATTATTTGTACTCTTGTCTTTGGCCATCTTATGGGACAAATACATCACATTTTAATTGCTTTATTTTCAAATCATATTTGATATGGATCCATGGCCTAGTATCCCGTCTTCTATAAAATAAGAGTTGGAAGATAACTGTCTGTTTTGCTTTCCAAATACTGCTTGTCAGAGGATTGCTGTCATAAACTTGTAACCCCCGTTACAGAACTGAAAAGTTAGATATTTGACTGATGATTGCTTATATTATTTTTATGATAATTAGCATAAATCTGTTGCAACTAGATAACGAATAAAATCAGCATCAGCAGCAGCATACCTAAGGTTACGATTATGTAAACTATGTCCATTTTTCATGCATTTGTAATTCATCAAGAAACAATTCAAACATTATATTAGGAATTTAGAAATATCGTCATATGAAACATTCTCTTAATATTTTTTAAGGATGTTTGTGACCATTTGCAATTAGCACAAAACAACAAATTATACATCACTGCTCCATTACAATGGTATGATAACTTTATTAGGGAAGAAAATGTACCTCATTTAACAAGGACGGATAAACACAATTTTATTTCTCTATTTAAAATTTTAAAAATATTTGGGAGCCATCGATTAACAAGTTTGGTGCTTGAAGTAGCTACATCACATCTGTTAATTCTAGTATGCATCCAGCTTCTTCTTTGCTCCTTGATTTGCCACCTTTCTCAACAATATTGGCCGCCAATGGCAATTCGCTACAACAATAAATTGATAGGACTGCAAAGTGACGTTTCATTATTTGCCTACATATTAGTAGTAATTACATGGTTAAATAGTATCTGTTTCGTTGTCTTTTTCGTATTTTAACAAAAAGGAATGCCGTCAGAAAACAACCTTGACCTTAACAGTGGTTTTTCGAATTCCAAAACATAGCATTGTTCCATAAGTTTCTGAACTACATGATGAAATATTTAAACTAAATCTGCTAGCACATAATGTTTTAGACTTTGTTTTCATTGAATTATATATTTTCTTTAATCTTTATGCCCAGTTAATTACGAGAACTGACAAAGTAATGATGTGTTATTTCATAAACATAGTGATGTCCGCCATTGCAGCTTGACTTAGGTTTCAAACTGATTTTACAAAGAAAAGAACACAAAATACGGCATTTAAAATCTTAATTTTAACAAAAATTAAATAAGAAAAAGCTCGTCACCGATTAAATCATTTTAAAAAGTTACTATTTGTTTACTTATATTTAAATTTTGAAACTGAATTTGGTACATTTTTATCATCAGATATTACACTAGTCCTAACTTTAGGAATCGAGCAGTGATATTTTGCTTGGGAAATAGTAGGTGGTAATTTAGTCATTAAAACACGCATGCGATCCTGCAAGTGTTTGTCGACGTAATTGGTATCAACACCGCATACAATACATTTCGCCTTCGGCTAGAACACAACAATGTCAGATATTCTTGGCTACAGCGAGGGAACTTTTCAAATGTCATGAACTAATGTAATTGTAGCAGGATGAATTCGTTTTCACATTATTTTACATTTTTCTGGCGACTTAGACACCCACTTCGACTTGTAGCACGAACTCGGCAATTTATGTTAAGTTTATTTGCTACATGTTTAAAGAATTTTCTTATTTTGTTACATATCACTAACTTACCGGTTCACGTAACAGTCACATAACATCCTAACATTCTTACGGAAATCCGTAGCAAGCATCATGATCTACTGTAAACAACCTCTGATCGGTTCTATTATGATTGTTCACAGCAGGATAGAAAGTGTGCCCTTTGCAAACTGAATATTGTATGCAAATGTTTGGGATTTCGATAAAATTAAGCCAACAACTTTACGCACGTATCGGTGAACGCGTACAGACTCTGACAGTTTATCTATAAGGTCGTAAATTTTTCAACTTTGAATAAGTCAAACTATTTAAGTTTTTTTTTTTATTCAAACACAATATAAAATGTCTCCACAATGCACATCTTACTATTTGATTACATGCAACACTAGGGTGATAACAGTTAATTTACATTATTTTTTCGAACCAGCAGTACAATTTCTGCAGGTTAGAAATTATAATATACAAGTTTGTGCAAAACAGCCTTAGTTTTATGTACTTGCAATTATATAAATGATCTTGTAATCTTTTTATGTAGATGAGTAATGTCTCATTTGTATATCTGAAATGTAATGTTTCCGGACATGACAGAGGAAATTAAAAATTAACAAACACGTTTTATATCAAAATTCTCTTTATTATCATAGTAGCACATAAACATATATAATATTCATGAGAAATTAAAGTCTGAAATGCTTTTCGCAGCCTCTTTGCAACAAACACTAGCATCTGACATTAGACTCTATACTCAGTCAATACCATTATGATTGGACTTTCTGTTGGAAGAGTTGGAATGACAATTAATTAATAAAGTCGGTGAGAACATGCATTTTATAGATGACAATTCCAAGTCCAACCAAAAATAGTTGGCAGGGACGAGACCTCTTGCATCAATTGTTCAACGTTTTCATGAGGATTTAAATAAAGAACTTTGATAACATTTCCTCGTCATCATTCGTGCTAGGCTGTGGGCTAATATATCTTAGAAATGCCCCGCCCCAGCTCATTCTTTCAAAACCCAGAGCAGTAAGTCACATTCAGATTCACATCAAAATACTATGCCTAAAAGAAGTGCTGAGGTGGCAACATTAACATTCGTCTACTCACAGTGAAAGCAAGAACAACACAATTTACAATTCCTGCAATTGCAATTACCATGTGAAATAAGATAAATTTAAACATAGTAATTACAAAATAAATACTGTTCTTCCAGGTTTTGCAAGCTGCTAATGATGCAAAAAACCACATAAGTAGCATTGCAACTTGACTGAAACCTATTTCAGTAAATATTTTTATTTTTGTCATTCAGCAATACCTTTTCCACTTAATGACTAATTTAATGCAAAATATTGCAGAAAGCTCGTTCTCTACTCAACAGCGTAGCTTTTTTTCACCAAATACTAAGCAAATATACATAAGAAACATTGGTCACTATAGGCCTCACGGTACTAATTCCACTCCAATGGTAAACATATGGAAACACTATCATATTCAAAATTCAGTAACTTAAAATTTCTGGGTGCTGATAATGACATCTATAATTCTTCATGCACATCTAACCTTGGTGCAAGTTTATGTGTGGAGAACACCATATGACCCGCGGCACTTTGTTTACATACATATGCATGAAACACGTGTTACTGATTCTGCACCAAATGAATCAGGTGCTACTTTCAGTACTGAGTACTCCTGAGTCAAGCCTGTAAAATTGCATCAGTAGAAATTTGTCAATATTTTTTACATTACATATAGGATAAGCTCTCAAAAAGATATTTTTTTCAAAAGTTTTAATTGACATTATTAACCAATTATGTACCAACAAACCTGTAAATACTCTATCATTTCTTCACCCATTTCTAGACTGGTTCACAGTTCTTCCGTATAATTAGTACCGTGTGTCCTGTATATGAAGAAAATGTTTACAATGATGCGTACCATGGTTTGTTTTAACAACATTGTAATTGAAATAAAGATTATTTTCATTTTGTACAAAGTTACGAAATAAACATTTGTGATGGTTGAAAAAAAGGTTGATTTTACCAACTCCTGCTAATGATGGTTACTGTTTACCACGAAAATAATACGTTTCATATTTGACATGCAACAGTATGAGAGACCGTTAAAAGTGAGCTTTATGCAAGCAAAGAACATAACTAACAAAACATGAAATGTAGGTTATTGGCCTACCCTTTTGTAAATGGGTAAAATAAAACTCTCTTGATATGAATACTCTCATCAAGTTTCTTGACTGAATATTCAACATTGTGAAGAAATATTAGCTAGAGGCATTTAGATACATGTTATCATGGGAGCGAGAGATCAGATCTTTGTGCCTAACTTGTGTGAGTCTGATTAGTGTACAACAAGAGTTGCAGATTAAGCCGAGTCAATGTGAAGAGATAAAATTAAAAGAATGTTCATCTCTTTGCTGTTGCCATTGCAAAGATGATGTTTATGTCACGATTTGGGTTTAACAGGAAATATAAAAGAAAATAAGTTTCATCATACTTCATGTGGAAATTGGTAGACACGCATAAAAAACAACAAGATAAGATCTTTTTCAGATGATTTTCTAAACAGGATTTATGTTTTAAATTGATAGTTATATGAAATAATGACAAACTGATTAAATTATGTTGAGGCAAGAAGTTGATATTTTAAAAATAAATATGTCCAGTCATACTGAACAATATATGCTTGTACAGGTCCATACCGATTGCAGTTTAAAGACAATACAACATTCCATAAATAAGAGCAATACAAACCCATTCAGAGTACATTTCCATGCCAGAGCCCCATGCATTCAATCTGAAACTTACGCTAGCTCTTCCTGGCAGCTGATGGTACAAAAGCTCAATGTGCTGTTGCTTATAGTTATAATTTCTTTACATCTGTTTGTAAAGTTGAACACTACCATATTTAAGATGAAAGCATATTTAACAATGTTAAAGAAGCATAAATAATGCCTCATTTCGCATAAAATTAATGCAATGATAACATTTTATTTGTCAGGTTCAGGTTTGCACAATAAAGAATCTATTCAACTGGTTTCAAATACTTTTATTCAAAAAGTAAAATACAGTGGTATTTTGGTCATATTATAAAACAGTAGTTATTTCTCCCTACACACAAGAATGCCATTGATGAATATACTGCACTCAGAACATTTCATGTATATCTGTAGGTTGAGTCCATCTGGATCAGATGAGTTTTAACCCAAAACTTTCCTTCATCCCTGGTACAGTATATGTTGTTTCTTAAAGAATACACATATTAATTTCTCATTACGTCAGTGATTCACATAATACAGTGTCTTGTTTGGATCATTGTGTCTCTACACAGTCTGCTCATTCCGCTATAAGTGATATGATAATACTTCACACCCTAGTAGGGTCCGACCATCGTCCTACCTTAATGACTATTAAGACTGATCTACTTCTCAGATTTGATTCTTGCCCCAGTGAACTATTACACTTGAAATACAACATCAATTGGTCAGACCTTACGTCTGATGAAAAACTGGATTATACTCAGACATCTGCATTCTTATTAAGCAAGATTGAGATCTCACATTGCGGGCCCCGAGTGGCCGAGTGGTCTAAAGCGCTCACCGTTCCAGATCACTGCCATCTCACCTCTGTCTGCGTGGGTTCGAGTCCAAGGCTGGGCTAGCGTGGGTACGTGGGAAAGCCTGCTAGTAGCTTCTCGTGGGTCGGTGGGTTTTCCAGGGTTTTTCCTCCACCAGTTATACTGGCCGCCATGAATAGCCAGCCTATCTTGTGCTGACAAATGACGTTAAACCCTAGAACAACAACAACAAAGATCCCACATTGTGTTGCGATATGTAATGACCACTGCTGCACTAACCAGGTGTATATGAAATATATATACACTGATATAGTAAAAGCTTTGTCGAACTCTGGTAATAGCTTGACTAGTAAATCCTAACGCGGTCATCTGGTTATACCACGCTGGAATGACTGTGTCAAAGAACTACATGAATTTGCACGAAATGCTTACCTTACGTGGCGTGATAATGGTAAACCTCGTCATGGCCATCTCAGTAAACAAATACGCCAAACAAGATCACAGTTTAAGTATACTCTTAGATTATGTAAGAAGGAGGAAGCAACACATAGAGCAGACTCGCTAGCACAAAAGTTTGAAAGTGTCGACCAACGTGAATTCTGGAAGCAAGTTAAACAAAACACTACGACAATTTCCAATAAACTACCAATTTGCATTGATGGGAACCATGGTCAGAATAATATATGCAACATGTGGAAATATCATTTTGAAGACTTACTAATAGTGTTAAAAATGAATCGAATAAGAAGCATGTGCTTTCAGCATTGAATAACCCTTCTGCTCCTACTGAGGAAATCACATTATCTGAGATCCAAAGTGCAGTTACAAGACAAAAAGGCGGTAAATGTCCAGGATCAGATTTTTTGTATGTGTGGAACATTTTAAATTTTCAGATACTAGACTTCACGTGATATTGATGATTTTATTTAATTGTATGTTTGTGCATCACTTTGTACCAGATGATTTCACAAGAGTTAAAATTATACCGCTACTAAAGAGCAAAATTGGTAACCTGGCGGACAAAAGTAACTATAGACATATAACTCTTACGACTATTATTTCAAACATGTTTTTAATGCATCATACTGCAAATATGGGAGGTCACCATCTCCGATAATCAGTTTGGTTTTAAAAAGCAGCATTCAACAGGTTTATGTATATATGCCTTTAAGGAAACTGTTAGCTTTTATGTAGAACGTGGCAGCTCAGTGTTTGCATACTTCTTAGACGCTAGCAAGGCATTTGATACGGTCAATCACTGGACACTCTTTAAAAAGTTGATTGATATTAAAATACCTGTCTACACAGTGCATACTTTAGTTAACTAGTATTGCAAACAGCTGTATTGTGCGCAATTGGGAAATGTAATATCCAGCGCTTTCCATGTAACCAATGGGGTGAGGCGGGGTGGGGGTATTCTTTCCCCTATGCTGTTTAATATATATATATATATATATATATATATATATATATATATATATATATATATATATATATATATATATATATATATATATATATATATATATGTGTGTGTGTGTGTGTGTGTACGGGGGCACGAGTGTCCGAGTGGTCTAAAGCGCTCTCCATTATGGATCACTGCCATCTCAACTCTGTCTGCTTGGATTAGAGTCTCGGATTCGGCTAATGTGGGTATGTGAGAAAAATTGCCAGTAGCTTCTAGTGGGTCGGTTGTTCTTTCTGGGGTTTTCCCTGGTTCTTCCTGCACCATTAATACTGGCCGCCATGTATAGCCTATCGTGTGCGAGAAATGGCGTTAAACCCTACAACAACTACAAGTACAACATATATATATATATATATATATATATATATATATATATATATATATATATATATATATATATATATATATATATATATATATATATATATATATATATATATATATATATATATATATATATTATAGAGTTAAATCGTAAGCTCGGTCAGTGTTACGTGGGGTTAAGTCTGCCACCAAATGCGTTGTTTCTTAACAATTTTAGTTTTGCTGATGATATGTCATTGATAAGTCCTTCTATCACAGGTTTAAGGAAATTAAAGATAGGTGAACAATACGCATTTGAAAATGATATCATCTATAATTCAAAAAAGCAATATGCATGGTCTTTCAGCCAACTTCTTTCAAATTACCATCTCCTCCCTCTGTGCATCTTAACGGCAATGCTCTTACATATGTCAACAGTTATACCTATTTGGGTCATATTTTGAAAACCAATCGGTCGGATAATGAAGATATGATGAGAAATTAACGATTTTGTGTACTCGAACAAACATGCTTCCACGTAAATTTAAGAATTGTTCATTGAATATCAAAATTTAATTATTCAAATCTTATTGCTGCACAATGTATTGTGCTCCTCTGTGGACAAATTTGGTGAATCTATGAAAAGAAAACTAGTTATTGGTTATAATAATGATCTTCGTTTTCTATTAGGTCTTCCTAGTTGGAACAGTGCCTCCAACATGTTTGTAAATAATAATGTATTCAGTTTTGATGCAGTAATGAGAAAGTATGTATTCTCAATGATGACAAGAATATCTAATAGTAAGAACTGTATATTGAAATCTCTTTGGAACTATGACATTCATTTAAATTCTCATATTATTAGTAGATGGAACAAATTACTCTTCAAATGTGCCATTTAATGTTACTCATAACAATTCATGCCGCAGTTAATAGTTGTAGATGTATTTGTATACCTGTAGGTATGATATATATGCTCTTTTATGTTTACAATGTTTTTACTTTATAATTATATTTTAATTTAGAGGTATGGTCTTTCTAGTCTGAAATAAAGAATTCTTATTATGATTCATTCTGATTATATTACGACTTTTGCAATTAGATCCTGAAAGACATGCACATATTATGTCTAACTGTTAAATGCAGTAAAGCACATGCCCCTAAAATAAGAATATAATATAATCACATAAAGGAAATCTAGGTTAGCACAAATCGCTGTAACAACAAAGTTCTTTTATTTCTCTTTCAGCTCTTTCTAAGAAATCTCTGCCAGATGATATCATCATCTACTCAATCTTTTGCGCAATACCAAATCGCTATTATCTCTTTCCGTTCTTGTTGACATAAATCCCCATTTGTGGTGGTGAGGCGAGAATACAAATATTTCAACAGAGTCTGGATCAATTTCAGCAGAACATGCAAAGATAAAAAAATTAAGAAGTAAATTAAAATCGACCCAAACTTCATTGAATGAGATTATTGAACAACTACAACAAGAGATGGATAACTACAAGAATACATATAATAAAATCCTCGAAGATAACAAATCAGTTGCAGCAGGTGATTACAAAGCTGAATAACAGATCCAACGATGACATGAATAAATCGCTCGACGAGTACAGCAGTGAAATCATCCGAAGATGAACAATGTTGCATCACAACAACAACTCGATGAAATGACGCGCGAATATAACTTACGGTTAAATAATTTTAACATTTCAATGTCACCGGTGGCTAGAAAGATTTTTAATGATATCAGTGCTGAGAAAACTTTGAATCGATTCTGCGAGTACAGGAAACCGAGATTAATCAATCCAGGACTAGCTAGATCATAACGTGGTGGAAGTGTTATATTCTTAATAAATAGTATTATATCTGACTGGTCAAAGGTCATTGATGACGTCATCAAGATATATCATTTATGATATGGGAAAGTGTCATTTTCTTAATAATATTAATATTTTATGACACTTCCCCCATCATGGATATGGATTATGAAAAGATTTATCATCATCACGGGTATGGTGCAACTTCCAGAATCCCTATAACATTGTTTTAGGAAGTTGCACCTAACATCATGGAATGGTCTTTTTGTCAATCTGATTGTTAAAAAAAGCTCATCACTGAAAGTTTTCTCAAACCATTATATCAGAGCATAGATAAATATCACATGATTCGCCAAGAATCTCATCGATAGTTAAATCCAGATCGATCATCGCATCAAAATAACTAGGATATTTTATCACAGTGCCGTAATAATATACATATATCATCGTTATTTGTAATTTGTTTCAAATTTGCACTCTAACTGCCGATATTTATCACTGAGACGTTTTCGCGCTAGTTCGTTGCGTGTTAAAGGTCTGATTGAGCGTTTATTTGAAAACCCAATACGATGTCGATCGTTGATATATATTGCATCACCAAATATTTTTTTATAAAAAAACTTTAGATCCAGCAACGGGTTTGTTTTTCACGAATCTATCATCGGACATATCGATGATCTTTTTTTTCGTTGAGGTCAATTATATAATTAAGGCAGATTGATAAAATAAGATGAGATTGGTTCCATTGACACAATTTTGAACGGCGACACGTTTTCTTAATACATAATATTGCATTCATAGCGGCTAAACCATCTGTTAACAGTCCAAATATGAATTTTCAACCATTTCACAATGATGTTAAATTTAATCAACTCTATGGAGGAAGTGTCATTTTCTTATATTTATGTGACTTTCCCCATCACCTTCGGTTATTAAGGTACGTTGGCGCGGATATTATGAAAATTCATCACGATGTGGATGATTATTTTTTTGTTTTCACATCGCTGGATTTTTCAGCGTCATCTGATTCCATAACATTTTCCATGATGATATCGTCTTCGCTTTTGGTAACAATTTCAACTTCAGAATATTTAATCCGCTCACTTATTGATGTTTTTAGGAAATCATCAATAACACCACTGCCGTGTTTGATTGTAATGTTTTGTTTCGCGATAAACGTTTCGTAATTATCCGGTGGCTTCTTGATTATTTCATATCCTGATTGTGCCATAGACGTCATTAGTTTGTGTGTAAAGAATTTCTTGGATAAATTTTCTTCGATGATTTCAACCATAAAATTTCATCCGTTTTATCGATGAGTAGTGAATTTCATTAACGCACCGGAATCTGTGAAGAGCTTGTTTGGTAGCTTCTGTTAATCCTATCTCGTACGAGAACACGAATAGTGTTTTAAATTGCTCATTAACGATACTAACGCCAGCTTCCAAAGTATGGTTAAAGATAACCGAGTTGTCGTCATTAAACGCCTGGTTGATGTTTGAAAAAATATTTTATCCTTTGCTCAGGATTGGTATCAGCGTGATAATATTTTACACGATAATTATATGATTGAAGTAATTTACTCAACCCCTCAACGGAGTATTCTCTGTTGGTTTTGTTATGTGCAAATATAACTACTTTTTCTGTTTTAATCTTTTCCAGTAAAAGTTCCATGTTATCTTTGTACGAGTTTTCCATGATGAATTTTTTATCATGATCAGGTTTATAATCGTTCTTGACAAATCTCATGTTAATCCGCGATAGTTTAAAGATTCTAGGGTCATCGTCGTTGATGTCCGCGTCAAGAACAATTACTCTACCTGCAGTATTTACCAGCGACAACAGACTCGAATAGTATTTTTTGTATTTATTAATGTTGCTAAAGATCTGTCTTCGAATACCATGCCATTCATCGATGATCAATACATCTGGATTACCTGATACTCTACATAACGACTCGACCTGGACTATTACTCGTCTGGCACCGGTAATAATAATTTCGCCGGTAATATTTTGATAAGATTCCAGATTATAATCTGATCTAATTTTCTCCGTTAAAGTTTTCCTGTAACTGACATAAAAAAAACAGATTGTTGTTTCTTTATTGATTTCCAGGCCGCTTCGATTTTTCCCATCCCGCATTCTGATCCATCAATATAGTCAGCGGGAAATATTTCACAGCCAGGACCGGATTCGTGTACAGGCTTACTCGTATAAGTGTAATCTGGTGTTATTGGCGTAGAATACTCTTTCGTTGGATTATAATTGTGCTGCAACAAGTATTTTATGTATTTAGGATTTCGATGCTCCTGTGGTAAGTTATCGACGATATCAGTTAACGCAGGATTATTAATCGATTTCGTGGACAAATTAAAATTAAATTCGTTTGTAATAGATTGATCACCTCTGTCGATTATTTTTTTGTCCTTCCTTCATCGAGCTCGGACAGATAATTACATAAAGATACGTGTTAGAAATAATGATGCAATTATTAAATTTCGATTCAACATGACCATGGATACTCACACCTTGATGTCGTTCGCAGATATTACACTAGTGCCCTGGTCGACGTCGTACGTTATAATAATTATTTGTGCATGAAACTATTCCAAGCAGATTATCTGGCTTACCTGTTAACACCGTTGATATCTGAGCGAAATCATCTTCGTTGATGTCAGCGTTAGTTGAAGTTGCATCAACATGTTTCTGCGCGACATGTTCAACCTCACGTGGTTGAATTAAGGTTGGACAAACTAGTAAATCTCGTGGAGTATTAATTTGACCCGAGATCAATTTCTTACAAACCGCAGTTGGTTTGTTGGATTTTGTCCCAGCTAACTTTATGCTATGAATTCCAGCCTGACGATCTAATTTCCATGTTGGATTATCAACAACAGCTATATCTGTTAATTCGATTTTTTTATCGAATGATACAGGCGTGGATTTAATTAGCACGTGGTATCCGTTTGTTGTTGTGAATAAAGATATTTTATTTCTGTCACAGTTGCATAATCGTGCGAAATAATTAATAATTTCATCATGAGAAATTAATTCATCTGATTCCATTAATGTTCCCTGCCTGTCGTGTTTATTCTCGTGTAGCCGTTGTAATTTATAAAACGAGTCGATATCGAAGATTGGGTAGCGCAATCTGAATTTCGGTATTATTTCTGTAACAGATGCCTGACCAATACATTTATCAGCAACACGCTCAAAATCATCATCAGACGCGAACACGTAGAATCTATCGAATTGTTGAATAATTATTCCTGGCAAATAATAATCGCTGTGGGAATCTGATCTGAGTGCGCGGATAGCTTTCTCTTTACTCGTTGTTGAAACGGATTTATCTAACGTTGATATCGAGAAAATATGATATATTATTACACAACACGATCGCCGGGATATATTCGAAAACAAACACCACCATCCATAGATGAATTTATCGAGAAGAATACTAAAATTTAATAACAATCAACCCTTCTATGATGAGCGGGGGAAATAATTTTTCAACCCTTCTATGATGAGCGAGGATTGTTTATTCGTCATCAGATTTTAAATGTAATGGGTCATGGGGGAAGTGTCATTTTCTTAATAATATAATATATTTATGACACTTCCCCCATCATGATGTGGGGTTCGTTTTACCGTCTCGCAACATTCAGATTCTTTTTTTCTGATAGTTTCCCTATGGACAAGATTCCTTAATCGTACATTAAAAATTAAACAGATATATGCACAATTCTGCGTGGCTGATTCAGGAACAACAGATAATTGCAATAAAAGGCGTCATAGAGAATATTGCAGGAGGCATAATTATATTTTATCAAAAAATCCTCATGCTGGTTCACGACGCTGTGTTGGATGTAACAACGGCGTTAGAGGATTATATCAGATTTGTAAAAAATGTGGTGGAAATAAATACAGAAGTTTGATGGTGTATTACAGAAAAAGAAAATAGAAAATCCACCATCAGAAATGGACTATTATTTGAAGAACAAAACATATAAAGATGAAACAAATAAAGATGAAACAAATAAAGATAAAAAATATGAGGAGAAACGATAAAGAGAACGTGTTGAGAAATATTTATCAAACTTGGTATGGTGGTGATAATTTCTTTTATAACATGAATAGCAGCAGAGAGTGTTCGTCTACAATCCTGTTTGGGACAAACAATAGTTGTAGACGTGATATGACCTATATGAACGAGCACGGATTTTCGTTTGATAAAATATGTTTTTTGCTCGGATTATGTGGTCTGATCGCCCTCTCTGCTGCTGAACCACGTCGATCAATTGCGTATGCAACCCAGTGAGTTCTTGGACCTGAATTATTTTCAAGATTTACAATACCTGTTTCAAAAATGTTTTGTTGTTTTGGTAATTGGTCACGCATACAAACACCTCTAAACTTTTTGATATTTAATATTTTAGCAGCATCGAGTAAATCAAAATTTGACATCGGCAGAATTATCGAAGTGTTCCTGGAAGTTTCAGATCTTTTCCATACCGATGATGGGTTCCTGGTAATCTTAGACCCCTTCCCTTTTTTATATCCTTTTCCTGTTATTTTATCAACGAGCATGCTACCAACCTTTCTCGCAGTACCGCTTAAAACACCAAGTGCAGCTGTTTTTGCAATAGCTGGGGCTTCAGCGGCTATTAAACCTGGTATAGCCGCAAGAAGTGGAAATATTCCACCAACTTATCTTTAATAGCGCTCAATGAAAGATGAAGTTGAACTCATAGTTTTAATTCTAAAGACTAATTAAAATGTTTGGTTTGAGTCTTGGTTAATGATAATTTGTTTGGACCACCTACATCAATTTGATCCTTTCTTAGTGTTATTTTTATTCCGTATTTACTTGCATGTTTTGATTGTAATTTTTTCACCTGACCGGGAGCCAGAGTGACATTAACGTGACAATACGACTTTTTTATAATATCATGAGCGATTTAATCACATGTTTTCTATTGGTGCGTTAACAACTTGCATTCGCCCACCAGCAACTTCAAGTATCATTGTTTTATCTGAAGGAATAATTGCAATTGCTCTGTAGTTAGGAAAAGCTGCAGCGTCTCTATTTACACGAACTCGAAAATGAACATCAACGACAGATTGTCTAGATAAATCAAAATGTTCCAGTGAAAAGTAATAAATCGGATATACTGTGTGTGATTTTGATTTTTAACGTAGCTTTAAAACATTTTCAGTCATATCTCTACGATATCTGCAGTGTGACAGTTTATAGTGATGTCTAGCACTGGGTCATCATGCCGCAAACGTGTATCATGATGTCCCACCCAGTCACATTATCCTGACACCAGGCCGACCAGCCCTGAGCGCCAAGCGAGGTAGTTGTTAGTATCATTTTTGTAAGTCTTTGGTATGACTTGGCCGGGGTTTTGAACCCACGACCTCCCGTTTCCGAGGCGGAAGCTCTAACTACTTGGATTTGTAAAATCTAATTGTGATATATGTAAACAGTATCTATATTTGATCACGTCCCATAAAAGTCATTGAACGCTGATATGCACGTACATGATTTAATTCAAAATTTAACAATATATCTTCAGATGGTTCTTGATGTCCATTTGTCCTCAGTTTAACTTCAGAAACACCAAGTTTGTCAAATATCATTGGAGTTTCTTACTGATAGTTTTACTCCTTCAGTATTTTAAAACTCCTTGTTGTGATGCTATTTGCCATGTAAATAAATCATTACTATTACTCTGAACACTATCTGTAGTTACTGTTATCTATGATAATAACGATTTACATCCAGAATGCATAAAAGAGAGTATATGTTGTTCTTCGGTAATCATTAGTGTCATTAACGGTATCCACAACGAAAGTTTTGTTAGTAATACTTTACCATTTTTAAAATTTCACCTTCTACTTCAATAAATGCTTCGGCGGGTAAGAAATATATACTTGTATCTTGAACTTGTAATTTGATTCTTCCACGCTGATTTGGTTGTCGTGTGTCATAAGAATAAAACTGATAATCGCGTAAAGAGCCATCTTTGAGAATTGTGCATACATATTGAACGCTGGATGATATACACATTTGAACATTTTATTGTAGTTGTTACCGTCTAACAGAAGAGCAATTCCTGCTATTAAACTTGCCTTTATATTTTTTTTCTGCTTCACCAAGCAACTCTGATAGATTTTGATTTGCAGCTTGATTTATTATTTTACTGACATTTGCAGGCATAACTGCAGTGCTAGGTAATTGTACTTTTTCTGTTTTTTGTCTAATTAACCGTGCTAGTCTATCCTTAATTGTCGAGAACGCTTTACCGGCAAGAGTACCAATAGTGCCTATGCCTTCATCACGAACAACTTTAATATCCTTCATCCCTATTTGTTTTACAATAGGTATTGCTTTTGGGGCTATCCTTATAAATAGACCCATCACAACATCACCGAGTCCATCTCCATAATTTGCTTTATATGTTAGTAATGGCGGATTTACTACCCTGACCATTACAGGTCTACGTTGAGCATGATTTATAATCATTTTTAAATTACATACTAGTTAATTAATTGTTTTTTTAGTCGCTGTGATAATCAGCAGCAATTTCATCAATGAGAGAACGATAAACATTGATATCCATAATACCTCCAGTAAATAATCTTCCACAAATATCAGAAATTTATTTAATTATTTCCGGGGAATTATTTCCAGCACGTTTTCCTCCAATCAGAATTTCTAATCTATCGACGTCAGAAAGAATATTGTTAGGACAAGCAATAAAAGCCACTTCCTTGAGTAGTTGAGTAAAAACTGCCTCTAGCTGTTTCTTCTGCTTCCTTCTTACCTGGCGAAGAACGTAATTCCCACACTTGTCTAGTTCTCTTAAAATCATGGTCTTTTCGTTGTTCTCTCTCTCATTTACCTTCTTCCTTTAATTTTCGTTTTTGTTCAGCTTCTTCGTCATTTATTGTTGCAGTTGGTTGCTCCTGTAATTCTAATAGTTGCTGTGATTCAAGTCGTTGTAATTTTCCAATATAGTTACTTATTTCACCAGTAAAATAACTATATCTTACATCTTTTTTTTTTATCCATCCTGTCAAGGTTATATCGTATTTTATAACCCAATTGTACCAGGTTTCATCAGAGTACAAATGTTTCAAAAACGCTTCTTTATCATAATAACTATCCACGGCAAATATAGGTAACTCTCCCTCTTTATATTCCTAATATGGGAAATACCATCATCGCTAAGTTTATCAACCGCATGCATATGTTTATCGTCTGATGTATCACGTTGTTTAATACGAGCTTGTTCAATATCTTTAAGTACTTCTTTATGTCAACAGGCTGCGTATCATCTACTTCATCTGAGATATCTTTTAAAATCTGTTTTGTTTGTTTACGTCTTCGTGCTATCTTTTTAGTTTGTTCAGCAGTTTGTTTTAACGTTGGAAGAAGACCCTCAGTAGCATCTGCAACTCTCTCAGTAACATTTGTAATAGGTTTAAATAATGTTTATGTATCTTCTGCAAATTCTACCTGACACTCCAGACGTTCGTGAAGTTTTCGTCTAACAGAATCACGAATAGGAAGAAATTACTTAATTACTTCTAATCTCTCTCGAGCTAATCTAGCAGTATAAGACTCCGCACCAGGTGCCGTTATTGATCTATAAATAATGATCTAATTATAGTAGCAGAAGATCTTGACGCACATATCAACAATTTAGTTGTTTACGATGATGTGATGCATGACAAACAAGCACATCCGGCCATAATATTTTCTTGAGACAGATATAAAACACAGATGTCATCCACGTCACACAGCGGTACACTCAGATTCCCAAAGTGATCAGAAATAACTGTAGTTTATTGGTTATTTTTAACAGTGTTGACACATAAGCTGATAAATATTTATCCGATTTGCTGTCCCGGCGACATGGACATAAATAAGTTTAAAAACTTCTTTGCACATCTTAAACTCTGCATTAATTCATCAAGATAAGATTACAAAATGCTGCAACTCGCTATCGAACTGGTTTTGATGAAATTTTTTTTTGTAAATAAATGCACTTATTGTATAATGAACCAAAAAAATATTAAGGAGATTAGCTCTGAGATCGAACAATTACTACAAGATGGTCTCGCGGTTCAACTTGATACTGAGAAAAATCAATGATGATTTTGAGATGATACAGCAGCGACTGGAATAAACCAGATATACATTAGAGTATCGATTTATCAAATTACTCTAGCACGAAACGGAATTGTCATTGGCGGATTTATAGGAACAACAGGAGATAGTTAAGTTTGTTCAACTTGTAAGTGCGATTGGGGAAATACGACCAGAGTTGTCCCGATAATATGAAATTCGAGCGGCTGTAAGTGCACGTGCGAGACAGCTAAAACACGTTTTGGAATCCGTTAGGATTCGGGAATCCACGATAAAGCAACGTAACGAGCATACATTGAGATAGTAAAACAATAACGACAAAAATGTTATTTTTTGGTTTGTTTTCATACAAACTAACAGTCTTTTCTTCTCCAAGCGATCCCAAAAGACTACCATCTTGGGAGGTTAGACGAAAACTTATTCGTGAGAGCAACGGATTATGACATCCTCATAAATCAGGATTAACGGGCACCGACACAATCAAATGACCCGGTGGGACCTCGTGAGAAAAACTCCGAACAATATATTCCTGCTGAGCCTTGTCTAATGGGATGCTTGCCCAGACCCGGTATAGCTACCGTTCACTGGGGCACAAACTAGATTTACAGAAATCGTCAATGTGAAGCTGAAAATGCCTGGTGATACAAGCCCACCACCACCTGATAGATCGTTGTTATGTTGGAGAATATCTGGACGGCATCTTATTTACCCCATGCCACAGATATGTTTGGAAAATTTTCCTCAATTATGTACTCGAGACCCTCCTGCATTTTGTCGATGTTTAACCGGGGTAGGTTAAACGTACTCAGTTGGTTGTTGTGACCTTAACACGATCCAGAAGAAAACTTTTTGATTGTTACGCCGCTTGCTCTCCTAATATGATCACCTTGTCAATTACTTTTTTTATCATAGTTCACATCAGATTTCACCTGGTTCATACATTGAACTGTCTGAGTGATTACTTGTTTAAGATCATCATTCAGTTACTCATGTATATACTACTCAAGCAACTTTCTCAGATTATCTTGTGCATTTTCATTCTCCTGAAATATTCTCCTTGTAATGTTTATTTTATTTCACTTACCGTCCGTGTTTTGCTATCATAATTCCATGACAGGTAACGGCGGCCACCTGAGTTAACCTCGTTAGGGATATCATAGACAGCCACTCCAAGCATACTCCATATATCACTGTTTGTCAGAGTATACCATTTCCCGTCGTACCTATACCCAAGAATTTTCACGAATAATCAGATCGCTGGTTGTGGTGGTCCAAACTAATTTGGTGCTCCCAGCGGCGTATCCCAATACGGACCTGATGGAGGACTGATATACATCAACAACGTAATCGGGCGTTGATATTTCAATGGCGGCACTCTGCGTTGGTTCGTGTACTTTGGTAGCGATCTTTGATTATTTTCCTGTTATAGATATGTTTCTATGCCGAAGTTAATCATTGATTTCTTCGATTTGATATGCCCCTGTTGGTTCGCTGACGGCATTCCAGTCTGGGATGGTCTGCCCACGCTCTCGAACTTGGTTTCATGCTAAGATACAATATAATTGTTGGCGTCTAATCCTCCAAATTATTTTTCTCTGATAATTGACCAACTGTAATAAAGCCGTAAATTGTGTAGTGATCTACAATCAGGCGCTATAATCGGAATTGGAAGACCAGTATAAAATTCAGGCTGTGCTGACTTTGATCATATCATTTGTGGTCGTAGGCGGCGTTATGGTAGCGATGATCTGTTCTATTCTTATGGTTATTTTCTGTGGTCATTATTCTCTTTACGGCGGATTTTAAATGTGGCGGTGGCAATGTCGGTACAGGTATATTTGAGTTATTGTGATACAAACAATTGATATCCTTGATCTCAACAAATTCATTGTCTGATATTGCACTGTCGTTTAACCCCGCTGACAATATCGACTATACATTTATACACGCATACGTCGTCGCGTACGTTATTTCTGTGTGCTCATGTATTTTATTACTGGCACATGTATATATTTTTTGGCGACAGCATTAAGGATACCAGCAACACCGACAACAACAGCAACACCGATTCCAACCACGGGCGATATGACATGCGTCGCTGATAACGTACCGATTAACGTCGTTGTTTCAGCAACCAGCAATGACACCGCTTACACAACATTGTCTATGACGACGATTCGTCTGTGAGATATTTTTTTTTATCATGTACTCGTGAATGATTTCTTTCAGCGATCCCTTCCACGCAAATGCTTGATTATGCAGAAAGGAGTTTGTGGGCTTCATTATGGTATATACTAAATTACAAAATAAGGTGTTTTTGACATCATCAATAAGTCGTTGGGGCTAAGTCTTTATCTGTTGGTTTGAACATAAATGTTACCTCGGTATTTTGATTTAACACGACTAACACGGTTCCGGGAATTCTATCGCCGGAATAACGCTATGGAAATGTGGTGAATATTCTAAACCACGCAGCGCTAAACAAGGAGAGCCTGTACATCCCGGTGACCTCAGCGATATTTTTGATTGCATTATTTTGCTGTGACCATGTTGCAGATCCTGACGCTACTGTGTATGGACAATATCAGCGGTAATCTATCGATTTGTTCGTCGCACTCATCGACTCGTGTGCGCATTTCAGAGAGTCTAATGTCGACGAAATTTGGAACTTCAATTGATGAGTCTATCTATTGTTCAACTCTGAATATGGCGAATCCTTCATATATTGTTGTTAACGATGTCCTTATAGCGAAGTCGTTCTTGTCCATATATTTCTTCGTTGCAACGTCATCGTCCGATTCTGCTTCTTTCAAATGAGCAATACTATTTCTGCCGATGTTGAGTTCACCAGTCACTGTATCGCCGGCTTTAGCAACACGTCTATTGACATCATTGTGATAATCATGAGTGATACGCTTGAGTCTTTGATCTTTCCGTCGCCGGTAAATACCACGATGTTAATGTTGGTCGCACCTGAAACTCGCACGACACTATATACCCATTTGATATTGCTTGTCTTTAGCCGCCCATTTTATTCCTGAAAAATAACAACCTCATCCGGATCAATCCCGGTGTGACGCAAACGATCAGCAAGTTCATATCGTGTTTCATACACAGACAGATCAATGCCACCCTGGGCCTTTCCGCTAACAAATCGTCCGTAAATATCTACTATTATAAAACATTAACCTGTTTAAAATGACGGGCGGTATATCCGTGCAAGGTTTTATGAGGCGGTACTGATGACCTTAACTATGTGTTAAGTACGGAAAGTACTTCGGGACCGCATTCAGGTGGATCTGTTATCGTCTGCGTTGTTAATGTTGAATGCCAGACGGACTTTCTAGATAATCTGCTGACATATTTAGAAAATTCTCTCCTGTCCGCACCAATCAAAATAAACACTAATACGTGGGTCACCTTCGTATGCAACCCAAATGAGAACCTGGATCAGAACGGACATCGAAATTAATGATACCAGTTTCAACGCCGTTTGATGTTTCCGATAACTGATGGCGCATGAAAATACATCTGAAGCTTAATCGCCGGGCAGCATCAAGTAAATCAAACTTGGACATGGGGAGCTTTAAATAAGTGTCCCCGGCAGTCTCAGACCTTGACCGTATCACGTTCATGTTAATCTTAGATCGCGTCCCTCTTTATTGAGGTCTTTAGACCCTGTCATTTTGCTTTCTTCCGAGCTATGCCAGAAGCTGTTCCAACGGCAACAAGTGTAGCTGCTTTTTCAACGGCTAGACCTGCAGCGGAAATTGGTGCTGTTATGGCCGCTATCAGCGGAAATAAACCGCCGATTTTTGCTGTGTCGCTGATCTCATTCGAGAAAGGACCAATTTTGATTTCTTGGCGTCATTGTATTATTTGAGCTGACCTTCAGTTAGCGATAAGTTATTTGGGCCTTGCAACGGTGATAATTTCAGAGATATCTTTTCTCCAGAATTCTTCTTTGATGCCGATTGCAGGTTTTTAAGCTGACCGGGAATCTGAGTAACATTGACGTGATGATATCACATTATTATATCATGAATGATCTAATTACATGTTTGGGGAAACACATGCCTGGAAACATTCACATGTTTTCTACGGGCGCACCAATAACTCTCATTTCTCCGCAAACACCGTCAGGCAACATTTTTTTGTCTGACAGAATATCAGAGATTGCTATGTAACCACCAGCCGACGCAGGACCAATAGTATCTCGAACGTGTATGCCAACGACAGATTATCTGAAAAGATCCATATGTTCCAGCGAAAGTCATAAATCGGATAAAACGTTGAGAAATCCCGCTGAGATACATTCAGTCCGGAGTCGACATTCTGAACACTCCCCATAAATCACATCAGATTATGATATGCCCGTGCTATGTTGTTTTTTCCTTCAGAATTTAGTGTTATGTCTTCGGGTGGTTCTTGGTGTCCATTTATCTTCACCAAAATCGTAGACACTGCGAATCTATCAAACACCATTGGGTTCTGTGTTTGATAGTTAAACCTGTTGGCACGCTGAAATACCACGAATATATGTCGTGGTGCTGAATTACTTGCTGTGATGAGATCTGCCATGAAAATATTCTTGCTGTGCACGAAGCTGTGTCCGTTTTCGTTGTTAGCCACGAGAGCGATGATTTACCACCACAATCCATGAACGATAACAACCGCGCATTTGTCACTGAAGGAGTCATCGTCGGCATCTATTTTTGTTAGCGTTACTTTACCAGCAAGACCCCCACCAATCTCAGCACGTCAGATAGCAAAGTTGTATGTGGCCTTTCGTACCCGTGCTATTGTGTTTCTTGCTTCGAAGATAACTTTTTTAACATGTCTACAAAATCCAAAGATATGTGATAGTAGTATCACACATGAAAATCCACCATCAGCGCTAACCTGAGATCGTCGTACTGCGAACCCTAAATTGTCTTCAGAATTGGCGCTCTGCAGTGTCGAAGTACCACACACCCTTGGACGGGGTATCATTCCAGATAGTTGTGGATCAATAGTACTGGCCTGTGTTATTTGTACTAGGAGATACTGCCTATCGTCAGGGTTGTCAGTAATTCACTTCGCTAACATCATTAATGGGCCTGCGGACCCTGAATAATGATTGCAGTATCTTGCAAGTCCGATAATTGTCATAGCAACATCAACGTTAGAGAGGCATACTTCGATTTCTCTACTTTATATCTGGAACTGTTAAGCATCGCCATAATACAGTTGTTAAAGAATCCACATCGTTCATTTGCAGCGTATGCAGTATCATCGATTTTCACATGTTTATCCTCAACTTCATTAAATGCATCGGCGGGCAAGAAACACATTGATATATCTTGGACTTGTAGTTTGATTCGTCCACGTTGGTCTGGTTCTCGATCTTCTTAAAAGATAATAATGATAATCACTCACAGACTCATCCTTGAGTACTGGTGCACCCATGTCAAATGCGAGATCAGACACACGCTCGAACATTTTATTATAATTCGTTATTGTCTAAAACGATGTTGCAACTCCAATCAAAGTCACAGACAACGACGGACCAGATCACTAGCCCCTCTTAGGTTTTCGGTTATATTTGTTTCTATCTCGGCTGCGGCTTGTTTGTCAGAGATGGCCCACAACTAATTCTTTCAACCACGCATTTGATGCTTGATTTATTAAATTAGTGACATTTGCTGGTACCACTTTGGTGTTGGGTAGGTTTATTGGAATGTTTGAATTGGAATGCTTCGCCTTCTGCTGTGGTTGTCGTCGTACTAATCATGCGAGTCTATCTTTGCTCGTTTAAAACGCTTTACCATCAGCATCGCCAACAGTACTAATACCCTTATCACAAACAACCTCAATGGCTTTCATGCCTAATTATTTTGCAATCTGGATAACGTTTGGGGCTATCCTACTAAATTAACGTTGAATAACATCGCCCAGTCCATATCCGTAGGTTGCGCTTTAAACCGGGAATCGTGAATTTATTGCACTGATGTTTTCAGGTCCACGTTGGGTGTTGCGTATACTCATGTTATTTTATTATCGTGGATCTAATTGATCAATCACTGTAGTAAAGGTCGATTTTGTCATCGATCAATGCCCGATACACACTTCTGCCCATGATGCCACCGATAAACAAATTCTGACAAATATCAGCTGCTTTATTGATGATTTCATGGGAATCATTGCAGACTCGTCTTCCACCAATCAGAATTTTCAGTCGATCAACATCAGCGAGGATGTTATGTGGACAAAGTTCATCATGAATCCCGGCGATTCCGGTTGTTCCTTCAAGTGGTTCGTAGTTCGGATCTGGAGAGTGCCTCTGACTAGGCTTTTTTCTTTTCCTTCGTTGTTTTAGACGTACTTTTAACACTTAATTTTTTCTGCTTCTTGAAGTCGACGCCCAATTTCTTTTTGTTTTCTTCCTTTCCTGCTTCATTTGTTCAGTAACGCATCTACTGTCCGGCTAAAAAGTTTAAAATTGTCATCATCACCTTTGAGCTGCTGAGCACCGGGAAATAATGCGATGTGTTTTCACGCTAATCATCACGACTTATACACTTAATATATTCAGGTTTTAGATATTTTTTCTTTTTCTTGCCACCCAAACGTGGCATTATCAAGTATTTGGTTTAATCCTTGATCACTGCAATACCTTCCTCAGTATATTTATCTATTATGTTGATTCTATCTCTCGGTGGTGGTGGCTGAACTGTTGGTGGTGGGGGTTGGGTTGAAGACGGTCAGCAATATCAGCAGGTAATGTCTCAAGCGTTTCGTGTTACCCCAGTTGTTGTAACAATGTTTTGGGTTGGTTTAATGATTGGTTTAAATAACTGTTCTGATCCTCTGTAAATTCCACATGAAGTTCCTGACTTTGTTGCAGCTGCTGTTTTACAGAATCACAGACTGGAAGATCTTTCTTAATTGCATTAAATTTTTCTCTAGCTAATTTATCTGTATGAGACTCGATAGTAAGCACAGAATCACTTATTAGTATTATTACAACAACGAATTACAGCTCACTAAGTAAGCCAACATGCCAAATTTCAGTAAGCACAGTAAAGGATTTTTCATTACAGCAAATTGCCGGAATTCCAATTCTACTCACAATTAACATATCCCCTCGTCGCGTGTCAAATACTTATGACTCATTGAGCCGTTAACACGCGGTTTTCCCACGCTCAGGCAAACCTGTCACTAATTTACAGCAGGCATGATTTAAATTTTCTGTTTAGTAAATACGCTTTCAATTCTGATCTGTCTGTCTGTACTGATTAAAGTATGTGATACCTGTACACGTGTAGTTTGTTTAAATCCATCAGAACATTGTTAAAGTCTTATCAGGTGGACAAGCCAATTGTCACTGTATCACGTTTAACAGACGACATGTACAACACAGAGCGCCTGGTAAGCAAATGACATGTGCACAATTTCAAATGCGCGTAATACTGATAATCGCGCAATGTACTTCCCAGTAATTTTCCACTGAGATTAGAATGGACCAGAATGGTAGAAAATCACCCATTATACACGTGATAATAATTTTCCCATGAGGTTAACATGGATAGCAACCAGCACCAGTAATTTTCCATTGAGGTCAGCAAGGACATTTTTAAAACCTCATGTATAATTTTTCTATGGTGAAAAGAAACTTTATTATATAAATCTTTCTTTTTCTTTATGGGGGAAGTGTTATGTATATTTGATTTAATTTAAATTTGAATTAATTTAATTGTCTGTTTGTTAGTTTATTTTTTTTAAATCCGTTCCTTGCTATTATAATGTAATTTTATTTCCTGGATATGATATTTTCCAGAAATTCATTTTTTCCAGAAATTCAGTTTAGTTTGACTTGACTGTTTTTCGTAAACACTAATAATATAAACTTTGTATCTAATGCTGACCGAATTGTTGACCTTGTTTCAGAAACTAGGGTTCTTGTAAACAACTTTTTAAAAAATTGTATTCTTTCCCAGAGTAAAAATCATTTGTTTCAGTCAAGGTCATTCTAGTAGTACGTGACAAATAACATGCAATAATTGTTTCAAACTCTGGTTTTACCAGTGGATTGACGCTCATCCGGGCGTCTGTTTTGCGTAGTAGCAAGATTTAATATTGATGCATTGAGAAATATTTATTAGTCTTGTCTTAACACTGGAGACTTCCAGGTGTTTTATGTTGAGACCAGTTTGAGATGATTGTTTTCTTCTTCAAATTAAATTGGATTCCAAGAGATTATTTTCCCCTGGAAATACTTGTGCTCTAAATTAATTCTTGTACAAGGATAGTCATCGAAACTACACAGAATTCAAACACTGGAATATTATTTTCCGTGATTGACAAAAAACTGTTGACATATCAGGACGACGCTGACCACAGCATACGTCATCGCCTTCCATTTTGGATTTCATCGGGACTCGAATTCAGCTTACTAATGACTTTTATTATTAGGACTCTTATTTTTAATTCTTGGATTATTCTTGGATTATTTTTGGATTCGATCCGTAGAACCGTAAGTTTTTTTTTCTCATTTATACCTTGATTTTTCTGGGGAAATAATTTATTTGTTAAATTTTAGAAAGCTTGTTGTCTTCACTTTTTTCTTGTTACGATCTGTAAGAGCGGAAACGTAATATATATATATATATATATATATATATATATATATATATATATATATATATATATATATATATATATATATATATATAAATATATATATATATAATATATATATATATATATATATATATATATATATATATATATATATATATATATATATATATATATATATATATATATATATATACTTTCCATGGTTGAAATACTCCGTCAAAGTTAGGACTACCTTAGGTCCTTGTCCTCTGTACTTAATGAATAAGTACATGTTTCTATTAATACTTGTTTCAAGTCCTGCACATAACTTGGACTCGTACACAAATATTATGCTTATTATACGTATAGCATCCTTTCCCAGTATCGCAAATAAGTTATGTTATATCTGTCACAAATCTTCTCTATTGTTCGAATGATGCACCAACTTTGAGTCTATTCTAAAGCATCCTATCTTTGGTCCTTGTCTTGTACATGTACTCAATGAATAAGCATTATATAGATATTAATACTTACTCTAGGTCCCTGTACACGACTTGGACTCAAACTCATTATACTTATTGTATAGCAGTCTCCCTCGGGTCCTTGTTTTCTACCTAGTCTGATACGATCGCAAATAATTTATATATATATATATATATATATATATATATATATATATATATATATATATATATATATATATATATATATATATATATATATAATCTTTAGAGTCGAAATTATAAGGGTGAATATCTACGGAATCGTATACCTTTGTTCCTCTTCCACATATGAAGACACTACATAACATAAAACTACAAAGTGTACTTCTTCTTATGGTGATTACAGGCTGGAACCATGGTAATTCAGTACATTATATTAATTTATTCCGCATGCTGTTTCATCTATAGTTGTTAATAGACAAAATGTCGTTCTGTAAAACTGTTTCAAAAGTTTATTACTTTGAAAATTTTAGTCAGCGACGTGAAAACAGAGCTTTTTCGAGTTGGATATTAGTACGAAGTTGAAACGGCAGCTATCCCTACACTCTAAAACAGACATCATAATTTCATATTAAAACCTAACGAAATATACTGCTAAAACAATATGTGTGAAAACCATTAGGAACATAAAGAGAACTAATGTTTATTATGTGGCGTGAAATTTCTTTATCTAACGGTCACCACATGTTTGTATGTAGTGTGAAGTTTATATTGCGAATATCCGAACATAAAACACTAGTATGCCAGTGAAGATCAACCAACCCAAACTACTGAATACTCACACCTACTCCACAGGGGACCGCTACGGTGGCCTAGTGGTTAGAGCGACCGCTTCGGATGCGAGAGTTCGTGGGTTCGATCCGGTCGAGTCATACCAAAGACTTACACAAATAGTACTAACAGCGACCTCGCTTGGCGCTCAGCATTAAGAGGTTAGTGTTTGGACTGGTCGTCCTGGTGTCAGGATAATGTGACTGGGTGGGACATCATGCTACATGTCTGCGGCTTGATGCTCCAGTGCTAGACGTGACTATAGACTGCCAGATTGCCGACATTGTAGCGATATGACTGAAAAACTGTTAAAACTACGTTAAAAATCCAAATCACACACACACACACACACACACACACACACACACACACACTCCACAGGGGCTCGTATCGTTGCTTACAATTCATCTGTCATACATGTATGTACTATATAATAACTACTAGTTATCATCTAGTGAGCAGCAGGGAGGACGAACAGACCTAAGGGTTCCGACAAAAAAATAAAGCTTCCACAGAAATCTAATCCGCAGAAAGGTTTATTTTATCAAATAAAGGCTTCCTGGAAGAGTTTTATTTTTGTTGGTCCTCAAGCTGGAAATGAATCCTTAGTTCGAAGATGTGGCTGCAGAATAAATTGTATATGATTTTATTTATTTTTTGTTTAGATTTTAGACGACCAACTATCGGTAGGCGCCTCCCTGCTGCTGTCGTGTTTAAATGAAAAATTTTAATTTCAGTTTTAAGATACAAATTAAAATTAATAATCAGTGGACGTAGGAGAATCACTTAGAACTAGAATAGCACGAGAGCGATTAAAAGCAATAGAAGAATATTTACCAGTGCGCGAATCATTTAAACAAAAAATACGAGCTGCTCAGGAAGCAAACGAAGGATTTGCTGAAACAGCACAAAATTATTTAAACCAGTAACTGAAACAACTGAGAAAGCTTTTTTAGGTGATGTAAAAGATCCTGAGGCAAAGAGAGAGGGTATCCTCCCTGTGCTGAAAATAATTGAGAAACATACCGCTGTTAGGACCCGTACTGTTGATATATTTTCTGATGATGGAATTATGACAATAAAAGCAACCGGGGATGTTAATGCTCTTGCTGGAGTTGCTGTTAATTCATTTTCTCAGCGAAAAAATATTTTAAAACTCGAGTACACTGATGATGTCGCTGCCCGTGAAAAATGGTACAAATGGATCTATTATGTATATTATAATGTCGATCGAGCTGGTGCTAATGATCCTGGGTATGTTGCTTATCTTAATGCAATAAAGGGATTTAAACAACAACCTCAACCTGTGCAGCAACCTAAACCTATGCCATATGAGATATTTACCGAAGATGCTCTCGATATCATCAAAGACAAAGATAAATTAATTGAAATTACTAAAAAATATAATGAGAGAGATCAATGTCTAAAACCTGAATATCTTAATATACCTACACCAGGCGATTGGGTTCCTTCGTTATATTTTGCTTCTAAAAGATTAAAAATAAACAGAAGAGATCCGTATTATATAAAATTTGTTGAAGAATTAAAATCTCAACCTGTGCAGCAAGAATTACCTAAAACTAGTTCGTGGATGTTTAATCCGAATATTTCTAAGCTTTTTAAAGATCGTAAAAGAATTACTGAGATCGCTGCACATGATTATGATGAAAGAAAAAAAATATCTGTTACAATAATATGTTGATCGTGTAGAAGAATCTGACTAGGTTCCTTCGTTATATTTTGCTTTTTATAATTAAAAACGTGATGTAGATGATCCAGATTATAACAAAAATTGTTAGGGAGGTAGGAAAAGAAAGATCATCTCCAGGGGAAGAATCTGGTATTTAAGAATCATCTCAATCTGTAGATATTCCAGTGGATCCATCAACGATGCAGGGTATAAATCCTAGACAATGTTTTCTTGCTAATGCTTTAAAAGATTTTGATACATCTAAAATATATCGTATTGCTGCATTTGAATATAATAATAAAGGTGATTATTTGAAAAAAAATATTAATAAAGTTACTGAAGATGATTGGATTTCTGCGATATTTTTTGCTCAGAAAAATACTGAAATTGATCTTACTGATAAAGATTATATAGAATTCAGAAAAGAGATATATAGATATAGGCAACCTACGCGACCGAAATCACCAGAGGAGGAATTTCAGGATGCACCTGAAACCATAGGTAGTGGATATAACATCTGTCCTGATAACGTTGTCAACGATGTATCTCGGTTAGAGGTTCTTATTGGGGGGAAACGAGCAGGAAATAACTCGCACGAGATAATTAACGAAGCAACCGATATCTGTCGAAGATTGTTTCAAGGAAAAATTATTGATGTAGCTATTTATCGCGATCTTATTGACGAGCTCGTCGATGATTATCACAGCGATTAAATATTAAAACTATAAATAAAATGATCGTGCATAAAAGTCATCAGAGACCGATACAGGTTCGCATCATGAATTCAAGGTTACCCGCATATAAATTCAAATACGGATCAAGATTAGGTGAATTGTTCACGCGAATAGTTCCTAAGGTTGGTCCTATAGCTAAGCAGCTATCAATGAAAGCTATAGGGGTTATTCGCGACAAGGTTATAATACTGTTGGTGCTGCTACCAGCAAAGCATATGACGCCATCAAAGATAGAATACTAAGATTAATAAGACGAAAAAAACCTGCCGCTAAATTACCTAGTACCACTGAGATGCCAGGTGATATTAGCAAGATAATAAATAACGCAGCTAATCAAAAAGTAGCGTCGTTGGCGTCAACGCAGGTACAACCATTACATCAAGAAATAATTAATACTAGCGCATACCGGGGTGGTCTTCGTTTTAGACGATAAAATATTTTATTATAAAAATGTTCTCGCGGACATCTAATGATGCTTTTAGGTTAGATGAGCTAACAGAGAGAGATAAATCGGTGCCAGATTATCAATATTACTCATATGATGCAAAAGATCCAAATAGTATCAGTATAATTGAATTGCAAGTACAGGATACAACAAGATATTTTTTGCCACATGAACCATTTATCGAGGTTGTTGGTAAGATTGTAAAAGCTAACGATGGTACCAATTATGGTGCAAATGTTAAGGTTGTGTTAGTCAACAACGGTATTATGGCATTATTCAAGAGCGCCGCGTATATGATTGATGGAAAATAAATCGAATCAAGTAATGATAATGTTGATGTAGCAACCACAATTGTAGGTCTAGCAAGATACTCAGATGATTTTACTAGATCAGCTGGTCCTAGTATGATGTTTATTAAAGATAATTCTGATGCTGCTGAATATGAACAATTTGTTGTAAGACGACCAAAAGATCTTGCTAATCCGGCTGCCGATGCTGAAATCGAAGATATGATCATAAATAATACTCCCGGTTTTAATCTTGGATTTAAAGCGCGTAAGGATATGTTAGAAGATGATAGTAAAAGATTTTCATGTGCTATCCCGCTATCACACATATTTGGAGTCTGCAGAGATTTTAGAAAGGTTATTTTTGGAGCTAAGCACACGGTTGTCTTTTATCGAAAAGGTGATAGCAACGATGCTATCTGAAGGACGGGTGCTGCAGATGACAACGGTAGGGTTGTATTAGAAAAACTGACTCTGTGGATGCCGCCAATGACACCATCGATAGAAGAAGAAAAAAAATTATTATCTTTCACGGAGCACGGTGGTAAATTTGTTATGTCTTGGTTGACAACAGTCACTGATAGCATTCAGAGTAACATCAACGGTAATTTTACTTGGCATATAGCATCTCAGCAGGGTGTTTCTGCACCAAGACATATCTTTATAGCTCTTCAGCGAGCAGATCGATTAAATAATCAACTTCGAAGTCACATGATTTTTGATCAGTTCAATGCTAGCGAAATTTCACTCAGAATAAATGGACATCAAGAACCGGTTGAAGAAATATCGCTGGATAATGCAAACAATTCAATAGCACGTGGTTATCATCGCATATTGATCTATATGGGTCGAGATGAAAATATCGATACTGGATTGCAGATATCTCAGTTAGATTTTAAAAGTCTCTGTCCGATTTATTAATTTTCACTGGAACACATGGATCTGCTAAAACAATCTGTCGTCGACATACATTTTAAAGACAGAGTTAATCCAGCTGATCCAGCTCATCCAAATGTAGTTATTCCATACAGAGTTGTTGCTGTTATACTCAGTGATAGAACCATGATACTTGAGGGTATCAGTGGCAGAATGAGAGTCGTTGATGCTCCTGTGGAGAAAATGTAATTTAAATCAATCACGTTATTTATAAAATGCCATATGAACATGCTAGTGTGACTCTAACTCCGGGTCAGATAAAAAAAAAAAAAAACTACAATCAGAAACAACAAAAAAATGCGGGGTACGATTAACGTTGAAGCATGATCAGATTCAGGGTGGACCAAATAAATTATCGGTAACTAAAACGGAATAAAAACATTTCAGTAAAGCTAAATCATCCAACATCGGAGTACAAATTAGTTTGTCTCCGAGTGCTATAAAAGATATGTTTAAGATAGGTGGATTTTTCCCACTATTAGCTGCAATGCTAGCAATATTTGCAGCAAAAGCTGCTGCGTTACATGCGATAGCAGCTGCTGATGCACCGGCGTTAGCAAAAGCTGCTGCGTTAGGTGCTGCTGGAGCGGCGGGTAAAAAAGTTTTCGAAAAAATCACTGGTGGGAGATATAGCAAAAAAAAATGGACTAGGCTACCGGTTACCAGGAACACCCCCGTCATGGTACGGAAAAGGCCTTCGACTACCAGGAACACCCCCGTCATGGTACAGAAAATAATGACACCGATGTCAAATTATGATCTAATTAAGGCTGTTAAAAAACTAAAAATGAAGTTTTTCAGAGGAGTATTTATGCGAGATCAGTTACCAGCGCATCCAAATAAATATGAAACAGGGATCATAAATCTTGATAACAACACAGGACCAGGTACTCATTAGGTAGAATATGCTATTAATCCACACGAGATTATTTATGCTGACTCATATGGATTAGCCCCACCCAGAGAATTTTTAAATTATGTATCTCAGTTAAATACTCCAACGTGGTATTCTACGCTACCAATACAAACACTAGCTGATCCTCCGATATGTGGTGATGAAGCAATAAATGTTCTTGCAGCGATATCTAACTCTGATAAACCATATCATAAAACAGTCCACGAGTACACGTCAGATAAATTAAATCAAAAACAAAAGTATAATGGTTGATATTTATGGTAGATCTCTGCTAACAAGAACAATAAAAAAATATTAGAAAAAGAAAAATTAGATACCGGTGATTTATCTAAGTACGCAACAAAGGATGATGTTAGTAATCTTTTATCGATAGCAGAAGCAGATCCTGGTGAGGTTGCTGTTTTTCAGGATGAACACGGCAAGCTAGAAACAAGTAACGTTAAAATAGGTAATATAATCAAACGAAATGAATATGATACTCACGTAGGTGATTTTAATGTCATTAAAGAAAATATTAAAAAGGTTAATGAAGATATTGAAATTTTAAGTAATTTAACAGGGAATATAAATAATTTAGTGCGTCAAAAAATCGATATATCATTATATGATGGAGAGGTTCGTGATATTAATGTAAAACTTAATAATCGTGTGAATATCACCGGTGATACAATGCTAGGAGAAATTAATATGAATAAAAACAAAATATCTTCACTGGGAGATCCAACAGCAAGTGAAGACCCTGTGACAAAAAATACGTTGATGATGTAGATTTAAGATTACGTGGTCTACAAGAAGAATATAATCAGCATCTAGGCACATATGCAGCTTTTACAAGTTTTAGAAGAAATACTTTAGAACTAAACAAAACAACTATTGAATTTTTTGGAAAACCACATGTGGTTAGTATAGAACTCGCAGAAATTAAAAATTTACTTGATAATGTGGTTCGTGTGGTAGCATCATCTTCATCTGCAACGTGGACAAGAGCAGATAATACAATACAATATACTTCAGCTGTTACTGGCATATACAGATTATCAGTAATTAGTCCAATGAAATTTAGAGTAATTATAGCTGGATTATCAATTGACTCTCCTCACCCAGTAACAGTTGAATTACAAAAAGATACTGAAGTAGCATTTGAATTACATCCAATTGATAATATTTTATTTGCAGCAACTTACTCATACGTGTTAGAATTTCTAGTTAAATAAATACATGGCATAATACAGATATAATCAGGCTCGTGCATGGCAAATGTCGTTGAAGAGTATCATTGACGTCTATCAGGTAAAAATAAAAAAATATCAACGACGACTAGTTATCATTGATGTTACCGTTTATTCTGTTTCAGCTGTAATAGCTGGTGCTGGAATATTATCTGCGGTAACCATGACAGCTCCTGTGGTTATTACCATAATTGTTTCTGCAACCACTACGCTGGCTGGTGTATTTAACATCATAGCTAAAAATATCCTCATGCACCAACACAAAATTAACGAGTACAAAGATAAACTAAACACAGCAACGTTAGCGTATTCAAAATTATCGTCGCTGCTGTCAGAAAGTCTCAATGACGGCGTTATATCTGATGCAGAGTTCACATTAATGACTAAAATTTATAATCAAACGATTAAAGATACCAATATAAATAATGACAGAGCTACTGCAACAGATTGCGACGAACACCACGGCGACAAGAACAACAATGAGCTCAGCTAGTTCAACTAAACCTGAATTTATTTTTTCTACCCCTATTTCTATCAGCGAAATAGCACTAACTCAGCTACGCGTCTACTACATCTGGCCAATATCAGATCAAAATCATTTGGTGGGCTACAATCAAATAATTCTTTGGTTTTGCTTATAAAAATAAACCTGATAACATCCCGGATTGGAATGTGGTTGGATTACCAACAGGTAGCTATCAGATCGAAGAAATCAACAACGAGCTCATGCATAGAATAAAAAATATAACAGGAACCGATCCCGGAATAAAGATATCTGTGCATGAACCAACGTTAAGATATAAATTCAAATTATCAGATTGATATTTATGCGAGTTCAATAAGAACCGTACTAGGCTGGCCAGAAATTAAACCACTAGCACCACCAACACCATCAAAACCTAAAAAATCTGATTTTATTACAATTAGAAGATCTTATCATGATCTTTCACACCCAAAAAATCATCATGAGATTTTATTTGATATAAAACACTTATCTGATGGAGATTTTTACAGTTTTATAAATACAAAAAATGGATCTTCCTTTCAATGGACTTTTACTGATGAGCATAAAAAAATTGGAAAAATGACAGTGATATCGGTTACTTTAGATGACAGTGATATCGGTTACTTTAGATGATGTTATTGAGGTATTTAAATATCTGAATCAAATTCATGAGCAAAAATTAAAAATGTTACTTGCAACTTTTACTGAGTGTGTTTTTGATGTATCAAGCTCATGTGATGAAATTATCAAACACATAGAAATACTGAATAAAATTGCGCTCGATATGGAACGTCTTAATACACGATTAATTCAGATGATAATTTATGGTGCTGATGTAACGGGAAGAAGTAAAGATATATTTTTAGCCGCGTACTCATTAACTGAAGAAACATTACCAAATTTTAAACTACCAGGATATAACGCAGATGAAATGAAAACATCTCTCACTAAAACCATTAATGAGATGTTTGCTAAATTACACGATGCATGGAAAAAAATTACAACCACCAACTATTCTTAGACGCAATAACGCTGAGGATGGTACTAGACAGCATATTTCGCCTGAAATAGTTAATATAACCAATGTTATCGCGGTCAATCTCAATTGTGATATCGTTGAAAACAGCTACGTCGCTGATGCAACAGTATCAGATCAAGCTAAGCAGGGGTTCGTTTTGTATTCATTTTCACCAAAGGATCCACCAGGATTTTTAATCATACAAGAACCAATCAATCCTGTTTATCTTAGGTGTCATAATAGTTTGCTGCAGCGAGTAAATTTTTCACTAACTGATCAATCTGGACATTTACTTGATCTGCGTGGAGAGACTCTGAACATAAATTTATTGATACAATCATAAGTAAAAAAAATTAGTTTTATTGATTTTATTTTTTCTTGAAATAATCAGTTAATTTGACTGTTTTAGTCGATTTTTTGACTGTTTTAGTCGATTTTTGACTGTTTTGGTCGATTTTACCCATTAGATAGGTTGAGTAAAATACCCGATTCTCTAATTTATTTTAATTAAATAAAACACATAAGTCAATAAATACCGATAAAAATCACCAAAAATCAGTAAAATTAGCTCAAAAATCAACAAAATTAACTCAAAAATCAGTAAAAAATACAAAATTTTTCGCTGATTTATTTTTCTTTTTACTGATTTTTGTGTTTTATTTAATTAAAATCAATTAGAGAATCGGGTAACTTACCCAACGGATCTAATAGATAAAATTTACTAAAATAGTCAAAAATCGACTAAAACAGTCAAAAAATCAACCAAAATAGTCAAAAATCGACCAAAATAGTCAAAAATCAACCAAAATAGCCCATTTTTCTGTCACAATACAGAAGAAAAAAGATTTATATAAAATAAATAAGAATTTATTGGTTTTCACTATCTACGAGCTTTTTCAGTTGTCTTGCACGTGTATCAATCATTTTTTTAGATTCATATTCATCAGATAATACCGATCGAATCTTTTCAACAGCACGAACTAACGGAGCAAAATCTGCTATCTCAGCCTCATCAATGTTAATCAGTGATTTATACATAGCAGATTGAATCTTTTTTATGAATCTGTATTCGGACGACATAGTGTATCTACCTTGTTGTTTGTGTTGTATTATGGTATCAAAATATGCATCAATTTTATTAGAATCTAGATCATCTGATAACGGTATTTCTTTGATTTTTAATATTTCAATAGACTTAATTATCTCGTCAATATTTTTCTGATTCATTATTTATAAATAATGTATTTATCTAATATAAATGGATAATAACTAAATTCGATCCAGCTACCAAATTCATAAGAAAAGGCTGATTTATATTTTCCTTCTGCAACATTTCGTACCATAGCTGAATTAATACCGAAGTATTTACCAGCCGAATACGTAGATTGGAAATATAATTCTTCATTTGTTTCTATGTTGATTGATTTAACCGCCTTAGAAACTCTGCGTCCACCTGCATCGCCTTTCTATAGGTTTTTACTTTGTGTTGTTGCTTGAAGGTTATCGATGTGCTCTAACACAAGATTATCTCTGATTGGTCCATTGAAACATTCATAAATAAATCTGTAGTTATAACAATGTGTTTCCCAACCGTAAATCTAAGAGAACCATGTTGATGAACATTACCAACAGATTTTTTTTTGTTCTAACGTGTCTGACCGTACCATCAGCTGATGCCTCGTAGTTATCATAGATAGGATGCTTCCTGTATATGGGATTCATTATACTATATTCCATTTGTTTCAATCAAAGTTTGTCTGAAAACCTATTTAAATAATCCTCCTCACACTTGATAGCAGTATCACTATCAGGAGATTTTTTGTCGTAATGTCGTTTCAGTTCTCTGTATTTTTTTCCTGCACAGATTCTGGTTTTTCCTCTGATTCCAATGTTGCATCTGATGTCTCGTTGGACAAACTCCACCTCGTCGCATATAAGCAAGATGTATACCGCAGTATTCTTTTCGACATGATCTACCACAACAAACTAACGAACCGACCATCAACCATTTGCACTGATTCATTATTTATTTAAACAAATACTTGTTTAAAATATAATAAAATGTTATTCGATCTCGATGAGGCAGAATATATCGTTCCTGAGGTAGATCAAGCTAAAAAAGAGTTCTACGATGATGGAGCAGCTCATGTATGGTCTACGTGGAGAGCAGCTGATATTGATAACACAATGAATGATACGCGAGCTAAAACGATAATTGATTCACTCAGCAACGATAAATTTATATTCAGAATAAAATTTATTGTGAATAACGAAAACGACGTTTGGATCACACGTGATAAGCGCGATCCTGTGATTGGTGGCACAAAATCTGTAACGGTAAGTAATAGTTCTAGACCAGGATTACTAACAGGTATTGATAAACCATACTACGTGCGAGCTTATCTGGTAGCAGCTGTTGTTTATGGCATTTAAAGATTAAATAAACCTGTTGCTGAGAATCTCGCTAAGATGAAGATGTCGGTGAGGATAAATTGTGTGGCTGAGCGAGTTATAGAACACTTGACAAATGCACGACGACGAAACGGATTAACGGATTTAAGGAAAGAAAAAATAAACACGTGGACTGAATTAGTTGCTGATGGTGCATCAGTAAGTGATGTTGCTGCATTATCAACAAAATTAAAATTCCATATAAAAGTGAAAACGCTATCAGTGAAATATTATACTCATCGGCGTATAAGTCCAAAGGAGCTTCTATTGAAATAATTGATCACAACTCTCACGCTTGGAGTAGATCAGTAACAATTTTTCCTCGAGATCGTGATATTAAATTCTATTCCGTAGATAATTATACGGGAAACGTGTTTGATTTTATTTATGAGGTGAGTAAATCAGATCCAGTATCTGTTTGGTTGTTTTCTAGTGATGATCGATACGATCAGTTCGTCAGGCCCAACGGAGATATATATCGAAGTGAATCTTTACATGATTCAATGACAGCAATAGCAGAAAAATATTCAGTAAATAAAGATTTACTTGTTAACTGTTTCATGATTTCATCTGGTGTTGCTCACGCAGCAAGAGAGAAAAATTCGTGGAAGCCAACTAGAAAAGATTTTCTCAAAGATGTTCAGCAGAGTTGTGTTGAGTACGGTCATGGAGGACTATGGAATACTGATTATAATTTTATTAACATGATTTCGTTCGATATGATAGCATGCTATCCAGGTAGTTTTACAGGAATGGGAGAGTGTAATAAATACTTCACTCAATTTGGTCATCCATGTGACGAGATGACAAGAGTATCGATTAACGATCCGTTACCGGAGTTTCCATTAACATGATTCGCTAAGGTTGTTTCATTCAAGTTTGCTTCAGGGTTGCATTAAAATATGCTACGTTTGGTTTGGCAGACACTTTTCAGAACAAAAATGGGCTCCAGTAGTGCTATTGAGATATATGTTAGATTCTGCGATGCTAACGTCGTTGACGGTCAGCGAAGCAATTATTTTATATCAGAAAGAATTTGACGTTTGGCTACCAACTGAGCATGATGATGCAAAAGATTTAGGTAGAAAAATAATCGGTAAATTTACTCAGGGTGGTGCTTATGATCATCAGCGACGTAATTGCAGATTGATCATGGATGAGGCTGAGTTAGATTTTATAATAGCTGATACCTCTGAGAGGGGTATATTATGTAGCAGAGAAGATATTTATGTCGCAGATGGAACAAAATTAGGTACCGTGGTTAACTATCTCGAGGGAGAGTCACCGCAGTATGCTCATTTAAGATCATCGATGTTAGCTTATGCTAGTATAAATCTATTATCGATGATAAATAGATTCCCTGATACCGCGGTTAGAGTAGCTACTGATTCATTTTACATTGATAAAAAATACTTATCAGAATTAGAAAAAGTAACCGGAGATGGATCATGGGGAACATGGAGGGTGAAAGATGAATATATTTTACATCACTGTGAAGACGCTGATGTAGCTGCTGAAGAAAAATACTACTCAGATAGTGTATTAGAAATATCAACAGCACCGTCTGCAAGATATAAAACGGTTTATATAAACGGACCAGGTGGATCAGGAAAAACGACTAGGATGATAGAATTATTTAAGAACTCTGATGTGATTGTTTTAACGCCAACACATCGGTTAGCGATAGAGACGAAACAACGAGGAGTTAATTCATGCACGTATCACAGCTTTTTCAGAAACAACGGTGGTACATGGAGTCCGTCTAGAATGGGAGAAAAATACATAAATAAAATTATTATCTGGGATAAGGTTTGTACTGTACTTGCTGGTGTGTTAAAAATATTCTTAGATTTGGCTGCTAACAAAAAATACTGCTATAATCATGTGCGGCGATCACGGTCAACCAAACCCTATTGATGGAGAATCACCTCATGAATGGCTAAAGAATTTTGTTGATTATTATGAAGAAGTTGATACCGATTATAGATCACTCGACGGCAGATTAACTGAATTTAAAAAACTAATTCGATTAAAATCTAATAAAATTCAATGTGATGTGATGAGAGAAGTAATTCCAGAAACATCAATGAAATATTTTTTTATTAACGTGGACTCCAAATGATCTGATAGTAGCTAGCAGAAAAGTAATCAGAGATGTACTTCAACAAAAAATATTTAAACTACATCAAGAAAAATTTCCATTGACACCTGTACCATTATGTTATAGACCAGCTGATACCAGATTACAAAATATGATGTTGATATACCAGGACGAGGTAAAAAAAATCTTGTGTTAAATGATATTGTTACCGTCGATATTAATTTAGCAGAAGAAGCACTAAACGCAACAAAATCTCCGTGGACCCTGGGGTATGCTATGACTATTCATTCCTCACAGTGATTAACTATCTCTGATACCAGAGTTTGGATTATCGATGACTACATCGAGTGGTCCAATTTGGTGTATTTAGCTGTTTCTAGAGTGAGAAAAATATCTAAATTAGGTAGAATTATTCTAGATAGATCGATTATCAACGACGAAACAAACGAGTACGTGATAAGAAAAAAATTATTTAGCTACAAACAATTTGATAAAAAATGATCATGAATTCGATTTGGATGTGGATTTCATTTTATCACTGAAAGAGAAACAGGATAACCACTGTAGTGGTTGTAATTGTATTATGACTTGGAGTTATCGTTGACAGTATCGTGTGGCAGAAACATTATATCAGCCTGATGAACCTCATTTGGTACGCTAACATCAAAGTGTGCGTATTCTATTCGTTTAGGTGGTGGTAGATAAATCTGCCAAATTGCCTGCTTAGCTAACCACGCAGCAGCTACTGATGGTTTTACCTTAGCAGCCATTGCTAGTTTTTTAATTGCTGATGTACCCTTCCAAAATCCAACAGGAGAATAATACATTTCTTCCATAATATTAATTACCAGCACCTAGAACTAATTTACCTTTCATAGCAGTATTAATTATCCAACTAACCAATCTTTCTTTGAGAGAATTATTTTTTATAGAATTTAATGTATGAATCAATTTTACGTCAGCTAGATGTCGTTGTTGTAGATCTTTACTTCTATAAGCGATATCATGAACGAGACAGGCCCGATCAATTGCATTTATAGGATCCTCACCAGGATTTGGTTGATCCTGATTATTTAAGTTGATATCGAGTCGTGTTCCTGGTCTACAATAATTATATCCAGGTAGATGCTTTTCTCCAGGATATTTAGACCAAAAAAATCCTGGTACTGACATCAACGTTGAGGTGATATCGCCTCCGTGTTTTCTTCTTTTTTTAATAGCTAGCTTCTCACCCGATGAAGAGAATCTAAATTTTTTTGTACCACATATTTCACATGTACCGGTAACAGCTGATCTATTATTTTTTGTAACAACCGTAGCTAGATTCACTGTTGGTGTTCGTGTTCTACATCGCACACAGTATAAATCCATAACGTAATTGATTTTATCACTGATGTGGAAGAAGCACCATCAGTTGATGATCTGAATGGTTTGATAAATAATTTAGTAGTCTACGATGATGTGATGATAGATAAACAATCGAATCCAGGCAGAATTTTCTCACGTGGGCGTCATAAAAACACTGATGTGATTTATGTAACTCAGAGATATACACAAATACCAAAAGTGTTCAGGGATAACTGTAACATGTTAGCTGTCTTTAACGGAGTTGATACACACACACTAAGAAACATTCATAAGACATGGTGTAGCGGCGACATGGATCTGAATAAATTCAGGAATTTCTTTAGTCGAGCTCAATCAACTCCATATGGATCTGTCACAGTAAATTTATGTGATCCACGAACTAGATATCGAATCGGTCTAGATAGGATATTTTGATGCTGATCAGTTAAAATTTTTCATTTAAACACAACATCAGCAGGGAAGCGCCTACCGATAGTTGGTCGTCTAAAATCTAAACAAAAAATAATTAAACCATATACAATTTATTCTGCAGCCACATCTTCGAACTAAGGATTCATTTCCAGGTTGAGGACCAACAAAAATAAAACTCTTCCAGGAAGCCTTTATTTGATAAAATAAACCTTTCTACGGATTTGATTTCTGTGGAAGCTTTATCTTTTTGTCGGAACCCTTATGTCTGTTCGCCCTCCCTGCTGCTTCTAGTGCGTGTATGACAGGTAAATTGTAAGCAACGATAGGAGCCCCTGTGACCTAATCCAGGTTCTTGTCCTTGTGAACCAGTCTCCGGTTCCTGCCCTCTGCCTTGCAGTGGCAAGGTAGAAAAAATGCTCGTAGTTGTCTAATCTGGTACCCTCTACGTGTCCATTACTCTTCTCTCCGTTCATAATGGCACAATTATGGTGGGGACGGTCAGGGTACCAGACTAATACCACTCGTGATTATATGTTTCTATTCGACAGTGTACCAGTCTATGACAAATATTCTGAATGATAGTGTTAGAGGACATAACTATATTTAGTTTGTCATTAGCATTGCATTACACAGACGATGACATACCATGCATGATATTCTTCGAAGATTACATATTAAGGTAAGGTAATAGTTACAAATATAGTACGTTTAAAGCTGCCAGTCCATTAGAATATATCTGGGATGTTTTACATCTGAATATAAACGTTGATCTCAGATCAGACTACATGCCTTTTATTTACTTTCTTATAAATGCTTTTGTGGGTCATTGTAAACACCGGTAAGATTAAACACTACTAAGAAGCACTAAGAGGATTAAAGTGCTAGACGTAATGCATTAAATGACCACCAAAGCATAAATCAATCGATAAATATTGTTAACACGAGTTGTGAAGACACCACACGTTTTCGACGCGAGCTTGATGTTGAGAAAAAGAACAATAATCTGAAGGGACAAACATCATACAGAGTGGCAAAAATACTTAAGATTACCCCTATGACCCGTTCTGACATATGACCCTCTCTATCATATTTAAAAAAAGAGAGAAGAGACGTAACTTCCAAATACTTGGTTCCACCCATGGCCCTCGATTTCCTTCTGCTTTTTCCGTCTTTAAAGGCACACGACCATACTCTATGTCTTGTTTTACTCTGAGATAGTTTTATATTCATCAATCCATCATTGATTTTACTGTGTTGTAACAAACTTGTTACAGGCTCCGAAACGTGCGAATTTTGCCTCTTTGGACAAGTGCGAGCTCATGTGACAACCGGTGAAAAAAGTTTGCGACTCTACGATACATCCCATCTTTAATTGCATAACACAAGCGACTCTATTTTCAAAACAGGTAAACGATGCGGCACACACGTCAACGCCAAAATATGATTGGCTCAAAAGGTTATACTTTAATGGTTACACTCATTAATTTAACACATTCAAATGATTGCTAACATGATGCGATCCTGTTATTACCTACCTTTGCCTGTGTACAAATAGTCTACGTCGTTAAAGGTTCTCTGATGCATGGATGCTATTTGAGTATAACCTTCTGAGTTAATCATATTTCGGCGTTAACGTGTGTGCCGCATAGTATACCTGTTTTGAAAATAGAGTCGCTTGTTTGCGATGTGTGCAGTAAAAAAGACAAGGTTTAATTCTTCAATGGAACAGGATTCCTATAGTTTAATCGAGATAATGATAAGTTAAAGTTTACTTTTGCATCTACCACTGTCCTGCAATTAATGAAGGGATGTATCGTAACGTTGCAAATATGGTACATGTTGTTCTTTTCACCGGTTGTAACATGATCTCGCAGTTGTCCAACGAGGCAAAATCCGCGAACATCGCACGTTTCGGAGTCCATAAGTTCAGTATGGCACAACGCGGAAAATTTAATGATGGCTTGATGAATAGACAAATATTTCGGGAGTAAAACAAACCATATAGAATGGTCGTGTGCCTTTACAGACGGAAAAAGCAGAAGGAAATCGAGGGTCATGGGTGGAACCAAGTAATTGCAAGACACTTACCATCTTTCTTATATATTATGATAGAGATGGTCCTATGTCAAAACGGGTCATGGGGTTAATCTAAGGTATTTTTGTCACTCTGTATGATTTTTTTCCCCTTCAGATTATTGGGTTGTTTTTTCTCAACATCAAGCTCGCGTCGAGCACCTTTAGTTGTGACAGATACAAACGTGTTTTAAGTATCAGGAAAGACAACTATGACAAAACAGAACAGTATAAATCTTTACCGATGGTTTTGAAGTTTTAAGAACTACTGTTAGTTTCTGCACTCTGCTAGCCTCAACTACTCAGATTCATTACAAATTGACTAGCAAATTGCTAGATAAAGTCACTTTAAACTTTTCATACTTCCAGATATTGTGGCAATATGATTGAAAAATATTAAATCTTAGTTACAAATCAAATCATACACACAGATATACGTAGATTATCTGTTTTGTTGGTTGGATTTTATGCTATTTATAAAGTCTTTGTGTCAGCCAGTACATTCTTGGGGGAGAAAACCTCAGGCAAATATGAAGAAGAAAAAAACATCGGCCCATGACAAGCCTACTGGCCAGCTTGTTTTTACAGGCAGGTCTGGAATTCCAACCTACAGTGGTGAATGGCAAAATCTGAGTTCAATTTCCAAAACTTGTAATTTTTAAATTGTTTTTAATAGAAGCAACACCAACGATTTTGCAAATAATTAAGTGCTCAAAGTAATTGTTTTAGACACAGGCCCGGGATTGGTGACTTAAATAAAATTCCAAGCCCTGACTGAAACTCTAAAAGCCGTGAGTCCAATTTCCACATGCCAAAAATTTCCCCTTTTTTAATATTGTCACACAACTTTGCAATATCTACAATTCGAATGTAAATTCAACAGGGTTCAAAGGGGTTTGAATGTAATGCAAGTGTCATTAATGTTGATCGCTATGCTGTCGTGCTTTATAAAGTAAACTCTGTTAATCAAGTGTTCTGAAATGTATTTTTGTTGAGATTTGCTGATAGCTAGCCTAGTCGTGTTTCCTCTGATCATTGCCACCCATTTTAGGTATTTGGTCAGTTATGTTGGGGTGTACACCAGAAAACTTGGGCTTACACATAACCTAAATCGGCTTAAAAAATGACTTACTCTTGAACAACATTACGACAATGAAATGAGCATAGTTTGAATTCTATATGTGCAGTAAAATCCGACTTCAAAGAAACATTGCTGGTGATCACCAACTTGTCAAAAATATAATACATATGGTTTAAACATTCTAATTCAAGGATTTAATATGTAATTGATTTTGGTCTGTACATGTATATAACAGCTCTTTGATATACCTGTAATGGGTTGGTCCACTTCCTGATTCTACCTGTGCAAATTAGCACAACGGACTTGCCCACTGCATGCTTCAAACACATCTCACTAGCTATTGTCAACTAATTAAGTAATATGTTAAATTGTGTTTTATAACTGACTTCTTTGCATTTAACTGCCACTATTTAAACTGCCCAAGGGATAGTTTTACATCTGCTTCAATCATGCTACGTATAATGGGCATATACAAAAAGTTGTGTTTTTTACTTTGTTTTTGAAGATTACTGACAATTTTGTTTTCTCGAAACACAACCGTGTCATGGGCTTTGGGAGTACAAAATCATAATTTTAGCATGACACGCCATACTTCAATCCGACTAAATCAGATTTCAACTTCATGTAGGACAGTTGTGATAATTTTACATAACAGGGGCTCGAATCATTATTTACAATTTAACTACATGTATCACTAATACATGTAGTATAGGTATTATTTTATACTAATTTATGACAGACAGTTAAGTTGTAAGCATCAATACGAACCCCTGTGATTTAGATTTAGACTGCGCCGTGTTATTGCTGGTATATCAACATCTTGAAAATGCATTTACACATTTCACCAGCGCGATCAAAGTTTTTTAAGGTAACTTTGTTTGGATTCGACAAGCCCGCCGGGCACTTAGAATATAGGACGGGTCAAATCTAAAATTAGATGGGCCCCAGGCGTCAGGCTGTCTGATGTTTTGATAACTGTAAGTTGTTATAAAGCTGGCAGAATAATCAATTTTAAGAAATAAAGGTACATTGCATAATTATTTGCAAGATATTTTCATGGAACTATACCTTTAAAATTGTGACATGTAACCTTACTGAAGTATTTAAATCATATTGTTTAATTCTACACTTGGATAATTATATTCAAATTGAAACTGCCAAGCACTGTATACATTTTTTTTCATTTTCCCTGTCTTCTGTCATTTAACTATTTTATCCCTTATATTTTGATCAATTTACACGGTTTACTTAACGCTCCTTTTTTTCAAAGGTAAATTGAAAATGAAAGCAAATATTAATGATATTGCTATATTGGATTTCAAATTTATGAATTTTGTGCAGATAATTGACTCATTTATAATGTCTAAACGCGAAATGGCATTCGGGCGAAAAGTCTTTTTTCTCAAATGTTGATAGGCTCTGATGACACGAAAGCGTTGACAAATGCATTTGACATGACATTTTCCGAGGTGAAAATAAAACTCTGTACTAGGCATATGAAAGACAATCTTAAGCGGCAGATATAACAAGATAACCGAGTGGGATTTTCGGATTCACAACAGAACACTTTAGACGATAATATAAATACAACGTTTAATAATGGATGACTTGAATGAGCAAATAATTATGAATATGTGCGTGTATATATAATCCAAATATTTGATTTAATTAACATAAAAACGCATAGACGTGATGATGAAAAATAATGAAAAATACAAATAAATTAATTTAGCAAATGCAAAGACAAGGGGTGAATGGTTCACAACGATTTGACAATGAAACGATGGATATACTTTACTCAGGTAGTAAACGATGTAGAATTTTACCTATGTAGTAAAATGAATTCACTCAGGTAGTGAAATTATGGTGATAAAAAAGGACAGATATACAACTTATCTTTACAGTCCCGAAATATACACTGGATGTAAAATTAGCCCACGGCTAACAAACTACATGTAAGGAGATGCACTCCGTCATCAGTATACTTTGTTTCAGCTACACGGCTGCTACAGTTCATCTTCACAGCTGCTACACTTAATTCCTGTGGTTGTCTTTACAGCTTGAACCACGTTGACCCCGATCACATAACTTTGAACGCTCGGGTCACTCTGGTCACTCTAGACACTCTATATACTCTAAACACTCCAGACAGCTTTACACAGCTCTACACACTCCGAACACTCCGGACATTAGACAGCTCTACAGCTGAAGATGTGCAAGTCCTTGATGCGAGTGTTAGCACTTGTGGTTCCCATCCTAGCACATACAGCTGGTAAGGACACACATATGGCACCCTTTTTTAGCCAAAATAAAGTGTGTAGTGTAGGTTTCCCTGTCCACTCAATTGTATTGTTTGTGTTTTTGTTTTTGGTTAGTTGAAGAATTTTGTAAGGGTTTATTTCAGTTTTGTTCGTCAAATTTCTAAGTTTCTTTATCCCAATATAGGCCGGGTGACGGAGTCCCTTTCCTATGCCTGAGCTGGGAATGGGCCTGGGTCAAGGTCATTCGAACCTGGAACATAGGTTGGTACTACCGCCCTCCCCATGAGACAATTCAAGTCTCATGGTTGGTTTCCCTCCCTTTTGATGTGGGTATTATATTTTGGCGTGGTGACTTTGCCAGAGTCATTTTTGCCCATATATGGTGCTTGGTTGTCAGTGTGGTGTTATTGTTCCCAGTTTCTATGTTGGACAGCACTATTTAGTTCAAATTCATTTTGGTTTTATTACCTGTTTAATCCTGGTGTATAATTTGAAAAATGATTATTATTGCGGAAACAATGTATTTTTTTAGTAAGTCATTGAGATGTGAGTATTTTTGTTTCTGTGTGTATGAGTGTTTTATGTTGTTGTTTAGTTAGTTGTTCTATATACCTTGGAGTACCGTTTTCCAATCTGTGTTAATTAGCTTTTTTGCACCTTAGCGTTATTCTCAAGTCATATTAAGATTGATGAAATGTGGTCATTTAGTAAGTAATCAGGTATTATTGGTATAGTTCATCTGTTGTCCCGGTTTGTACTCCATCCCAGAAGTTGTCTAGACGAAGTTATAGTTTGATCGTAGTAGTACTGATAGTTGGAATTCTCTTTTTTAGTATCAGATTAATGGAAGCCAATTTGATCAGTAGATTGTCAAGTTGTCATTATTCAATGTAGTAATTAGCACTGAGTATTGTGCCTCAGGTTAGTTTCTTTGAGAAAGTTTGTTGTTTCAATTTTATTTTGCCCGCATTACTTTGGGTCAATTAAGTTCAATGTATGGAGTATTTCGTAATGTCATTGTTCTATACACTTGGGCTGTGTTTTACCGTTACTCCTTATGTGCCCATATAATAGTTGCTAAATATGCTGGCATTACTATCATATTCCATGTAGAGTTGAGTTCTAGCGTTTTGGTGTGTACGGTAATGGGGAGCTATGTTTTTCCGCAAGTGGTCTTCCTCTGTCAACACTAGGGTGATTTGTGGGCGTCTCTCACGGTTCTCGCTTGCGGTATAGGTTGTAGATGCCGTTTATAGCCATTATACATGACACAGTCTTTTCCTCCCTTGTGTCGATTTTATTTTTCCGCACGGTTTATCGTTCCCCTCTGTGTATTGTTAATGGTTTAATTGTGATGCTGAGTGTGGCTCCGTTACAGTCTTCGTTACTGGTTATATCTCTAGGAGGTACTATCAAATGGTTTTGTTTAGTATTGATTTAGTTTCCTTTCATATAGTCAGCCACCAGTCAGTAACGTGCTGCCCGCCATGGCCTGCCTGCTTCACTGGGTGCGTGGAGCTTCGAGAACCATCTCGACAAGTGGGCCACAAAACTCCGCACCAGGAAAGACTCAGAGAAGAAATAAGAAGACTCCAGCTCTTCGTTTTACAACCTGGAACATCAGGACCATGTGTCCTGGATTGACCGCTGACCTACAGCAGATTGACGATGCACGGAAGACTGCCGTCATTGACAGAGAACTCTCCCGACTGGACATCAACATTGTCTGCCTCCAAGAGACTCGACTGGCTGACAGCGGCACCATCAGGGAAGCCAATTACACGTTATTTTGGCAGAGGAAGCCCTCGGATGAACCTAGGCAGCACGGTGTAGGCTTTGCCGTAAAGAACACACTAATCGCCTTCATTGAACTTCCGTCATCAGGTACTGAGAGAATCCTTGCCCTCCGGCTGTCAACTTCATTAGGACCGGTCGACATCTTCAGCGTGTACGCCCCAACCCTCTGCTCCACCCACGAAGAGAAAGACAAGTATCCCCGACAATGAAGGCCTTTACTTTCTAGGAGACTTCAATGCTAGAGTGGGAGCTGACCATGAGGCCTGGTCCACCTGTCACGGCTTTTACGGAAGGGGCAAGATCAACAAGAATGGTCAGTGACTGTTGGAGATGTGCCTATGTGTGACCAACACTTTTTTCAAATGCAGGAGATCCAATAGGTGTCATGGAGACACCTACTTTCACGCCACTGGCACCAGCTAGACCTCGTCATCACCAGGCGTGCGGAATCGGCCAGTGTCCTCCTCACCCGCAGCTACAACAGTGCCGACTGCGACACGGACCATTCCTTCGTGGCCAGCAAGGTGCGAATATTACCCAAGAAGCTGTACCACGACAAGAAGAAGGGTTACCCACGCATCAACACATGATGTGCAAGCAACCCAGAGAAAACACAGCAGGTTATCAGCAAACTGCAGGAAGCTCTCACCAAAGTGACACCTGATGAAAGTGGTCCTATCTCCGTGACTCTGTGTACAATTCAGCCATCACAGCTTACGGGAAGAGGGAGCGAAAGATTGTCGACTGGTATGAGGCATACTGGGAGGAGATGGAGCCCGTGACTGAGGCAAAGAGGAAAGCCCTCCTGGCATACAAGGCTGCACCTAGCCCCAGAACACTACAAGCCCTCAGGATTGCAAGGAACAACGCCCAGAAGACCGCCAGCTTCTGTGCAAACACCTACTGGCTGAACCTTTGCAACAGTATACAGACAGCTGCCGACAACGGGGATGCAAGAGGAATATAGGAGGGTATCAAGAAGGCGACAGGGCCCCCACCTCCAAGACAGCCCCCTCAAGTCCAACACGGGTGAAGTCATCAAAGACCAGGGGAATCAACTGCAGCGATGGGTTGAGCACTATCGCGAGCTATATGCAACTCAAAACAACTTCACTGACACTACCCTGGACGCCATTCCAGACATGCCTGTCATGGATGACCTAGACACACAGCACACTCTGGAAGCGCTCGGAAAAGCCATTTATTGCCTTGCCTGTGAAAAGGCTACTGGAAGCGATGACATTCCGCCTGAAGTCCTCAAGAGCGGGAAACCAGCACTGCTCCAGCCCCTACACATACTCCTCTGCCTCTGCTGGCAACATGGATACATCCGACAGGACATGCGTGACGCCAACATCGTCACTTTGTACAAAAACAAAGGAGGCCGTAGCGACTGCAAAAACTACCGGGGCATCTCCCTCCTCAGCATCGTCGGAAAGGCTTTCGCCCGTGTTGCCTTGGCGCGCTTGCAGATCCTAGCCTTCCGTGTCTACCCAGAGTCCCAGTGTGGATTTCGAACTGCAGGTCCGGCAGGTCAACTGTAGACAGGATCTTCTCACTACGCCAGCTGCAGTAGAAGTGTCGTGAGCAGCAGATGCCCCTCTACATTGCCTTCATAGACCTGACGAAGGCATTTGACTTGGTTAGTCGGAGTGGACTCTTCAGACTGCAGCAGAAGATCCGCTGCCCGTCACGTCTGCGTGCTCTTCTCATGTCGTTCCACGAGAACATGCACAGCACAGTGTCTGTCAATTTCGCAACATCTGAAGCCTTCCCAGTCATCAGCGGAGTCAAAAAAGATTGTGTCCTTGCGCCGACGCTCTTTGCCATCTTCTTCTCCATGCTTCTCCAGTACGCCTTCACGGACTCCAGAGAGGGAGTGTACGTCCATACCAGGGCTGACGGCAGACTGTTCAACATCGCCCGTCTCCGTGCTAAGACTAAAGTCACAGAGGTACTCTTCCGTGAATTGCTCTTCGCCGACGATGCAGCCTTGACATCACACACGGAAGATGGACCTCAGCAGTTGGTATGCCTCCTCTCCCACGCTTGTAAGGAATTTGGACTGACCATCATTTTGAAGAAAACGAACGTCATGGCGCAGGACGCTGACTCCCCTCCCTCTGTCACTATCGATGGGTACAACTTGGAAGTTGTCGAGAACTTCATATACCTTGGCGGGTCCAACATCTTCAACTCACTCTCCATTGATTCTGAGGTGAACGGCAGGATTGCCAAGGCAGCAGAAGTGATGAGCAGACGTAACCAGAGTGTCTGGAACAACCCCAACCTCACCGAGAAGACCAAACTGCGTGTCTACCAAGCCTGCGTGCTCAGCTCACTCCTCGACAGCAGCGAAACATGGACCGCCTATGCAGGACACGAGAGGAAACCCAACAGCTTCCACCTGAGATGTTTGCGGCCCATTCTGCACATCCAGTGGCAGGACAAATTACCCAACACAGAGGTTCTAGAACGCGCCAACATGAACAGCATGTTCTCCATTCCCAACGAGAGGCGCCTTCGCTGGCTTGGCCATGTCAAGAGAATGGACCCATGCTGCATTCCCAAGGAACTGTTATATGGAGAGTTAGCAGAAGGTGCACGACCGACTGGACGACCACGTCTGCGCTACAAAGATGTTTGCAAGAAGGACATGAAGACGGCAAACGTCAATGTCAACAACTGGGAGGGCTGTGCACACAACCGTTCAAGCTGGCGTGTAGCTGTCAGGCAGGGAGTTCAAAAAGCCGAGGAAGACAGAAAAATAAAACAAGCTGAAAAGATAGCTAGAAAGAATGATAAACAAAACCTTATTCTGGAGCTACACCATCGTCTCCGTAGACGGACGGATGCCAAGCAAGCAAGCATATAGTCAGTCCGTGACCTCATTTATAGTCCATTTTCATTCCATAATCATTGTTTTTCGTTATAAAAACATTGAATATATGTAGTTCGTGTTTCTTATTCTGCTATTGGGTTTTTATTATTATTATTAATATCCATGTGTGAGCAATGTCCATGTTCACTTCAGAATCCAATTACGTTTCCAATTCGTTATTGTTTTTTTTTTTTTTTTTTGGCTAGTAATATCCACGCAGAGGTAAGTTCCATGTTCACTTCACAGTCCAAGTCCATTTCCAAGTCTTCGTTACTTTTGGCAGTCCATTTTGTTTAACTGTTTTTGTTTGTTAATACTATCCATGCGTAGCTAAAGTCCATGTTCACTTCAGAATCCAAAAACATTTTCAAGTCGCAAGTCCTTGAAGCAGACTGCTAGCTGACAAGACGTATCCGTATTGTAAAGACATAGTCTGTCCATTTTAGGCATTAGGTTCGTCCCATCTAGAGCACTTCGCACGTGCTGCATGGGATGAACCGAACTCACTATTTCGAAATACGACACAATATACGTAAATCATCCTCGGGTATCGTTGTACACAAAAGACGAAACCCGAGTACATGTATTCAATAAATAAAAGAGTTTAATTCAGTGACAATACCTCCCCCACTAAAAAAGTGGTAACACTTTTAGAAACATCACGGAATGTGAACATAAACAATTGTTAAATCTTTCAATTTGAATGCCGAATGAAAATGATCTGCTAATTACACACTAGTTAAAAAATCATCACCCACATTTTCCGATCCTCGAATCGCCTTGATCCGGAAACTATATGGTTGCAAAGACAACGCCCAGCTCATCAATCTTGTATTGGCGACCTTTGCTTTGTTCAAGTATGAGAGCGGCTGATGGTCCGTTTGTAAGGTAAACTTCCTCCCGAAAAGGTACGTATGGAATTTTCCTATTCCCTATAATAAGGCTAGGCATTCCTTCTCAATCACAGAGTAGTTTTGCTCCCTAGGGAGCCATCTCCTCTTGCTACTAGTAAAAGAGCCCCGAGATCCGTATCGGACGCATCAGTCCTCAGCACAAAAGTTTTGTTCAATTCTGGCAACTTTAAGATAGGTGCACTTACCAGTTTCTGTTTTAAAGCATTCAATGTTTTTTTTTTCCTGGCGTACACCCAAGAGAATTTTGTTCGGTTGCCCTTTCCTGGTCAAGTCTGTTTATGGGCTGGCAATAGCCGCAAAATTGGGGACAAATTTCCTGTAAAACCCAATCAAACCTAGGAACCATCTTACATGTGTTCTAGTTTCTGGTCTAGGTGCATCTTCGGTTGCTCCTATTTTATCTGGATGAGGTTTCAACTGACCTTTTCTACTTACGAGATGTCCTAAACATTCCAGGCTAAAATACCCTATGCTACCTTTGGTGAGCTTAGCTGTCAGAATTGCAGTGTGGAGTATATCGATCCCTTAATACTTTAACATGTTCATCCCATGTATGTGTATAAACAAAGATATAATCTACGAAACTGTCGACGTTTTCCATACCGTTTAACAGTTTGAGCATGAGATAAACGCACTACATACCGGTGTTGACTAAACCGAAAAGCAGAACTTTAAATTGATAAACTATTTGGGAGTCGCGAATGCCGATAACTCGCGAACATTATCAGCGATTGGTATCTGCCAATATCCCTTGGTAAGGTCTAATTTGGAAATGTATTTATGACCTGCCACCTTTGAAAATAAACTTTCCATGTCTGGCATTGGTTCTGCGTCAAACACGGTGATTTTGTTCTATTGCTGAAAGTCAATGCAAAAAGGTTCGTCCCGTCCTTATTTCTGACTAACAACAACGGGGAACGAGTACGGGGAGCTGGAAGGTTCGATCACTTCCTGGTCTAACATTTTCCCCACTTCTTCGTTCACTGTCTCCCGCGCATTAAAGGGTATTGGATATCCTTTAATCCTGATCGGCTCAAAGGTATTCAACTTGATCTCGTGATGAATCAATCCAGTACGGCTCGGTTTGTCCGTAAACATGTCAGGGTATTGGGGCGAAACCTCCAAGATCTGTGTACGCTGACCCACTGATAAATACGGGCATATATTGATCTGGTCAATACCTTTTTCCCTACGTAAAAGGGGTATTTAAGGGACATTTCAGTACTGGAGAGGAAATTCGATTCGTCACACGACCTATCCTCTATCACCGCTACGCATATTACATTCAAGACCCCTTTATCAATTGTTTGTCTAGGTCTTTCTACGTAGAGTTTAAACATATTTGCGTGAAATATCTTGGACTTACCCTCCACGTAAATTATATAGTCCATTTCGCCTTTCACCTGTTTAACTTCGTTTGGCCCTTTACATTGGACTACGAACTGTCCTACCGTACAATAATTCAAACGGGGAGAAACCTAAGCTTTCATGAGGAACCTCACGATACGCAAACATAATTGCGTTCATATACATATCCCAATCCTTAGGTCTTTCTGCACACATCCGTCGTAACATCTGCTTCAACGTCCCGTTGAATTTCTCGACCAACCCATTGCACATAGAGTGATATGGTGTCATGCGCAACTGTTTAAGGGACAACATCCTACTAATTTCTGCCATGAGATCTGAGGTGAATTGCGCTCCACAATCCGTAAGAACCTCTTCGGGCACTCCGACCCTGCTGAGCATGTCTACGAGTGCTTCGGCTACACGATCGGTTTCAATCGATGGCAAAGCTATGACTTCGGGGTATCTAGTAGCGTAATCTAACAGCGTCAAGATGTATTGGTTTTTCCGATCTTTATGTCGAAATTTAGGTCCTACAATGTCAACGGCCACTCTTTTAAACGGAGTATCTGTCAAGGGCATCTGACCTAACGGTACTCTAGTTACCCTGCCCTTAGAGACAGTTTTCCAGCAAACATCTCGAACATCTCACGAGGGACAGAACCACGTTACGTCGCTATTGACACCAGGCCAATACAATTATCTCAATACCCTATCTGTTGTTTTATTCATGCCTAAATGACCCGCCATACTCGACTCGTGCGCGATCTTGAGTACATGCTACCTGTATTTCTGGGGGACCACTAGTTGCAAGAACTTCCTATCAAGTGTAGAGTATTCCTTATACATTAAACCTTATCGAGTAAAGAATTTAGAGGAACCCCCGTTCTTACACTTCCTCACTTTACCCGATAATGCTTTCGCTGCGGTTGCACGTAGAGACGCGTCTCGTTTTTCCTCATTCTGAAATTCATCGCGTTAGATATCAGTAATGGCTTTCGGTACTTTTAATTTACGTAAAGGTTTGTTATCTTCCTATACCTGAGCCCTAGTTTGCACTGCTTGGATGATTGGGAATCTGAAGTCAGTCATGGTTGGGATCCGAGATCCTTGTATATTGCCAATCGTTAAGTTCATAAATTGAGGTGGCTATGCACAACGCTTGCACGGTTCCGGTCAAGAAAGGTGTTTCGATAACTATCCTTGCGATAGGAGCGTGGTCATTTGTCTGGTCTAGTAGCATATAAGGCGATTTAAACAAAAGCAATTAATCATCGCGGACTAGGCTCAGTTTCACGACTACAGTAGTGCACTCTGTGTCTCGTACAACAGTCACTTCTTGTCCGTTGACAGTGTCATCTGCCGTCGGTACACTTGCCTCGGGGAAAATACACGTGCCGATCGATTGGATCGCAACGCGACCGATCTCTGCACGCACCAGTGGCTCGTACACCGCTTCCCGCTTAGCTTGCTGAGAAACATAGAGTTTTCTATCTACAAACCGTCTGTCTTTAATGGCTACCGCAACTCTCTGGTCTGGTTCCTTCCGCTTAGTACAATTGGGGGAGATATGACCCCACTCCTTGCAAGTGAAACATTGCTTGTCTTTATGCCTTCCCTGGTTATCCCTACCAGGTTTTCCAGTTTTCCGAGTTTTCTTGTCCTTGACCTGATTCCCACCTATGTTTTCTCGCGTGATGACGTTCTGTGAACCTCCCCGAGCTTCAACGAATAAATCCGCCTGTGTGGCCAAGTCATGTACATTCGTGAAGAACTTTTCTCTCAAAAACAAATATAACTCCTTGCCACAAATTGCCAATAGTTGGTCTCGAAGCAAGAAATCTATAAGACCCTCAAATGTCTTAACGACTTTATCACATTCCACCCTTCGCTGCAAGTAATTGCACGTCCTACTGAAGAACTGGGTGAATGTCTCGCCTCTCTTGGATTCGCTATACTTAAACTTCTTGCGAAACCCATGCTCTGTTAGCTCGTATTTTTTCAGAAGTGCATCTTTCAACGCAAGATAATTCAGCGAATCGGCCACGGATAAACGCGAATGTACGTCAAATGCTTTACCCTTCAACAATGAGTGAAGATGAAGCGACTAATCTTCTTTCTTCCATTTTTGTACCATGGCGTACTTTTCGAATCTGTTTAGATAACTATCCATGTTATCTTTATCGTCTTCACATGGGGGGCAATTTTGGACCTCTCATTTTAACATCATGTTCCACCTCCTTTTTAGTTTGTAATAGCTCAGTATTCCTTTGATACTTCCTCTGCCTATTTCTATCTTTCATCTCCAACGTTTCTAACCTTACTTGTTTTACCCTTTCTAACTTCTTATCTTCTATTTCTGTAAGCAAATATGTCTTTCCCTTCTCTAATTCTATCTTCTCCCTCTCACTCTGCTTTTCTAATTCTATCTTCCCCTGCTCTAATTTTATCTTCTCCCTCTCTGTTTCCCCATCCCATTATATCTTTTCCTTCCATAATTTCTAAGGCCCCCCCCCCCCCCACCGAGCCGAACTGTTTCTTTCATTGACAACATTTCACATGTTTGGTGCGACCAACCTAATGTACAGTATTATGCAAAATGAGTAATTATTACAAAAAAAACCCCCGTATTTTCCTTCTCGAAGGGCAAAACATGAAACATATATACAAAAAATATAGTAATGTTATGTGTCTACTCAACTTCACGCTCTTGTGAAGAGCGTCTGAAACACACAAAAGAGCATACAAGTATAATGAAACAATATTAGTGTTTCGTTAAATCAATAATGATCCCATTCCTGACACCATTTGTAACAAGATAACAGAGTGGAATTTTCTGATTCAAATCAGAACACTTTTGACGATGATATAAATACAGTGTTTAATAATGGATGACTTGAACCAGCAACTAATTATGAAAATGTGCGTGTATATATATATATATATATATATATATATATATATATATATATATATATATATATATATATATATATATATATATATATATATATATATATATATATATATAATCCAAATATTGGATTTGATTAACATAAGAACGCACAGACTTAATAATGAAAAATACAAATAAATAAATTTAGCGAATACAAAGACAAGGGGTGAATGGTTCACAACGATTTGACAATTAAACGATGGATATAGTTTACTCAGATAGTAAACGATATAGAATTTTACTCATCTAGTAAAATTAATTTACTCAGGTAGTGAAATTATGGTGATAAAAAAGGAATAGATATACAACTTATATGAACCCCAAAATTAGCCCACGGGTAACAAATTACATGTAAGGAGATGCACTCCGTCATCAGTATACTTTGTTTCAGCTCCACGGCTGCTACAGTTCGTCTTCACAGCTGCTACACTTAGTTCTTGTGGTTGGCTTTACAGCTTGCACCACGTCGACCCCGATCACATAATTTTGAACGCTCGGGTCACTTTGGTCACTCTAGACGCTCTAGATACTCTGGACACTCCAGACAGATTTAGATAGCTCTACACACTCCGGACACTCCAGACATTAAACATTAGACATTTCGAACATTAGACACTCCGGACACTCCGGACATTAGACACACCAGACACTCCGGACAATATACACTCCGGGCACCCCGGACATTAGACAGCTGAAGATGTGCAAGTCTTTGAAGCATGTGTATACCTCTTAGCCTCACCACAGATCGACCGATTATATTTGGAGTATTACGACACACATTTCCATCGTGATAAGATCTAAGGGTAGGCATGCAATCTACATACTAGATTCAAATGCTCCTCAACTTGGATTTGTACGTGAACAATTTCAAGTAATTCCCGAGGACACGCTATCACCGCATTCACTATTGTAAACTAGCACCTCGACGTCGATTACATTCAAGACAGGTCAGCATTACATGTTTGCGTGTATGAACAAGACTAATATTGAGCCTGTCTACGGTAAATTGTCTTGGATTATTATTTGAATGCTGCCTCAATATTTATGAGTTACGGCTCGCACAACGATTATCCTGTCGTTGTTTCAATGTCAAGATAAATTCAGTATCGAGATCAAGGTCGTGATTATTTTTTGTCACACTTTATAACTAATTTATTTCTTATTATATCATCGTTAGTTTCCTGAATTTGATTATTATTTTATGTGAAGTCTATGATAACCCATACGAAACTGAGATATTCTTCTGACTCAAGACACTGCGAGACAAACAAAATTTGGGCATTCGATACGATCATCGACGATCCAAATATTTGTATCAGAGATGGTTAGTCCTTGTGATGAATGAATCGTCATTGAGTATCATAGCCCCAGTGGAGTTTTGTCCTTCTATCAAGATCGAATCTATATCAGATGCTCTATATATATATTGAAATATTACTTGTATATAATGATTCAAACAAACAAGAAATGTAAATGGTTTATGATAGGTTCTACAGCTCCCTGCAACAAAGCTTGTGTAAACGAATTATGTGGACCTCACTAACAAAGTGTACGGAGAGGGAGATTAGGATTAGGACCTAAACCGTGTTCAAAATGTGGTGTTGGGGTTAGAGAAAAAACGCAGTTATGGGTGCAATGTTGTAGTAAAAAATACAAAGAGATGAAAAGCTATTATCGTAATTAAAAAAACAATGATAATAATGACAAAGTTATAAAAGACGCTAAAGATTATATCCCTAGATTTTCAAAATAAGTAATCTCCTGTTGGCATCAATAGGCACTGTCGACTAAAAAGCCAATCGGTTCTGTTAATAATAATGGTTATCTTCAATTTTCTGTTGGGAAGAAACATTATTTCTGTCAGAGGTTCATTTACGAATGTTTTAACGGATTGATCGAAGACGGTCTTGTGATCAATCACATTGATTCAAATCCCAAAAATATTTATTTAAGCAATTTACAGGTGGTTACACGGTGTCAGAATTTTGCAAACGGTGGTACTGGAAAATATAAAACTTTCCTAGATCCCATAAGTCTGTAAATACAGATACTGGTGAAGAAATAACAATTCAATCGATAAATACAGCTAGTAAATATTTTGATATTCATCAGAGTTCTGTACAATATGTCACAGATAATTTTTCCAGATCGGCGTTTTCGAAGAAATATAAACAAAAGATACCATTTCAGTGTATGCAGATTGTGTAATGTATACACTGAAGGGAGATACAGCTGTCAAGCTAAGCTCTCTCCGTTAGAGTACTTAAGCAGTCACCCCATTTGTTACTGCGTAATATTATTTATTTAACATTTCAGTATCTCCCATTGTGTTAGCTACACACAGATGAAGAGAGATAACTCCGGTAGAGTAATTAAGTAGTTATCTCGCTTATTACTGCGTTATATTTATGCGATTAATTAAGATTATTGTTTGTGTCATCGTAAACTAAAAAGTTAATAATATACAATAATTTAGCCATCTGTGTGATAAATAACACAACACAGTTTAAGAAAATATTTCACTTACCTTTGCTTGCTCCCGAATCCACTTCCAGACTGACTGGGAGAGAGCGATTCTGTGCCTTTTATAGTCATGAATATACCCACGCAGATTATTCAAGAAATGACGGGGATTTCCAGAACTCAATTCCTTGATTTTCTGGAACATTCTGAAACATACGGCCACGCAAAATGTCCGGGATTTCCAAACGTAGTTTCTAAAATTGCTTGGGAATTTCTAAAAATTATTCATTTACTACGTATTTCTGTTCGGGAATTTCCAAACGTATTTTCTTGAATATTCTGCGTTGGAGTATTCATGACTATAAAAGACACATCATCTTTCTCTCCCAGTCAGTCTGGAAGTGTATTCGGAACTGAACAGAGATAAGTGAAATAGTTATTTAGTAATCTAGAGGTTGTGTTTGCACCATGCTACGGTCGTCTTGGTTGAGAAATACATATATACATGTAATGAACTACAAAAATATTAAAGATATTATTTCTGCAATTAAAAATGAAAATATGACGGTATACAAATTCAGCTTGATCCTGAAAATATTCGTCATTTTGAATTATTACAGGCAAGAAAAGTCGAAGATAGATATACATTACCACCAGAATACAAATTCATTAAGCAAATGCATCAGTCTATGTTCTGGCTACGGTCAAAGACACAGAAGTTACGAATTTCGCATCTCTCTCACGCGCAATTGAGAAAATTAGATCAGAATTTGCTTAAGAATATGAAACGAAAATATTATTAATACGCGCGGGAGGCATTTAAAAAATATTATGTCGGATCGTGAAATTGAAAACTGTGACAAATTTATTAATGATTGTGAAAGTGAAAGTAGAGCCAACGTCACTTATGAAAAGGAAAGTTATAGAAACTGGGGTCCCTGTCGTGGCTAGTGAGTTTCTAGAATAATTTTAAAAAATGGTTTACCTTGTGTAATTTATTTTCTCGATAATTTGAATATACCAATCAATTTGATAATTTTACGTAGAGATTTATATTGAGATTTTCATTTTTTAAATCAATCAGGTGTCCGGTCTGGTCATTAAGTTTGAAATTTATTTGATAATGATGGATTATGACAACGTAGATAAAGAGGCTTAATAGGCTCTTAAACTATCAAATACTTGAGGTGTAAATGTATATAGAATATATTTTTGATGGGCCTGACTAGATCTTTAAGATCTCTTTGATAGCTTCCATCAACTGCATCACATACAAGATTGAATGTGCTTGTTGATGTTATATTTAAAATTCCTGGTGAAATATGTCTGCCGCCACCGTAAGGATCATTGTTATGTTTGATAATATCTGATACAATTTTATTGAAATGTATCGGTTCAATGATTTTCCTTTTTAGATTGTTATTAGGATACTCCAAAATATAATTTTTAAATAATTGTACTAATGTCGTGGATATAATTATATGTTCATCTTTACGTTTATTAGCCAGTGATCTAAATCCATGTTCACTAACAATAATTATATCAAAGTTTTTGGGATCACATTTGAGTAGAATAGGATAATTATAACGAAGATCAGGATTCCGTGATATCCTTTTCGATATTCTGGAGTATTTATAATTTAAAAAAAGTGTGAATAGAGAAATCATATCGTTGAGGTTCTGGCTATCCTTTATACTCTGGTGCTATTTCCTAACACTGATCTGATCGATGATTGATAAATATCTACAACATAATCTGGTGAATTTATTTATATCGCAGCTTATAAAGTTGGCTCTTGAACAGTGATAGCTGTTTTTGATTCTCTTCTTATCGTCGATTTAATTATGCACTGTAATTCATCGTCGATAATTTTGAGTATGCTAACGTCGCTGCACACAGTTTTACTGTGTGTTCATTGTACTTTTGTGTTTGTACACGTGCATCTTTTTTGCGATGATAATAAGAAGGCCAGCAAATATTGTTGCAGCTGAAACACAAATTGTTGGAAATAACACGTCGGTTGCAGTAATAACTGAAGATGCCGAATATACAATTATGTCAACAGCAACGACACGTCTGCGATATTTTTTCTTTTACCGTATATTCGTCAACGATATGTTTTAGTTTTGTGTGCCATTCACGTGCTCGATTGTATATAAAATGTTGAACATTGATTGGGGAGCTCATTATATTTTAAGCAGATGGTAGCTTAGCAACTAATTCAAGACAGTAATAATACAACACGGGTTTACCTTTTTCTTCAGGTTCAAACAAGAATATTCCCTCGTCGTTTTGATCCACCCTTACTAACATTTATCCAGAGGATCCAGTTAGTGGAAAACGCCATGAAATTGCAATAGATATTGAATATGTTGTAGTGCCAAACTATTGAACATCTATATATGCCGGTAACCTCAGCACAATGTTTATTGGATTTATTGAGTGGTGATCATAATGTTGATCCAGATGTTACCGTATATACTACACAGTCTGCAATTGTTTGTATATCAGAGAGCTTAATGTTGATGTTTGGTGGATTTCCCCATCAAAAAAATCGTTAATGTCTCTATTTATAATTCTACGAAAATGTAATAATGTTTGTACATGATTAGAATATTCAGATCTAACTGTGGTAATTTCACCATTGACGAGTTCATCATTGGAATGTTGCTATCATCGACATATTTCTTCATTGCAGCATCATCGCTTGATTCTGGTTCTCAAGACCAAATTTGTTTGTATTAGTCATATTGAGAGAACCAGTCATTGTATCAACTGCGGTTGACCGCTCCCGTGGCTTAGTGGTTAGATCGTCCACCTCGGATGCGGGAGGTCGCGGGTTCGAACCACGGCCGAGTCACACCAAAAATGGTACTAACAGCTGCCTCGCTTGGCGCTCAGCATTAAGAGGTTAGTGCTAGGACTGGTAGGCCTGGTGTCAAGATAATGTTACTGGGTGGGACATCATGCTAGATGTCTGCGGAATGACAGTGCTAGACATCGCTATAAATTTTCACACTGCAGATATCGTAGCGATATAACTGACACAATATTAAAGCTACGTTAAAAATCCAAATCACACACACACACACACACACACACACACACACACATCAACTGCGGTTAATAAACGATCATTGATGTCAGTTCTAATCATGCTGTTGTTGCTGTCTACATATCTTTTTTTTATCACATCATCATCTGATTTTAGTTCTCTCGCATTAATAATTGTATTTTTATTCATACTGAGGTCTCCGTGAATAATGTCTCCAATTCGTCTGATACGTCCATCAATTTATCCCATGATTGCTAGAACTGAGTCATCTGATTTGTTAATTTTACAAAACACCTCTAAGTTATCTTCTCTTGCATCTGGAACCCGCATAATAATATCTGTGAACCGGATATTATTCGTCTTTAATCGCCATTGTTTATCCTGAAAAAAACAATGACTTCATTTTGGTCCACATTCGGAAGACTCAAAAGATTAGTGAGTTGATCCTTGACCTTGTCAAGGGTTGCATATTTAGATAAGTCGCTTTGCTGAGTCTTATTTAGGCGAGAATATCTTCCGTAAATATATACCATTATACTTTAATTTAAAAATTCCTTTGGTGGAGCCAACCCAAACGAAACAAAATTAATAATTCCACGTGGATCAAACGTGTATGCCACCCTCTGAATACCAGGACCCGAACTTTTATCGAGATTAATGATACTAGTTTCAATATTGATTGGTTGTTTTGGTAATTGGCCACGCATATAATCACCTCTGAAATTTTGTATATTTTATATTTTAGCAACATCAATTAAATTAAAATTTGACATCGGAAGAATTAACAAACTGTTCCTGGAATTCTGAGACCTGCTTCATATCGATAATGAGTTCTTTGAAATCGTAGACCCTTTCCCCTTGTTTGTTTCCTTTTCATGTTACTTTATTAATTGTTAAGTTAGCAAGTTTACTAGCATCAGCTCCGGCAGCACCAAGTGTGACTGCTTTTGCAACAGCTGGAGCGACAGCGGCTATTAAACCTGGTATAGCTGCAAGAAGTGGACATATACCACCAGTCTTGATTGCATCTTCAATGGCGCTCGCAGAAATAACAAGTCTAACACCGGTATTTGATTGTTTGGCGTCATTGAAATGCCTGAGTTGACGTTTTGACAAAAATAATTTGTTTTGACCACCTTTGATCTGATCTTCTTTTAGTCATATTTTTCTTCCACATTTCTTTGCTGAATTTGATTGAAGCTTTTTAAACTGACCAGGAGTCAGACTCACACTAGCATGATGATATAACATTTTTGTAAGCAATACGTTATTTTCAAAATAGATGTTACATGTTTTCTATCGGTGCGTCAATGACTCTCATTCGTCCACCAACACCTTCAAGTAGCATTGCCTTGTCTGAGAAAATACATGAAATTGCTTTGTAGTTAACACCAGAACCTGGGTTTACTCGAGCTCGAAAATGAATATCAGCGACAGATTGTTTGAAGAAATCTATATGTTCTTATAAAAAGTAATAGATCGGATACAGGTTCGTAAAATCTAACAGTGATATTTGTAAACAAGTATCTATATTTTAATCACGTTCCATGAACGTCATTAAACGATGATATGCACGAGCTGCATGATTCAGATCAAAGTGTAACAATGTATCTTCAGAAGGTTTTTGATGTCTGTTTATCCTTAAAGAAACTTCACTAACATTAAATTTATCAAATATCCCATGGCTATGTGTTTGTGAGTTTAGTCGATTAGCATATTTGGTGAAGAAACTCCTTGTTGTGATGCTATTTACTATGTAAGTAAATCATGAGCAGTAGTTTGAACGCGATCTGATGTCATTGTCAACCATTATAACTATGATTTTCAGCCTGATTTAATAAAACTAATTAACTTTTCCTCTTCAGCAATTCTTGGAGTCATTACTGCATTCACAATGAAAGTTTTGTTATCAATATTTTACTAGCAACAGCGGCCGCTCGCCAAAGCGCATCATCATCAGTAGCTTTTCTTACCAGTACACCTGTATGTTTAGCACAAAAGATAACTATTCTAACATTTCTACAAAATCCAAATATATGAGATAATAGAATTGCGCATGAAAATCTTATACTTCCACCTTTTAACATTAATCGACGTGTAGCAAATCCTAAATTTGAATTTGCGTTCGTCGACACAACTGCTTCTCCATCAGCTACTCGTTCAGCGGCTTTTACAGCACCTTTGTTTAAACCTTCATGGTCAGGATGATCAGAATTGTCCTTGACAAACATAATTGACGGCCCACCTGATCTTGTGTAAATCAACTGAATATCTTGCATGATTTGATTGTAGCAACATCAGCCTCATTTTGAATTGTTTGAATATTTCTTCCATCAATCATTTACGTAGCGCTATCAAACAACATCATAATACCATTATTAACAAGACCCACTATATCATCATTTCCGTAATCGGTATTATCTGCTTTTACAATTTCTCCTTCTACTTCGTTAAACACTTCATCAGGCAAAAAATATCTGCTTGTATCTAGAACTTGTAATTTGGTTCGACCACGCTTATTTGGTACACGCCCGCCATAAGAATAATATTGGTAATTGCGAATAGATTAGTCTTTAAGAACTGGTGCGTCCATATCAAAAGCTGGATCAGACGTGCGGTTAAACATTTGATTAAAACTATCTAACACGAAGACCACTTCCTGAATTAAAATTTGTATTTGCCGGTATAATCTCATTAGTCAACTTGCTAATTTTTCATTATCAGCCACCCTGCTTATCTTTCATTCGCAGCTTTATTTATTATTTTACTAACATGAGCAGGCATAACTTTAGTGCTGGGTACTTTTACTGGTTGTGGCTCTTTCGTACTTATGTAGATAATCTTTCTTTGAGTGATGAAAATGCTTTAAAAACAAGATTGCTAAAAGAACTTAATGCTTTATTTCCAATAAACTCAACAGCTTTCATTCCTATTTGTTTCGCAATCGGTGTTGCTTTTGGTGCCATTCTTCTAAATAAATCCATAACAACATCACCATGTCCATCTCCATAAATCGCTTTGTTCGTTGGTAATCGCGATTTTGCTGCCCTAACTGTTAAAGGTCCACATTGAGCATTGTATTTTGTCATTTTGTCAATTATAACTTGATTAATTAATTGTTTCAGTCGCTGTAATAATCATCGACAATTTCATTATTGAGAGAATGAAAAGCATTACGCTCCATGATACCCTCCATGATACCGGCTGTAAACAATCTTCGCCAAATATCAGATATTTCATCAATAACTTCTGGATAATCATTTCCTGCAGGTTTTCCTCCGATCAGAATTTCTATTGATTAACATCGGCAAGAACACTCTCAAGACAAATTCCTAATCAACTTCGGGTTTTTGGTTCGGAGCTTTGTGACTCTTTAAACAATTCAGAAAGTATGTCTTCTTGTTGTAATTCCTGTTTTCTTTATGTTATGCTATATTATGCTATATATATATATATATATATATATATATATATATATATATATATATATATATATATATATATATATATATATATATATGTGTGTGTATATTAGTTTTAACTGTATCATTAATAACTTAATATCCATTTTTGTCAATAAGTAAATATGTAATCCATTCATTTTCTGACAAAGGTTACGTGTAACTTTTAAGTATTTATCTCATTCGTTATATGTTGCAGCATTGTTGGTTAAATCATTAAAATATTGTATAGGAACAATAAATATTAAAGCAGAAGGTATAACATTATTTTGATAGCATATTCAATTGCTTTCTCAGAAAGCGTTTTTTTTCTTCTAGATTCAGGAGATTGTGGTTGAGGAAGAATAATTTGAATATTAGGATCATCAGCTTTGAGAAAAGTTTGTTTAGTAAACAAGAGATATAAATCTTTAAGCAAATTTTCTTTTGTAGAAGATTTAGTTCTTACATATATACCTATATTTTCAAAGTTTGCAGCAATATCATAAACTTATTCTGCTCTTGCATTCGGACTAGCCTTTCAACCTTAAATCGTAAATTTATCTTTAAAAGCAACTTCAGGTTTAGGTTTTTTAGGTTGAATTTTAAGTTGGTGCCCTATCGTTAAATATTTATTTATTTCAGTTATATATGAAATATGATCAAAATCACCTGTCTTAGCTTGCATCTTACCTCCTTTTTATATCCAATCGTACCGAGCGTCTCTAGAAACCAGCTTATTAGCATATTCAGGTTTCAAATATATTTCTCTATAAATATAACTCTCAGCAGAAATGCAGCTAAATCTGATGGTGTTTGTTGTATTCCTATTGACTTAATAGCATCTAAAGTAAATTTATCAATCGATTCGACTTTTTCATCTTTTGCTTTTGGTTTTGGTTCTTCACCAACAGCGCCTTCAAGTTCTGTTTAAGCAAGTTGAGGGGCAGGTGGAGATTGAGCAGCAGCTATTTCAGTTGGAAATCGTTTTTGTCTATTTGCTCAGCAATTTGTCTTATTGCTAGAAGAAGACCTTTAGTAGTTTCTGCAACTCGTTCAGTAACAGGTTTAAATAATTGTTCTGTACCTTCTGTATATTCATCTTGTGCTTCTTATCGTTCCTGTAGTTTTCGTTTGAGAGCATCCCGAACAGGAATATATCTTCTGCTTCTAATCTTTCTCCAGCTACTCTACCAGTGTAAGATTCCATTACTGATATAATAATGATTTAATTACTCACACGTTTATAACAGCAGAGAGGGTGCGACCACTAATAAGTGTTACGGTGGGTGAACACAATTTTGAAAAAAGCACGAACTACAAAGATAAAGTAACAAAATAAACTAACCCAATTACAGAGTCTCTCGGTTTCTGTTAGAGGCTTCTGTTTGACTTATTGGATTTTTATTTTAATTTTTCGTAGAAAGTTTTATTTTTTAATAATGGACCTTCCAGCAAGTGATCTGTTCAGTCTCGCTCCTGCTATCTGACTTGACTCGTAGGTGTCTTTCACATCAGGTTAGAGAGTTCATACCCCCTTTGGAGATTATACTCCTAACAGTATAGATCTTCTCTACATCATTGGGGAGGCTGCGAGAGGTCCGGATATGAATGTATGGAAGATGAAACCTCCTAAATTCTGACGGAAAAACCTTTATTGAAATAATTGATATAAATAATTACATTCTCGATATAGATATACATCAAAATGAATTTTACATTTTAGATATAAAAAATTCATATAAAATTACAATATTTCTTCACGTTTACCACCTTCATATGCACTTGAAATTTATGTCTTTTACAATATAATGTAAATAATTAAATACAGAATAACGATAGCCAAAATGCATACAAATTCAAGATTTCAGATCATTACAGCAATCAGTTTGTAGAAAAGTATTTGACTGAATTTGACCTAAAATACTAAATTCTATACTCTATAGCTTTATCGATAGGTAGTTAGGTAGGTAGATCGATAGATATATGGAAAGATAGATAGATAGATAGATAGATAGATAGATAGATAGATAGATAGATAGATAGATAGATAGATAGATAGATAGATAGATAGATAGGTAGGTAGGTAGGTAGGTAGGTAGATAGGTAGGTAGGTAGGTAGGTAGATAGATAGATAGATAGATAGATAGATAGATAGATAGATAGATAGATAGATAATAGATAGATTATATGAAAATGTTCCAAACGCGTCTAACTAGGATTTAATTGCTGCCAAAAACATATCCCCCTAACGTTTTAAAGGATTAAAATCCTTTTCCTGCTACCCTAAAGAAAATCATACAAATACAGGTCGTAGTTTCTTATCTATAAGAAAGGTGAACCCTAATAAAGTCCGAAGGAACGAACTAGCTAGGCACAGCTGCATTTTACTATATGCGATTTGGGAGTGCATCCTCAACACCTAAAAAATGTTATATCCTTTGGTCATTGTTCATCTTATAATTGTTGACAGTACACCTTTTCAATTTCCGTCTTACTTCAGAGTTCATAACCTATCTAATACCTGTTTTTGGGGGTTTGCTTACGCCTTTACAGAAAATTTCGCTGTAACAGTTTTTTCATGAAGTGTATGTACTTTAACTAATACATTCAGCAAAAAGGAATTTTCTCATCAAGTGACTTAGAATATAGGAAGACATGTATAATGCAACCCTTTAGGGGTGAAACGATTCATCCATATATCGATACATTGTTACTTTTGCTAGAACGATAGACATATCGATACAAGAGAATGGGAATCGATACAAATGATACTTACCATATATGTCATTTTAGTCTACAGCAATTATGAATAATTATTATTAGTTCTCCTTCTTATTCTTTAATATAGAAGCCATCTGAGCATTTGGAGTCCTAGGAACTCATTTTTATTATCATGAACAAATCTATTGAGAATACTCGCTCGCCGTCTGCAAATTGAAACAAAGTGACATGGTTTGTAGTACCATTTACAAGCTAATTATCTTAACCCAGCAGAATGTGCAACATTAAGGGTACATTCCAAATGTGTCCCACGTGCATAGTGAATACAATGAAGTACTTTACTCATTTAATAACCCATTTTACTCAAGGTTTCTACATTGAATGTGATCTTGTTTACTTTGGTCGATTTCACATTGTCACACGGTGAAATATGTTAAGTTCAAATCTTATTAATGGTTACTGTTTGTTCCGGCTTAGGCTAAATGATAAGTACCAATCAGGAATCAGTGTATATTTTACTTTATGACATAACAGAGATACTAGCAAAGCAACAGAGAAACTTCGCTCTAAAGTCATTGATATATAAAGTATTAAGACAGCGATGCTGTCAGGGTGTACGATTGCGTGAATCATGCAAAATATTTAGGAATTTGCACACTTGGAGAACAGTGATATGCGAGAACTTCATCAAATTGGTTGAAAGTCCCGCATATGAAAATGTGCTGTATGGAGTATACCATCTCTATTTAACCGTCCTTGTCGCGACATGTGTTTTGTGTATGCAACTGTTTACATATCTGGGGCCTGCAGGCATGACAAAAATGGTAATTAACATAAATTTCATTGCCATATTGTGTCCGGGAATAAGTGTTATAGCATAGTTTGAACGCTCCGTGAAGGAAGTTTTACAAATGCATGTATAAAATACGGGTCACCTAGGAAATCCAAAATGTCTGATTACCATCGTTGTTCATTATGTTTCATTCGCCAAATACTGGCTGGTGATAGTGATAATGACAATAGTTTTTTAAAGTTATGAAGTATATTGGATCAATGGAGCTTGGAAATTATTATTAATAATGGGGATACGAGTGATTATTTGAGCCCAAAAATGGTGTTAAATATAAGTAAGATGTACATGTTGGATATAGAAAAGTAGAGGGCATGACGGTCAGTCTCCTTTTCAGCGATATTTCGAAATTAAGTGCAGAAAGGGCAGAATATTCAGCCTACTTACAATACTGTCACTTCAGCCCTGTGAATCATATGCTACAAAACCTTATATCTATATCAGGTTTAAGATAAACTGAATAAGTGAGGATGAAAAAATTAAATTAAGAAGTAAATATACTTATTTGAATAACTAAAACCCCTAATACAGCACCATGGAACAGATAAAACATCTGGCATAGTAGTCAGTAAACTACTCAACATATTCAACAAGTAAGTTTGTGTTAGTGAAAAACTATTTTGGAGCAGATGTATCCGTAATGTAATATGTGAGCTATGGATAATTCTAAATAACAGCCACAAAGATCAGTTTCCCAAGCTGTTATGCATATGCTCTTTCAGAAGGAAGTACATTCGAATATTCATACACAGATAACAAACAGAGTATACTCAGAAATAATTAATAGATCAATACCTATACAACTAGAGGATACATCCTTTAAAGAATTTGATTTCAGTAGAGCTATACAAAAGTGGAGTACTCAGATATTAGGTAAATATTGAACCGTGACTGTTTCCTCCTCCCTTTCCTTCTTTTTACTCTCCCCTTCCTTCGGTAACAAAGGGTGATGTCCCCATTAAGAGACAATCCTGGCAGCATCTCTCCTTAAATTGTACATGATGAACGCATTTGGAGTTTCTCTTTTTTATGCAGAGATATTTAACCAGTGAATGAAGTTCCTGGTGGAATAAATACAATTGCCACATAATCAGAAATGAAATATATTTCAACCAGCTGAAGTTTATCACCTTGTGTAAAATTTTAAAAAGAATTATTGAATAGGACTGCGTGTTGTCAATAGTTTTCTTTTTTCACTAACAAATACAAGTACATGTGGCCACGAGTCGTTTTCATCTGCAGAAAGTACAGTGCGATAAATATTGTTGGCATTAATCCTCATTCCATGCTCATATTTGTTTCTAATAGGATTTTCTTTGTACGACGAAATTGCTTTATTTGTTCTGCTTTGAAAATAATATCGTAATGTCTTCCAAGTTTACGTTAGACATGGAATTGGTAATAAGATGTTTTCGAAGCATTCATGCAGTTCAAAACAATGGGGTTGTTGGGGAGTGAGTTGAATGGAACCACCATTAAATGGCCTAAAATGATGTATAAAACTCCCTGACAACCAACTGGTCATTGGTTTGAAAATATTTTAATTTTCTTGTCATTAATACGAATTGCATGTAAATATAAAACGACTATATCTATATATCTCTATCTGTAATCTGGATACTTGGGCACCACATATTTTTCAACGATGGAAAGACCATTAAATGTATCGATATGTATCGTATCGCAGGATGTGTATCGTGAATCATATCGATACGTTGCACCGGTATATCGTTTCACCCATACAACACTTGCATACATTTTTAACTTGGAAGATACAAAGAAATTAATAATGCAAATAATTTTACAATTCTTAAGTAAAAATCACAATCTTTATTCACACAAATCAATCATGACAGTAGTTACGTTTTTGTGTATTGGTTTGGTTTTTGTTTCAGTTCTTGAAACTTCTATGTCTTGCATGTTTGTGTCTCGGCCCCGACATACCCTAGAAGTTCTGCTATGTTGTTTACCTTAGCCGCATACGTCATTTTCGCCCTCTTTGCAATCTCTAGGTGCATTTCCCTTTTCGCTGCATTTAATACAATGGGTTAACTTTTGGCTCCCAGGTTTCCACGTCTGTACTACTATTCCATTTCTTAAAAAAATTCCGATTTTGTGAACTTATTGCACATTTGCCTGCATTATTTCCTTTTCGGTTATCATATTTTGGATAGCTTCTAATCATCTCCCAGTGTGCTTGATATGCTGTAAAATTTGTTATCTGTGCAAAACTAAAACTGTAAAGAGTGACGAGAGAGCAGAAACCACAAAGATCAATAGGTTGATGATGAGTATATGCGCTGTTTGAGGTAGAAAGAAAAGCAACTTTCTGACATCACGCAAGATTCAGGCGGCAGCAAGCTGCCGGCAGACAGCTTGCCGTCCGTGGCAGCAAATTAATTTATAAGATTAAATAAATAATGGGCTGTGATTGTGACTGCATCTTTGATGACGATATTTGTATATAACGCGATAAACTACTGTCAAAACTGTAATCATTGAGCTGTTATCAGATCTGGAATAGATATTCGCAGGCTTAATGACAAGTTAACAAAACACAAAGGAGGTTGGAACCTGTCAAAACACATTATACTGGACCTTGGTATCCACTGGATGAAATCGATAATCCGCTGCTGATATTGTAAATGCGAAAAAGTTAGCAATACTTTGTTTTCTACAAGTTATTTCAGTTGGTATGTACCCAAAACCAAGATGCCACTTATCACTTATCAACATTACTATTATATTCCAAAGCGCGCGTTTAAAATCCGGTTGTGATAAACAAGTATGATTTGGATTTGTACATCTTTACGATGTGATGTTTAGGTCTGTCAAAATCATTGTTAAGAAAACCTAACAATAGGTCAATTTGCTGAAGTGATCATGCTAATTTGTTCCCCTCCTTTGATCAATAATCGTGTAATTGTGTCTCATAAAGTTATTGTGTGTGGTGGTGTGGGTATGGCATCGGTTTGTTTGCAGGTTCTTTGCAACAGCAGCGCTCAATATGACAACCATATCTTAAATGTTTACGTTTGATATTTGCACCTTTACTAGGTTGATCTTTAAAAAGCAAAATGTTTATCAGGGTTGACACCAACAACAACCTGACTGGTAAACTCAAATATGCTTTTTTGGTAAATTTGCTTAGATCCAAATCGGTACCATGCCTAGTCTAGTTAAGTAAGTATTAATATACATTTTGTATAATATTAAACGCGCTTTGAAGTAATATCAATACATGGTTGCAGGGTTAGTGAAAGTTCGGTGCATGCAATGCTTGACCAACATGATGACCACATATGGGCTATCCAAGCATGTTTATATTGGTATAGTCGAATACAATTATGGTAGAAGACCTCATCTGTGTTGAGTCAGATAATTAACAATTTCAAGTCAGATTACAATAACTGATTAGGTATTACCAAATATTTAGAAAAACAGGGCCAGGTCCTGTTGGCAAGTCAAGGTTAACAATGTTGGTTTCGCTTGTATGTGGCACAATCAATGCAAGTTCATTCCACATAATGACACCACGAAAATGTTTGACTGATTTTACCATTTAGTGTACACCAAGATTGGTTAATGGAAACGTTGTCTTCTGCTGTTTGTGCTGGGTAATGACAGACATCATCCTGATTGTACTCGACATCTAGTTCCATGTAATTTAAAGTCTGTTCTTGTGGCCGCCTTTTTAAGACCATTTCTGATGCTGTTTTTGAGTGTTCTTAGTTTCGCCGCTTTTGCATCTGCCAGAGTCACTGCTGCTAACAACGCTGGAGTCACTGCAAGGAATGACATTATTCCACTGGTCTTTTCCAGTTGCATTAAGTCTAATCTAGATAATTTAATGTCACTGATGTATTATTTTGTTTGGACGCAGTAAATTGTGTTTGGGTCAAGCACACTTTACAATACTAGTTAGTTTTTTTGGAGAAAGTTTCACCGTGATCCAACAATTACCTTTCATTGCAATTCTATTTTCTTAAGCTGGTTTTCACAAAGGGAGACCTTCGTTTCATGACAGGACGTTATTATTTAAAGACGTTCAAAGCAAAAAAATTCTGTTAATTTTCCACAGACATAAATGAACCTCATTCTACCACCAACGCCCTCCAACAGCACTCTTATCAGAAAGAATCACATCAATACATTGATAACTGCAGATGGGAGCTGCACTGATACATGAAAATACACGTAGACAACGGACTGTGTAAACAACTCTAGATGTTGAAAAGTAAAACATCGGGTATACCGTATGAAAATCGTCTTGCGAAATTTGTAAATCAATGCTAACAAATTGTGATATGCATATGCTATTTGATTTCCTGCATAATTAAGTAAAACTTCTTCTGATGGTTCCTGATAACCATTGAGCCACAAAGAAAGTTTCACTCACTTTGGAATTGTCAAGTAACAATTTGCTTGTTATTGGACAGTATCTCCACTTCTATATTGAAACGCATTGAACATATTTTGGTTCAGTATGAATGTGTTGAGAGCTTATTTGCCATGCAAATTGTCCTAAACTAGCACTTGTTGTTTGCGCAACAATGGTATAAATGATAAATAACAGCGTTGAAGTGGTTTCAGATTCCACAAATCTAATCAGTGATGGATTTAGCACAAAGATGCACAATGTCAATCTTAACAACACAACTTTACCATCAACACCGTCTGTGTGCAAAATTACATAATTGATCTTGTTGTTATGAACAATGTGCGTGCGAATGTGATTTGGATTTTGAAAGTAGCTTTTAAAACATGTTTAGTCATATCGCTATGACGTCTGCAGTGTGGCAGTTTATAGTGATGTTTAGCACCGGGTCATCATGCCGCAGACATGTAGCATGATGTCTGACCCAGTCACATTCACAATATCCTGACACCAAGCTGACCAGTCCGGACGCCAAGCTGACCAGTCCTGACACTAACCTCTTAATGCTGAGCGCCTAGCGAGGCAGTTGTTAGTATCTTTTTTTGTCTTTGGTACGACTTGGCCGGGGTTCGAACCCGCGACCTCCCGCATCCGAGGCTTACGCTCTAACACTTATGAACTAGTGTGAATGTATATACTTTAACTCCAAAAATAACTTTGCAAACATCTCTGCAAAACACAAATATATGTCTGATGGGAATTGCACATGAAAACATCGAGTCCCAATGCATTGTGATCAGTGCTGTACAAATCGAAGATTAAAAGTGAGATTGGCATTAATTACAGCAGGTGTTTGAGCTTCTCCTACAGCTTATGTTTCCAAAGTGCATAGTCTATTATTTGCATTTTTAATTATATCTTTCACAAACGTCATTGCTTGGCAAGCTAATCTCGCGTAATAATCAATTTATATAACGAGCCTGAGAATTATCATCACAATGTTGTTGTTGTAAAGGATTACTTCAATTTTCTTTTCGTTGATGGAATAATGTGCACTGTTGAATAAGGTCATGATACCATTGTTGACATATCCAATTCGGGTATTGGCGTTGTTGTTTCGTACAAGGTTTCCCATCTATAAATAGAGAATTGTTATTATTATTATTGTTATTATTATTATTATTATTATTATTATTATTATTATTATTATTATTATTATTATTATTATTATTATTATTATTTGTCCTTTAGCAAAGTTATTGCCTGATGTTCAGACCCAGCCACTTACATTTCTGCACAATACCTCTTAATTATTAGTATTGGTTTTAAGCCAAATTTGGTATGAAGCTTGATTTTCATGAAACCTTATTTAAATTTAATTGCCAGCTTTCTGTGTCATTTAATAATCATGGCCCTTAATTGCCAGTCCCACCTTTTATTGTTTACACACAATAACTTCCTTAATTGTTACTGGATTTCAACCAAATTGTATAGGCAGCTTGACGTTAATGGGTCAGTGAAACGTGGAGGACATTACTTTGTAGAATTTGTTTGTTTACTTTGATTTTTGAGGGGATGTTGTGTAAATGAATACAAAACCTTTGTTTATTAGGTAAAAATATCTGCAAAAAGTGTGTACGGTTGGTAAATTTATTTTGCTGATTGTTTTTGCATTGGTTTATTTTAGGTAATTCTCTATTTGTAGAATGGGAAGATACCCAGAATACTTTTGTAGCTTCTGGGCATTTGCAGTTAAAGGTAAGTATAGTTTTTCCTTTTTTTACCTAAACTGGTGAATCACCGGAGACCTTGCAGTATGTGATTGTGAAGTGTCTATCATCCAGGGTCTATTAGCAGTTGTTTGTTAATGATGATACTCATATACCACTTTTAGGAGACTGGTGCAACTTGGCACACTGTAGCAAACTGATGTTGATCAGAATAAAAATGTTATCCCTTTGACGTCCATAATCGCTGTTATGACCAAAGGGATTGTGGGTGGGAAAAAGTTGAAACTAGGCTGAATGGTCAGGATGTAACAGAGTTAATATCAGGTTTCTCACTAATAACAAATTGTAGGGAGAATTTGAAAAACATGTAAACATCAGGACAGATAAAAAAGACAAGCTTGTGGGATTCAGGAAATCAGGACAAATCTTGGTAATTGGGTTGTATTCTTCCAAATTCTGAGTCAGCATCATGAAAATATGGGTAACTGGTTCGTATTTTTACTAAATGCTGGTTCAGAATTACTTTTTTGGTATGGACTTTTGGGTCTGTCCATCATTTAGTAAGGGTTAGCCAATGATATTCTGTCTATAAGTGTTGTGGTTGTTGGCATGTGATATGGTATATATAGATGGCTTGAGAGAGAATATAGGGACTTAATAGAAGAAATAGAATACATACTTTAGGCATAGGACATTCATAGTTTGATCCATTTACATTCATTTAGGGATAATTAAGTCTTATCGCAATATCTTAAATCACTTTTCTTGGCCAAAATTTAAAAGTGATGTTTGTAAATACTACAGATTCTGTCACACTTGTCAAATGGTAGAAAAACCCAACCGGAAGATACCTTAGACTCATCTGCAACCTATTTCTGCATCTGCCGAGCCATTTAGCAGAATAATGGTAGAGTGCTTTGGTCCCTTGCCTAAGACCAAGTTAGGTAACCAAAACGTGTTGGCCCTAATGCAATTCTTTTGAGGAACATGACAACTAAATTGATATCAAAAGCTTGGATAACATATTTTAGTCAGGTCGGTCTCCCAAATCTGTTTAATCTTATCAAGGGTCAAATTTTATGTTTGGAAATTTCCAGCAAGCTGCCCGTGAATTAGGTATCAAACAATGTAAGTCAAAAATGAAATTCATTAACAAAAGAAATAAATTGGACAGACTTTTTCAGTCTGCTAATAGAGTTCTGTCACTCTTGCTCATTCTTCAAAAGTTTCGTCCGATTAGGTAGTATGGTCCTTAGAAAGTTAAGAAGAAAGCGAGTGAGTTAAATGACAATGTTGGCACTCCTTGGTTATAAATGTATTAATGGAGTAACAGTGCGTTGATAGAGATAGGTTAATCATGCAATCAATTTAGTTGTACCAGTTCCGCAATAATGATTTAAGTGAGGCATTGCAATCGGATTGCAGTGATTTGGAGCAACTAATCTTCCGAATTCAGAAATTATTAATAATATTGACCAGAAACTTTCCCATGTGCAGCAGCACGGTAAGAATGAGCTAAGACAGCTGCTACTCTAGAATGACGTTGAAATTGTAAATCTCACACCTGTGAAGCAGCATTCTAACAGCATTAACCATCTCAAACAGGAATATTTGAAAACATAAAGTTCAGTATTTGCTGAAGAATGATTTCATAGAACCGATATAAAGTATTTGGAGTTCACCATGTATACTTGTACCAAAACAAGATAATACTTCATGCATGTGAACTGACTATAAAAAGGTGATTAGTGTGACCCAAAGAGGTTAATTTCCATTGCCGCGAATTAATGACTGCATTAATAAAATTGGAAATGCAAGGTATGTCACTAAATTTGAACTTTTCAAAGGATTCTGTCAAATTCCACTGACGGAAAGGTAAAATAAATTTGTGCATTCAGGATTCCAGATGGACTTTATCAACATAAAATGATGCCATTTAGGATCAAAGGTTTGCCTTGCACTTTTAACATTTAATGTACATGATTACTTCAGGCATAGCTAATTATGATGATTACTTTGATAATATCGTCATCTGCAATGACGCCTGGAAAGATCACTTAGAGAAAATTCAAAAAATCTTTCTATAGAGGCACGGATGCAAATTTAACAATTTATCCATACGTGAGTTTTGTCGTTCATTTATTACATTTCTTGGACATATTGTGGGACATGGACAAGTTAATCATATAGATGCTAAGGTCAGGCTGTCTCTGCATTCCGTCTGCCTTTCAGTTAAAAGTAACTGATGCGATGTTTGGGTATATCTGGATAGTATAGGAAATTGTGCTCAAATTGTACCGTAATTGCTGAACCCCTGACAAATTTATTGAGTAAGACAAATGTCAGGAGCTAAGAGTGCACCAGTTCATTAAGTTCCAAATGTCAGTGAAACATTTAAAATTTATGTTGATACAAGTGCTGTTTGGTCTGATGCATTACTGATTCAAGAAGACAAAAATTGATGTAGAGAAGTTAAATAAACACCAGATAAAGTATTCCACAATCGAGAAGGAATGTTTGTCTTTGATATTGGTATTACAACACTTTGAAATAAAGATTATTTCAGCTCCTTTTCCGATTATTGTGTTTAGTGATCACAGTCCCTTTACTTTCATTGGCAAGATGACGTTAACGAAAATCAGAGATTATTTAGATAGAATTTGATATTCAGAAATACAATAATAACATTAGACATGTAAAGGAAAAGATAATTTGATACCAGGTGCACTTTAACTTGTATATTAATATTGTTTTATGTATACCTTGTGTCATTCATGAGACATTTTTCTATAAAAAATGTATCACATGCATATTTGACTAATATTGAAAATAAAGCTTCATTGAATAAATCTTTTTCTTTCGTTATGTGGGGAGTGTTATGTATATTTAATTTGCATGGGTTATTTATTAGTAAAAGTTTTAAAAAATTATTTGATTATTTACTGTTGAAATGTATTATTGTGTTTGCATTTAACCTTGCCCAAAATCAAGTTTATTTTCTACTTTACCTGAATTATTGATATTTTATATATTCTGTAAACAACTAATACATAGCTAAAATATCCTTTATGTCTATGGATTTAATACTAGGATCCTTATTATTAGAAGTATACATGTTTATTTTTGCCCGGGTCTAGGGTATTGGGATTCACCTGGCATATTTAACATATTCCAGGTTCTGTATTATACATTTAGCAACAGATCTTCTAGTTAAAAGCACAATAGTGCAGAGTGTCTGTAATTTTATGAATTCTGAATATCATGAAAATAATGAAATGTGCCAACTTATAAGCTGAAATAATTCACATAAATCTAGAGTTTGTGTAGATTCAATTAGATAATTGATACATAAACGAGAGAAAATGAATTTTTGTGGGGGGCCGCTTTAATTGAAACTTGTAGGTCACGAACTGTTACGGAAATCATACGTGACCACAAAAATGGACACGTCATCTTCGTTCAGTGGGCGGGTTATGAGTCACGTGGTTCTAATTTACATATCTACTATAAACATAAATGGCGGACGCACTTGAGAGTCAACAATGTAAAGGTCGCCCGCGCTTGTAGCTTTTAGAGAAGAAAAGTTGGAAAGCTGTCAGAGAAACCGAACGGGACCTTTCATGGATTCGTCTTGGAGACCAGTTTGTTCCATGAAGAGCACTGATGGAAGAGTTAGGACTGGCATCAGACACTGAAATGGCGAAGTTGTTATTGGACAGGTTGGCCAATGTCTACGATAACGTATCTTGTTCCTAAGTTTGAAAGCACGCGGTTTTATAATTACTATCTTTGCACAAGGACTTGATTTGCTTTGTAAGATTTCCAAAGTAAAGGTGATCGTGATTGATATTTCACTCAGTGATTGCATTGTGTGTATTATATATGTTGGGGTGGAATTTTATATTTTATAACAGCGTGCTCATAAAGGTCATTTGTATATATGTCCATTAGGCTACCTTCGTAAGACAGGTTATTTAAATTCCGTTAGGGAACTTAGATACATATACAAGCGTTATCAATATGTACACCCTCTTTCTTCCTGCACAATACTTGCATAAAAGCTTAATAACTTTATCATGTAAACGTGATGGAACAAATAATACATGTTTAATGTCGAACTGTTCATAAGGTTTTCTATAACTGAATGTAGAACTGATCCAGTACAATTTTGATGTCATGCTTACAGTAGGCTGGATGATAAGATTGTATTGTCCATCTTTCAACTACTAGTAAATCTATTATAAAGCACTGTATTGGCTACAATTACAAAAGGATCTCTAGTCATGATAGGAAAGGATGTTGTAGTGCTACCAGACTATATGGCTGGCAGATTATCAGTTAAAATGAAGTATTTCAGTTCTAAGTGTTTAACACAGTGCACAAAGAAACAGATTTAAAACATAAATTATAATGCAAATGAATATTTAATTCATATTTTTAGTTACGAAGTTACAAAGAATATAGCAAAAGATGAACCCGAGCATACAGAACCGATGGCCAGTACATTTTCATGCTTGACAATCAAGACCTGGCCAAGGGCTTTTGCGACATACTGAGAGAATGAAGACACCTTCAGTATCTGAAGTATTTGCTATTGAATCAGGAAGGTAAAAATGACAAATTTCTTGCACATTCTTTGTGTGTATGGGTGGGGGTTGTCTTACAATTGTCATTCTCCTGAAAACAATGATGTAACAAATACAATACTGATAAAGGACATTATTATAACTGCCAGCAGGTTGAGTTCCCAATTACTGCTTTTCGTAGTTTGAGTTCGTAAAAAACCCTTGAATTTCGCTTTCTCAGAAGTGGGGTTGGGTACTTCAACTGTGCCACCTGATGCATAGAAAAAGGCATAATTTGAACTGTCATTGTTTTGGTCATGCAAAAAAGTTCCAGTATACTGTGCTGGCTAACCCAATAATCACAGCTGTTTTTTTTCCACCACTCAGTACTTAGAGGACCATTTATTGTATATTGAAATTGTGTCTACATGCCTCATATGCTTTCTTTATGCAGTTTATCATTAATAGCTATGTCCCACATGCAGTTCTTGCTAACACCATATTCCCATCTATCCACTTAGCTCATGATGAATACACATAAGACATATTTAATTTAAAAAACAAAATACTGAGGTAACAGTTGAAGTTTTTTTTTTTTTTTTTTGGAAACCACTGCCAGTTGATTAGAACTTTATTGATTAGGACTAGTGATATAACTTATTTGGGATTTAATTCACAATACTGTAAGTTCTTTTTAAATTTCATTTTTTATTCTTGGGAATTAAATGATTTGTTGATTTTTACAAAACTTGTTGGTTTTCACTCTTTACTGTTATAAAACTTGTAGAATTGAAAAGCTGTTTCTGTTTTGATGATTACTCTTCAAAAGGACAATATGGCTTTATTACAATGGTCCCAAGCCATGAACCAGATTTGGTTTTCATGCAAGACTGCTAGTAGCTATGAACAATTATTTGTGAGTTTTCAGTTCTTTTATTTGAAACATATATGTAAACATTAGCTATTGTATACTTTTGTATGAAATCAAAATTACAGTGCATAATCCTTATCTTCTGATTTCTTTTAATGTATATTTTATCCATATATATTCATCACCAAATCTTCTAGGTATGTAGTTTATTAAAAGTAATTTATTTGAAATGCCAGAGTAATCTGGAATATTGAAAGAACAATGATCTGAGCAAAACTGCAATCCTGCTACGTTAACTATTAGCCTGTTCTACAATGTAGCTTTCGCTTTATGATATAAATCAAGTTGTCTTATCAATATGGGGTCACCATGACAAAAGAGACCAGCTTTAGGTGCTAAAGGTATTGATTGTGGAATTCTTTCAGAGTATCTTGAGGAGTGTCCTACATCACATAACCAATACACATGAGTAGATCCTCTCACATGGCCATGGCATTAATAAATGTCTTCATAAACCTTAGCTGGAGAATGAAGAGCGAACAAAGCCTTGGCCTGATGAAGTTGATCCCAAGAGGGAAGCCAAAGTGCTGAAAACCTTGGCACAGGTGCTCTTGGACCAAAGGTTCCTAAACAGAGTGGAATATTACTTAAATTTCAGGTATGCCATTTCAGGATTGCAACAATTGCATGGCATTTGAAAGAAAACGTGAAGACCACTTTAAATGTTTTTATTCTCAACTTAATAATAAATTACTGTATATATTTACCATCTGAAGATCTGAATAAGTTAGAATTCATAAGATGTGTGCACATGATACATGTATAGTGACTTTCCTTCTCAAGTCTTTGGTAAGTTCAGGTATGATACATGCACATCAGGTATAAACAATTCCATGACACTCTATCAATAAACACTTCAGTAAAGATTTTATGTATGCAAAATTTACCAACAGTAATGATTATTTAATAAATGTATTAATCGGTTAGCAGATTACAAATAACACATGTTACAAGATACATGTTTTTGATAATTGCAGAAGCATGGCTGAGCTTGAAGTTTTTCATCTTGCAGATCATGATGTACTGTGCCAAGATATTTTCATACATCCCTCCTGTGTACAGGATTAGGAATGAGCTAACTGCTTTGGATCACAATATCCATAGTGGCCGAGGTGTAATGAGAAACAAAGAATGGGATTTGGTTTAAGCTTGTTTCAGTACAGGAACTGAGAAATAATTTTATATATTGATTGTATATTATGATCCTTGCTTTAAGATCAGACGAATGGAATATTATTCACATGTACAATTCATGAAAACTTTGTATTAGCTGCAAGTCATTTTGCAACAATTGGCACACATTTATATTTGTGGTAAGGAATCTTAATATGATCATGCATACAGATCTTGTAATTAGTATTGTTATCATTCTAGTGAATATTTATTTTGATTTGAGCAATCAAAGTCTTATAATTAGACCCAGCGATATGTATAGCACTTTCCCAGGGGACTGACACACTTTATTAAGGATATATGGGGTTTATGGAATATCCTCAGGACGTTTGGGGTAGGTGATGTCACCATGATGATTACTAGCTAACACCTGTTCATGAAAACATGTTGCTTTCTGAAGGATTGGGCAAAAATGCATCCTGTCTCACATAGTATTATGTGGATAGAACAAATAAGAACAAAAACAACCAATCAACAACTCCTTCTTGGGAACTGATGATGAGGCTCTAATAATGGGTGAAAGGTTAATATGGGTTAGCATGGGGATGCTTGACACACATGTGTAGAAAATAAAACTTTCTTTAAAACAGGCATCGATGCTACAAAAAAAAAAAAACACAAAAAGTGGCAGATGGTCCGTCTACCCTTGCAAGGAAAAGAAAACATCCCCACATGAGGGAGCTTATATAGAAAGCCCTTATCTGTCGACTTGAGGGAAAGCAGGGTATACAGAGGAGAAGAGAACTAAAGGAAAATGATCCCAGGAGAATTTGTAGACACCTGGAACCTAACAAACCATCATCAACTCTAGTTTTGGTGTGGTGAAGGAGAAGATCTCTCGACTTTAGTTATGTAAAATATGAAACAGTGTCTGATATATGGAGATGTCTGCTAAGGCAGGTTATACTTTATATAATATCCTGAAACATCAGTAGTTGAAAATAAAATAATGTTTAATATTGTATCTGCAGTTGCTGAAAACTTTTTATATTGATTATGTATGACCTTTATGCTCACATTGTTTATAGGCAGAAATAGACTGGTGTTACAAAAAAATCTGAAAGCATTATTGTTTGATGCAATATTATGTGCATTCATAAGAAAACAATATACAATCAATTGTATTCATTTATATACAAACTCATACATGCAAGAAAGTGTTTAAGTTCATGCAAGCCTAGAGGGGATGAAGCCATTGTATTGTCCATCTGGATATTTGTCAATTATCTGCCAGAAACAGCAAGAGGGAGTTACATGTCTCTGTCAAGACCCGAACCTTCCAAGTTGCCGTAGTATGAACTGCCTATAGGTAGCATGACTGTTGGCACTCATGAATATTTGTAATATGCTATTAATACAATGTAAAAAAATATATTTTAAGAAATAATAGGAACATGCGCTTATTCAAATGTTATTCATCTTCGATCAGCAAATTCCACTGTAAAATACACGTGGATCAAAACTGCACATGGCTTTTATTTTGACATGAACACTGAGAGTTCCATTGCAGCTAGAACTGATAGTTTATGTTAAGATGGACAGGTCAAAGTTTTTGGGGATCATTTATAGAAGTCAGAGACTCCTGTATTGGGATCAAATAGGGATGGCTGATTGCAGCTTAGATTTGTTTAACCCTAACCCTAACCCACATTGAAATCAGATAATGAAAAGAATCTACCTGATGAGTATCAACTGTAAATTTTATGAAAGTCCTTATCATTTGCATATGTATGCATGTCTGTTTTTGGACGGCTTACAATTTTAAAATTCTTTCACAGTGGTTGCAAAGGAATCACATTTACAACGATCATGTATGTACATCAATTATCAATCTTTGCAGGTCCACCATGGAAATGGAATTCATTGTAAATGTTTTATTGTAAGAGTAACTACCAAAGTTTTAACTCTGTGTGTAAATTGATGCAGTATTTTAATCTTTTCGGCACAAAGTGCAAGTTACACATTCATAGGCATGTGCTACACATATCCTGTATACAGAAAGAGGTTTTCTGTAATGTAGCCAACATACCTGTCAAGTTATTCATACCTTTTGTGATATATATTTTGTACATAAAAATTTTTAGCTTTGGCAATAACACGCTCAATGAATGCATAACAGTTAGTGAAAGAATTAAAGTAGTTTCAAAATTGCCATTGAATCGAGTAATTTCTTCTTATTTTTAAACAGAAATCATTTGCAGTAATCACCAGTTCAAAGGTGGAAAAATTGAATGCCAAGCAGACTGGGCAATTAAAATTCTTACCCAAAAATGTTAGATCAGATATGAAGAAAAAAAAAAGATGTTTCTTGCAAGCCTTCATGTCAGTCTGAATTCTGGATAAATGAAACAATTTAGGAATATTAAGTACTTATGTTTATCTTGATAGTGCATGTATAGTATTATCTTAACATATTTTCGGGGCTTTAGAACTACACATCAAGGCATTCATTATATTTAAAACAGAAGAATAAAAGTGTAGTATTGATTTTACAAGACTTAAATGGCTATATGAATTTTGTATAGGTCTAACTAAAAAAAAAAACTGCAATCTAGCCAGGTCTAATTGTTGAACTCCAAAATAAGATTGCATAGACTTTTTGTTACCATTTTGTATTTTTTTAAAAAAAATTAATAAATTTATTACTTAAGTTGGTTTATTTAATTTATGAATGGTATGCTATCTGAAATAGAGCAAATCGACCTTAATAATATTGAATGTTTGTATGCCACTAGCGTACATCTCTTCTACCTATATATGACATGATTTTAGCTAATCTACCTTTAGGCCCTCATACAAAAGAATGCATCTATTTTAAGTGCCTCTCTGAAGCCGCTGTATATATTGGGTTTGGAAGAAGGAAATAGAGTTGGCATTTCTAATGTCAACTGGAATACTATTCCAGAGCAAAGTTCCAGAGTACTGGAATCATTTTTTGAATAATTCCTTATTTGGTTTGGGAATTTTATACTGTTTGGTAGACATGGATCACAGGTGTGGAGTATTACCAGGTAGCCTATACTGGAATAGTGATTGTTAATATTCAGGAGCACTATTATTGGATATTATGTACATTAATTTGGCTTTTCTCAACCGGATTCAGTCTTTAATAGGTAATAATTTTAACTTACCAGCTAAAATTTTCCTTGCTTTCTTTCTGGATTGATATAGCCTGAATGCACTTGTTTTAAGATGTGCCAGCTTTGCTATGATTTTATCATTTGAATTACTCCACACTGTGTTACAGTAGTTTAAATAGGGTTGTATGCAACTGTTATAACATAGTTTTCTTCATCTTATCCTACTGAAAAGCCATAAACTTGAATTAACTTTTTTACTGACATGTTCTGTCCATGATATGTTATTATCTACTAAAACACCAAGTAGTCTGTCATGACAAACCATTTGCAAATTTGTATCCTTCCATGTCAGACATAGTTCATCACTACCAAAATTTGTTCTCTTTTGCCATTTTGAGATAAATAATATTTTAGTTCTACCAGTATTTACCACTATGCCATTGCATGTGCACCAGTTGTCCAGTTTATTTAGGGCATACTGTAAATAAATTTCTAGTTTGTGCTTTGTGTTTTGGATGTCTGACAATGTTGTGTCATCTACATAGAGATCTGTAGATAAAATTGGGCCCCTTAGTAAAAAGTGGTAGGCAACTAATAAATAGTATCAATAGTAATGGACCTAAATTGAACCTTGTGGTACTCCATATCTAATTGTTCCAGGTTCCGACAGAACATTATTGATATAAACATGTGTTCTCTCACTTAAGTTTGAAGTAAACCATCTAATTGTGCTTTCATCACATTGGTTGATTTTCAGTTTCTTCAGAAGAATTTCATGTACACCAACCCATATACTTTCCTGAAATCTACAAATAGAGATCCTATTATTTAACTTTGATCAAGTATTTGAAGCCATTTTTCAGTTAGAGAGTTTCAAGTCGGTCTCACATGAATGTTTCTGTCTAAAGCCTGATTGAATAGGGTGCAACAGCAACTGTTTCGTTAAATATGACATGAACGAGTCATGGACATGTTTTTCAATCAATTTTGGAAAGTTTTGGTTGTATTGAAATCGGATGGTAGTTATCAGTATCATTCTTAGTACCAGATTTGTGCATAGGCATTACTTTTGCAGTTTTCCTTATTTTGGGGACAGATGAGATTGCAATATTTAAATTGATTATGAGTGTTATGCTATCTGAACTAGCTGAGGTAGAAGTTTTAATGACTAGTGGACCAATCTGATCAAGTCCTGTAGCTTTCCTGATATTAAGTTTACTGAGACATTTTTTAGCAGTTTATTTGATACCTGTGGGATAGAGAAACATACCTCCTTAGGGATTTTTTCAGTTCATTAAAGTTGTTTTCTATCACTGTTTTTTAAAACTTAGTGGTAGTGTTAGTGAAAAAAATCACTGAAAACAGTTGCAATGTCAGTGCCATCAGTGAATTTTGTGTCATTTACCAGAAGTGAGTGAATTTTATTTATCTGATCTTTGTGTGCTATCCCAATGAGTTCATTGAAGACTTTCCAAATGGAGTTTGTATTGCTCTTTATGTTTTCGAGCATTGATTGATAAAAAGTTTGTTATAGCTTTTTCAATCATACTTGTTATGTTATTTCCCCATACTTAATATTGTACATGGTTTCCCATAGCCTTCAATTAGTCTCGTGTCTTCATAGTATCTAGGATTTCAGCAGTAAATCAATTAGGTTGGATTTCATACTGTATTCAATGTACTTTTAGTGGTGCCTGCTTAGATACTACATCCATAAATCAGTCCACACCCTTAGAGCTTCACATATGTCATCAAAATGTTGGATAATATTCCATGGAACTTTATATAGGTCATCTTGAAATTGTTATTTACATCAATTTTCGAAAGATCTGTTAAGTGATAGTTTTGTGTGCATTTTTCCTATTTCTGTTGCATTTAACTTTTCTTGTCAAAAAGGTAGGATAGTGGTCACTAAGACCAACATTTGGTACATTCACATAAGCCCCATTTTTTGGTGGGTTGGTATAAATGTGATCAATAAGAGTGCTTGATATTTATGTTACACTTGTGGGCTCATTTACCAGCTGGTCTAGGCCTAATGATTCAATGAATTCCAGTTACTCCTTATTTGAGTACATGTATTAAGTCCTTATTTACACTGCTGAGTATATCTGTTTCTTTCTCCTGTGCAAGAACATTTTCCATTTGTTTCAAAAAGTTATCATTCCAAATTACTTTGGTGGAAGGTGGCCTATAATAAAACCAACTAGGAATGATTTTGCATTATTTTGAGAAATTTCCACCCAAATGCTCTCAACTTCATGTGACCCCAAGTCAGGTCGCCTTTCTGCATTTACATCTTGTAATGTATACAAGACTCCCCTGCTGCTTCTTTGTCCCTGCGTAAAGGTTTATTGTAGCCTTGACAGTGAAATAGATTATCATTGTGGTTAGCATTTAATTTGGTTTCAGTGAGTCCAAAAACATGCGTATTATTTTCCTTGGAAGACAACATTAACTTAATCTGTTCTATTTTTTCCACTATACCTTGAACATTTAAGTGACCCATGTTAAAACCTTTTGTATTTAGTTTCGTATCAATTATATGTATGTCATCATGCAATGGGGTACTTTATGAGATTGTGTCCATAATACTTTTACCATTTTGGTATTATACAAGATGGCCATATAAATGAGGTGGCCTCTGTATTTTCTATGGTAGCTGCGCATGGTCTTCCTTTATCAAATCATATTGGGGTGGGGTGTTGAGTAGCAACAACAAGTAAAGCAGTTTAAACATGCATTGTTTGGTAAACAAAACTAATCCTTTAATACAAGTATGCATTTTCTAAGTTGTGCAAAACACTGCTGATATAGATCTTATAGTCTTTGCCAAGTTACTTAGTACCAAACATTTTTCAATATCTATCAATACTTGTTTTGCAAGATATAAATAAAAAATTACCCTATTCTTGTCTGCCTTATTTGAACTATGTGTAGAGCTTGTTCAGCACAGTTTTTAGGTTGCACAGCATGTCTTCCTCCTCTCCCCCACCCCTGGTTTTTCAACTTCTTGCTCCATGCCTCATCCTTCCTCTCCCTCTTCCTCTTAAAGGTCGCTCTAGAATTGAGCTTAAAAGTTAACTGATTTAAGTCTATCTAATGAATTTTAATATGTAAAAGTATTTCATAATTTGACAACTAATATATTCATGATTACTTGTCAGACTTATAGGAATATAGTGCTAACTTTAAGTCAGAAATTAATACATGAGAGGTTGTGATTTGATGGATATTTTTTGGGCTGGATCAGGTCAAGTGCTGGGTCGGGTGGGGATCCAAAATTTATAAAGGGCCCCTACTTTCCTCGAATGGACAGCAAAGCAAAGTCTAAGTATCTATTTATTCGGTGTGCATAATACGCAATACACATGCGCAAGAATAAAACGATGGTCAAACTTCAACTGACAAATGACTACGTTTGTGTGTGTACTTTTTTATGACCTGGCCCCGAGTTTTGAACCCGGATTCCATATTCTAGTCACAGATTTTAAAAAAGTTTATTTAAAACCTTGTGTATGTAAAGTATTAACTTAGAGAAGCACACACATTCTTTTCCGCTTTGTTTGAAATGTCAGAAAGATGGGTGTTAGGGGTCCACTGGTGACAATCTGGTTAGAATTTATAAATTGATTAATGAAATTACTCAGTTTTGAGCATTTTAAAATATCGCTGATGCTTTTCGTTTATAAAATTGAGTGGTGGTGACGTGAGGGAGTAGGAATTCTACTGGGCAAGAAATAGATTGAGTACCTGTTGGTTTTTGCAATACTGTACAATGCACGTCGATTTAAATTATTCTCGTAGCACACAAACTTTGAAATATAACTATACAAGTAGTTCTACATACATTTCATTGTTTCCTCTCAAAATTAAAATTAGAAAGGAAAAGGATAAGAAGAAAAGAACGAGATCAGAAGAAGATCGTACTCACCGTTGTTGACATTTTGGGCGGTCTCGTAGCGTTGTTGTGTTTTACGTCATCATCTTCAGTGTTTACAACGAGGCATATAATTATGCAAATTTTGGTCACCTGAATTATGTGTGTTATTCATTCGGTATCTGCCGATCACTGCCGAGCGGGATTTCAACATGGAGACGATAGATTCGTTACTCTACGTACGAACATTTCAGAGAGCTCGTATTTCATAACGAGAACCCCTACGTACTTGATATTACCCAGAATTGCCTTATAAATAGTATTTAATCAGTTGATATACATAAATGTCCCAACATTTTTGCAAGAAAATTCACCCTCAGCTACACTATTGTGCTTTAAAACTAACCTTTTTCTTGTAAACATTTCCTTCCGGATTGGAATTTTCCCCCAGGTAATAGTTTTTTATTAGAAAATACTAATTGTGACCCGAGGTCAAGTAGAATACCATATCATCTTGTTACTGGACCAAATTATTAATTCGTGCTTTAAGACCTAGCAGAATCAATTGAATTCCTGTTGTGTACATTAATTAATTTCGGCTGGAATTTATTTCTTCAAATTATGTTTTATTCTAGTGATTTGTCTCTGGAAATACAAAGGGTTTATAAAAAATAATATTCTTGGACAGAGACATTCACTGGGTTTTATAGTGAATTCAGACCTGGAATTATATTACTGTGAAGTCAGTTGGTATAACGTTCACTATACCGTCCACTAAGGCACATCAACACCTTCAGAGTTGGATTTCATAACGATTTCTACTAAAGTCTTTTCATAAATTTAATTATTAGGACTTGCGTCTGTATTTCTAGGACTATTTGGGAATTAATTAGCAATACACTATGTTTCTTGTTGCACATTTTTATTTTGTATGCTAGGGAAATAAAGTATTTGTCGAATTTTACAATGCTTGTTGCTTTTCACTCATTTATGTTACTTATTTTAAGACTATAGACTTGTAATATGATATAAACATAATTTGTTAAAAATAAATGTGGTAATTGTATTTCTATGAGAAAATGTATCATTCAAGGGTCATTTTCAATTTCATTTGGTTTATATCATTGATTAAATTATATTCCGCATATTGGTTTCGTGTTTTATATTCTATATCTCTCTTCAGGTCCCGGATTATTTGATCCATTAATTACATATTTCATTTCACTATTTACTTGATCTGGACAATGACACCATGAATTGTTATCTCCTACATAACAATATCTACAACAACCACACAACTTAGAGTTTTAATGAAATTACCATCACAATTCAACTTGGCAAGTATTGTTTAAATTTTCAATTTTCCACTAATTAAGAGTACTCTGAACATTCAAAGTACTGAATACGCCTAGAAAGTATTGGTCCTGTCACCAGTATGATATATGTCATTGTAAATAATCATAGTTTAAGTATTTAGAAACCGAAAGGTTTTTACTTAGTGATATGGGATGATTAAAAAGATAAAGCGGATGGACATTACAGACAACAGCAGCTGTGATGTTATTTTGAGAAATGACATTTCCGATTACTCCAAATAATTACATTAATAGTTCCTGTTATGAAATTCCCAAGTTTCTGATGTCACAGTTTAATAAACAAATTCTAGGGTATATATAATGTCCGCAGCAATGATTATACATACCAAATAATTCACATCCTGGTCTATAATTAATGGCTATATAGTAGAACATGATGTTCAATAAATGTTTTGTTTTCTTTTGTAGGGCTATTTGCCCTTACCATTTTGCAAAATGACTCCGTACCAAAGAGAGGAGAAGGCCTCAAAATATCCTGTCTGACATCCCCTATTGAATTTAAGAATGATCTAGCAATCACATGGAACTATCCATCAAGGAGTAAGTCGACAACTTGTACGGGTGATTATTCTTGCTTAGGCAACAGCAACAACAACTACAAATTCACTGCTGACATCAATGGATCTTATGCCACAATCATCAGTTTAGACAGGATGAAGGACAATGGCACATGGACCTGTAGTGGAAATGAAAACTTAGGAAGCAATACTACTGTTATCAGTATTTATAGTAAGTATGGTAATAAGCTATACAATTTAAAGCATGGAAAAGATTTTAAAACTGTTTCTCTAATGAATGATTTCATTTTTGTACCTCACTAGTTGTTTGTGTGCATTAATTCCATATTGTAAATTTAGTTATATGACTTTCACTATAGTTCTAGCAGACATATTTTAACAGAACATTATCTTTTACTTAGCCCAATGAAGATTCCAATTAATTTTAAGGTCTTCTCTAATGAATGATTTCATTTGTATACCCTACCAGTTGGTTTTGTGCTGGCTGATTTGAATTCCACACTATAAATCTAGTTATATGAGTTTGACTAATGAATGCCATTAGTCTTGAATGCCCAAATTTACCAGAATGATAAATCCAGAATGTCTTCGAGTTCGAAATAATCTCGAAGTATATTTTTAGACCTAAACTTCAATGAGCACTTTGTAATTCCATTGAAAGATTTAAATATACAATTCTTCTAGAGTTATATCTGAACAAACCTATACACAATTAAAAGGACTGATATGAAACAGGAGTGAACAATTTCTATATCAAACCTCTCTCTCTCTTTTGTCTATCTCTCTCTCTGTCCCCGTCTTTCTATCTATCTATCTATCTATCTATCTATCTATCTATCTATCTATCTATCTATCTATCTATCTATTTATCTATCTATCTATCTATCTATCTATCTATCTATCTATTTATCTATCTATCTATCTATCTATCTATCTATCTATCTATCTATCTATCCATCCATCTATTTATCTATCTATCTATCCATCTATCTATCTATCTATCTGACTATCTATCTGTCTATCTATCTATCTATCTATCTATCTATCTATCTATCTATCTATCTATCTAACTATCTATCCATGTATCTATCTATGCATCTATATATGAATCTATCTATCTATCTATCTATATATATATATATATATATATATATATATATATATATATATATATATATATATATATATATATATATATATATATATATATATATATATATATATATATATATACATATAATAGACCTGCAACACAATAATAATTTCTGGAAAACTAATGGAAAATTCCGCTAACTGTTAAGCAAGGTTAGGCCATTCATCAACTTTTTCTTTTATAATCAAGACAAATGTCAGATAGGCAAAACTCCACAACCCTCAATCACAAACATTACAAAAGTCGAGTATACAATATAAATTAAATATACATAAAAAGTGTGAATTAGTGAGCTATTTCCTGAGCATGTACATACGGTCATATTCTTACTGATGTAATTATTGAATACATTTGGCTTTTCTTGTGTGTTTTTTAAAGCATCTCCAAACGGGGTGAAGTATGTGCAGCCAATACCTTCTGATAGAGATCTTGGTCAGGAATCTGTCACTTTGATCTGTGAGACAGTTAATTGTACATATCCATCTCCAAGAATGTCATGGTACTATCTGGTAAGTATCAAAACAGTTTTACTGTACTCATCTGAGTAAAAATTTAGTCATGGTATAAAATGAGATATTTTACTTAGTTAAGTATGCACATATCTAGTTGTATGCTATTGTAACTTTTTAGAAGAATACTTTTATTTTAAGTCAGTAAACTGTTATTGTTCTGTACACACATTTTATCGATCGCCCGGTGGACGTGGACCGAGAGGCTGAGGATTGAGTTCCCACTATGAACAGTCGAAGTCCATTCAGCCTGGTGGATACCTGTCCCCTCCCCACTTGTTGAAATCCACTCTATCTAGTGGAAGTCTGTCACATATTTTATTGCAGCTGTAGTGTGTTATATGGTACCACACTCTGATTCCATTGTATTCTCTCCATGAGTTGACACACTAAACACACAGATGGGAGTAAACCCAACACCATAAATCTGACATCTACGATTAAGAGTACTTAAGCATTATTACACGCATGTCATAATTCTGTCCATATTTAATATATAAAAATAACATTGCATCATGAGTAAAAAACAAAAAGGATAAAGAGGCTATGCTACGAAATTGTTTTCCGGTACTATTAGCTTTTAAATTTGAAAATAACATTGTTTATGAAAAGTATAATCATTTTGCACATAATTGTTTATGCCGTATTGACTGTTGCGCCATATCAAAATCATTCGTGTCGTGAACACAGCGATTTCAATTTAAAAATGGTTTCATTCTGGCCTGACTTTTCAAAAAGGAATCTACGTGCATCAGCTGGCACTAACTAATAAGTGATATGTTTACTTTGAAGGCAATCGCTACTCCTGGAACTGCAGCGTTTGAGTCAACAACAGTCATTAATGACAGTTCCTACATGTACCAGCCACTGTGCAATGTTTTTTTTTGATGTTTCAAAATGTACAATGACTGTTAAATGAAAATATCGCAATACCACACACCAGAGAACTAAAATGACGTTAGTTTGTGAAAAACAAATTAGGACCGAGATACATATTTGATAAGTTCTCATAGTATTATGTACAACTGGTCTAAACCATTTAACTTCAATTAAGAAATATGTGTAATGACCTTGATGCCTGTCTAAAGTTTGTTCTTTCCTTTGTAAAACTCAGAACAAGCGTATTTGTTTCAAGCTATATCACATTCTCTCCGTCTCTCTTTGTCTCCCAGCCTACAACCCCACTCCGCACTCATTAGCATCATCAATAAAAAGAGTAGAATATTAAATGAATTTATTTATGGTAGTCCTAGCAGCTACTGGTCACTGATACACTTTGATGTTTCAAAAGAAAAGCACTGATGAAATAAAATATGTCATCTTGTCACAAAATGAATTGCTTTAAAACAGAGTAAATATTGGTGATACATTTTAAATGTACCAAGGACGTCTACATGGTATTCAAGACCATACTCTCTGTGGATGTTCATGCCTTAAACCATGCTGATTTGTATTGAAACTTTCATTGTCACTTTTTCCATGAATCTATCTAAAACCACCAGCCAAGGAGTGATATTTTAACTTTGAAGTGAGGCGAGATGCTTATTAACATAGGCCAGTCTGGGTGGTGGTGAGCGTTAATGTAATATTTTACCACCAATGTTTCAAGTAATTTCTGAATGAAATGGTTATCATTTGCTTGTGGAAACAAGAATTTTCCACTCTTAATATTGACTGAGAAACATAATGTAGTTAAGTTGTGATATGTTTGCGTAAAATTGCTTTCTAATGGTATATAAAGCAAACCATATACACTTTGCATTATCCCCCTTCATCATCAAACACAGCGCATACAAAATACGTCTATCCCATCTGCACAGATCTATGACACGTTTACAAATGTTGTATCATGCTACAGGTTTTCTGGTTTATATAAAAAATGCATCTTTCGTTGAAATGAAATGTATCTTGTACATGCAAACACGAAATAGAGAGAGAGAGTCTATGAACCATAACTTCCAATCAATGTTACCAGAAACCTTTAATAATCACCATCATGAAAAGGCATCATTATTTAAAGAGTATGATCAGTTGAAATGTATATTTATCGTCATTTTGGAATTCATTTACTGACAAAATAAAATGTTGTTGTGTTTTTTGCTTAACGCCATTTTTCTGCACAATATATAGACCACTCCGGTGGCCTAGAGGTTAGAGCGTCCGCTTCGGATTCGGGTGGTTGTGGGCTCGATCCACGGCTGAGACACACACACACACACACACACACACACTCTCACTAACACACACACACACACACACACACACACACACACACACACACACACACACACACACACAGAGATAGACTATATATGGCGGCTTTTATAAATGGTGGAGGGAGAACCGAAAAATCCCCGGAAAGAATCACCGATCCACGAGAACCTACTGGCGAATTTTCTCACATACCCACATTGATTGAACATGAGACTCGAACCCACTATGACAGAGGTGAGATAGAAATGATCCATACTGGTGAGTTATTTAGACCAATCGGCCACTCGAGGCCCATAAAGTTTTGATTCTGCTCTGTGCTCAAAATATGTAAATATATAACTTGCTGCTTAGCCATTCATTTTGAAACTTTATATAATTAATTGGGCTAATAACCCACTTTTCTTATTTTTTATGATATGTTGTCGAATCTGGCCATAATTAACATTTAATTACTTATAACTAAAGAAGGTCAAATACATGAGGTTTGCTATCTTATCAAAGTGAACACAGTGACAATATTAACGATGACCTTAAAGTTAATATGAATGTTCAAGGTACCGTAAACAGGAAATATTACGAATTTACAAACTTTAAAGCCAACATCTTGTACACTTCTAGTTCTGAGAATGAAATTCAACCTGGCATACCTGTTTAAAGTCATGAAAACTAAGAAGCGACACATTAATAGCAATCAGTGAAATTAAAGATTTTTCAGGCTAGGCAGAATGTGACTTAGCCATTTTGGGCGATATACATGGCATTATATATATATATATATATATATATATATATATATATATATATATATATATATATATATATATATATATATATATATATATATATATATATATATATATATATATATATATATATATATATATATATATATATATATATATATATATATATATATATATATATATATATATATATATATATATATATATATATATATATATATATATATATATATATATATATATATATATATATATATATATATATATATATATATATATATATATATATATATATATATATATATATATATATATATATAATGTGCTCAGCTGATGTTTAATACCGTACAGGATAAACAGACATTGTGTTGGTGGGGTAAGGGTATGAAGAAGAAGACATTCCACTTAGAACGTAACACGAAGCAGACGTACTGAACTGGGGTTATTTTTATTGTACAGCAAAACCAATTGTATTTATCGACGATGTTTGTACAGTAGTATACATTTTGGTTGAATTGCAAAAGATGATACTATGGATGTGCTGGAGAAATTTATATAATAAATTGTGTTATTAACCTGCTAGTAGCGTGCGTTTCTTATTTCCTTATTATCTATTATTTAATATTGTCATACTTAACATGTATAAACTAAATGTTTCAGAAATTTAATAGAAACTCGAACGAGTGAGTATTAATGCAATAACTTCCCCTAGAACTTCAGAATTGATAGGAATGGTTCAAGATAAACAGGAAATAGTAGGGATTTACAACTTTTGAAGCCAAAACCTCTTACAAATCCAGTACGGAATAAATAAAGTTTTACAAGGGATGCATGTTAAAGCTGCGAAAAATAAGACACATTAATAAAAATCAGTACCATTAGAGATATATTTTATATCCTTGGCTAACAAATGGTTTAGTTATTTCGAGTGATCTAGAAGACATCATTGATGTATATGATGCGTTCCAGTGATACGTAATACCTTACAAGACAAGCAATGAGGTGGGGGGAGTGTTATGAACAATGATAAATTCCACTTCGAGATAGCAAAATCTAAACAGACTTATAAAACTGGAGGCTATTTCTGTTGTACGGCACCACAAAAATCATATCTACTGCAGATACTCGTTTAAAATAAATAGGAAATAATTGAGATTTACAATCTTTGAGGCCAATACATCTCCCACTTCCAGTACAGAGCAGATGAAGTTCTACAAGGGGTACCTGTTGAAAGCCATGAAAAAAAAAAAAAAAGAAAGAAACCACATTAGTAATAATCATTAGAATTAGAGATAGATTGTATTGTCTTGGGACACACATGCTGTGGTCCATATAGGCGATATACAATGAATTATTGATAAATATATGTGTTCAGTTTACCCATAATGCAGTAGAAGATAAACAAGGGGGAAAAAGAAGAATGAACAAAAAGAAATTCAACTTAGGTAAAACTTGTATAAACACTGTTGTTTCTAGCTCGCATACCCATCTCACAACTATTTTTGCATACTATGCATTCCCGTTGAATTGCAGAAGATGGTGATATGATGGATGTCCATGAGAAATTAACTGCTATGTAGACTGACAATATAATGTAATAAAATGTCATCTGCGTTAACTGCAAATAATACATACAAGTTTATATCCTACATAAAATATTAAAGTCATTAAACTTTTTAACAACCATGGAAAATCCCAAGCTTGCAATTTGCGAGTAGAAATATGTCATTTGTGAGTTCAGAAAATAACAAGTAGACGATATTTTTAAAACAAATAGTGATTTTCTATCTACATTTAAAACAAATTTATTTCCTGGCAATCAATTAGACTAGTGTTTTCAGGTTTGACGCGAGTCATGATTGCCGAGAACATAATTTGAATAACAATAATGTACTTATGCTATCTTTAATGCTCCGCATGGACGGGCGAGAAACATGCATATAGACATATTCGGCGCATACATATCCACCCCTTTTGGCGTATTGTCAACTGCTCATCTTTACCGTAACTAGGCAATATTCGGATTAGGTCGGATTCAGAAGAGTCGATTGTGTCAAGCAGCAAGCACCCTGTCCTGTTCGGACATCACGTGGATATCACGTGCTGTTTCCGCGTGCTGTTTTACCTTCAACATAATAAGTGACAATAAAGCAGTCAAATATATTTTCATCTTTGTAAAAAAGTTTTGGAACATCCAACAAGATTCGAACTATTATGGCAAGTACTAGAAGCCACATCATGCATTGCTGTCTCATATGCATTGTGTGAGCGAGGGTTCAGTTTTGTAAACAGAATTGAAACAAAACAAAGATTGGCTCAAGACAATTCCACCCTGCGTGATCTGTTGCAGCTGATTGTTAACGGACCGCCGGCCAAGATTTACGATCCCAGTCAAGCCATCGACAAATGGCATTTCATGGCTCCAGGCAAACGTCACGTGAGCAGATGTAAGCGCAAGCTTGCAGTGACTGGTTTATAGGTTAGGCACAATGGTTTTATAAAAATTGCAATTATTATGTTAAAAAAAGAAGTAATTCAACTGAAGTATTTATTATTATCAAAACAAAGACAAATATGCAATATCAGATTTTATTTGTTTACATGAACCTATTATATATTTGATGTTGACATTTGTCATCGTCCTCCCCTCGTCCCCATCCTTATCTCCCTCCTCCCGCGTCGTTGGCATTCTTTGGCTAGCGAGTTATCATAACAAATTGCGAGTTACTCACGGACACAATTTTTGAATGTTACTTTTTCATCACTTTCATCCGTTCATTTTATTATAATAAATGCAAGCTCATCAGATGACCAAACGAACACCCCTAAGTTCGGCTGTTTCATAGAGCCTGATTAAAAACTGTAGGCAAATAGTAAAAGCAAACACATGACCAGTTCCTCAGAAAATGAATCGCACGGACATGTATATTTGGATCACTTAACGGGCTGAAAGTTGCATTTTGAATGGTACTGTGTATGTTTCATTGTGCAGCAACATGTTCAGCAACAATTTATAAATGACTGGCATATTGAAAGCCGATAAGGTCTATATGTGATTGTTTTTCCTTTTGTTTGTTTGAAAGCAGAATCTATCTCCTCTCTCATATTCAAATTACTATATTTAAACTTTGTATATTTAGTGAAACATCTATTTATTTCCAGCTTTATTTTATCAGATATCGCTGATCTCTCGCAAAACACGTTGTAATATGATTGTCTTTTAGTGGGAGCGTCTTTGAATAATAAATGACATTGTGTAAAGCTAAGAGAGAGCATTTTGCACTGTGCACTGCAGATGAGTTGACAAGTTCCATGCAGTGTAGTGGACAGACACAATTACCTAATAATATTCTTGTGACTTCTAACTGGTGCAATACAACTTTATTTGTCCACAACATGCCACAGCATGGCCAATCCACGATGATCACTGTGTCCTGTTTATGACAGACACAGCATGAAAAGGATTAGAGATCATTGTAGGGACGTGGCTTTTCCGTAAATCATGATGTGTGTACTGTATTAGTATAGTTTTTTGTATAAATTCCTGTTTCTATTTACCCCCTACCTTTTTCAGTCACAACAATCTTTAATAGGATAAAACGTCTGCGCATTTCACGCTCAACTGACTTTCCATACTAATACGGCGCCATATTGCGTGCACCATGATCAAGTTCCTCAGACAACAGAGTGATGTAGTTCTTCATATTCTGTAACTGCCGGGTAATTCCGTAAAGTAGCATAAAGTTGAGAGTTACATCCCTTTGCACATATGTGAACGAAACTTACACTGCTTGTTAAATTAACATGAAATTCAAATTTGTAGCTGTAATTCATTTCCATTGCTTGATTCGATATGGTAAATATCGGAAGCAGACAACATAATTTTTTATCTTATATATACATACATATGTAGTTGCGAATCCACCCCTTCATTGAAAATTGACTAGTCCAGGAGCTGGAAATGATCGGTGAGCGGTGTCAGGTGAAAACTTTTGTCTGGTATGAAACGCACAGACAATAAATGTGTTAAGTCCCCCCTCCCCGGTCATAATCAGGTTTGAAATTATTAATCAGTGAATGAACTAACTTCTGTGCATTTTTTTACATCATTTATGCTTTTCATTTTTTAACTCATTTTGAGGGGTACAAGCAAATGGGAAGGTATGTTCAGACCATAGACATGGATTTCACAACTGAACCAAGTTCAGATTTAAATTTAATTTAAAAACCCAGAAATCTGATTGGCAAAATTTGAATATTACTTAAAATAGACCAGTCAAATAGCTTAAGTCTTAGGTTAAGCATTATGTTGACGAAGTTTTGATGAGATGTGTAAAAAGTGTGGTAATATTATTGCTAGTGTATTATCAATATGAAGCAATTTTATTATTAGCTTCATACATTATACTTGTAAGATGAAGCCGTCATGAATGTTTTTGTTTGTTAATATCATATAGTGTGATTATTTATAATTATATTACGGATGTCATTTTATAGCAAGAAACAAAATCACACTGACTTTACACAGATAACACTCTTTTTGCTTGGTAAGCTTGAGTGACCATAAACATTACCATCAGTGAGAGCAGACTACAGAGAAGGACACTGAAGTGTTTGCGTAATACTAACAGTTGGCAATGGTGGAGATTCGGTGCTAGCAACCTTTCTTCAAAATTTTCATTTAATAGATTTTAATATTATTGGATTATCTTAACTGAGACCCCCGCCCAGTTACATCGTAATCTCTGTTCACCTATGCTCTAGTCTCAGCTTCCTGTGGGTTGGTGATTCTTCCTAGGGTCCTTCAGGGTTATTCATCCACCAAATATACTGAATGCCATGTATAGTCTCTCATGTGCTGAAAATATATGTTACACTCCACCTCCCCTCAAATACCCAACCCAACTCATAACCCAGTGAATTAAAACTAGTACATTGATAACAAACTATTTATACAAATTAAGTTGATATTTAGTAGTTACAAATGTTGTGTGCATCAGTAAAATGTTAGGTACATTCATCTTAGCATCAAAGCATGTTTGTCAATGATAAGCAAACTCAAACTAACTTGTGTCATATCGATAATTACAAAAGTAAACTAATTGATATTGATTAATTCCATAAGATGCTTATTTTAAATGACACACTTCGTCATTGATAGTATATGACATTGAGAATTATTCCTTGTTGTTTGGTTAAATAAACAAAGTGAGCACATGTTATTTGCATTGTCCATGAACACTAAATCTAGATGAGAAAGAAAACCTAAAGGCTTCTACAGGTTTAATGCAACTATCATCAAACTTTATTTTGGTAAGTATGGTTTAATTTTCCAAGTTATGTTTACACAAATGTCATTGAACTATTTTAACTGCAGCTTTCATATGTTTGTGCTCTATTCCAAATGTGTGTGTGTGTGCGAATACAATGAATTGTTTAACTACGATTTTGTGTTTCTATTCATGTCATCAATTATTGAACTTCACTTGGGTATATGTGATAAATCACATTATATCGAATTATGTACTAACCGGTTTAAGGGCCACTGAGGTAAATAATATGTACCTCTACTATAAAAATAATTCATCTAAATTAAAGGACTAACTATTTGTATAGTAGACACAGAACTTGACATCAGAAACAGATGGACATTACCGAACCTTATTAATAAGTATAAACTTTCAACACTTTAAACTGACTGCAGATACATGAGGTCACTAACTCTTGAGTCATTGCACAATAGTCAGCCTACACATCCTCTTTGTAGCACATATAGAAAGAATCCTTCCTTTGTGTGGGAAATCAAATGCATGCACTAAGCCAATCTGTCACCAAATATAATATATCACAATATATCACTGCTTCGAAGCAGCATATCTTCTCTATATTTCCATAAACAAACACTAATAATTTTTGAGCTTTTATTTCTTGATATATCATCTACGGTGTAAGGGTTATTAACAACGAAGTTCATAAGGTGTGGTATTTTTATTTGCTCCAATATATTAACCATGTAATATACAATAGTTCATGAAAAGAATATTAACTTGCATGCAATCAAATTATCCAAATAAAAGTTATTGATAACGTGAAAACTTACAATTTAGGCTTCTATATGTCTAATTGAGAGTGATTTAATTTTGTTCTCTGAGATGAGAAGGCTGCCTCATGTTGGATAATTGATGTTCTCTATCATGTTGGCATGTGGAGCGCAGCCGTCCGTAAACATATTAATATAATCCCATACTATTTTGGAATCTTGCGATGATACACAAAATTTAAAGAACAGTGTAGACTTGATTGGAAGTAATTGACAATATTGTAGCATTGTGGTTACCAATCAGGTTTGTTTGACCTTGTATAAGGAAATTGAAAGCAAAAACCCCATCCAATAAAAACGAAACAAACAACAGTTGCACATAAATAAATAAAACAAATTGAAATCTATATGGGGTTATAAACAGGCTTATGCAAGAGGGAAATGCTGTCTTAATAAAACTGCACTTATTGGATGACATTCTTGCTACTGCTACAAAAAGGGAATGCAAAAGAACTTAATCAACTGCATGAAGAATTTCAAGGCAAGAATGTGTACATGAAGGAACAATTAATGCATGATATCATATACAGAAAAATGGGAAGGAAGACCATATATATATATATATATATATATATATATATATATATATATATAACTACCTACAAGAATCCATACCAGAATATCCTGTATGATACAGTGATCTACAACAACTGAACCACCTTCCTTGAGCCTTACAGTGTTCTCTATTTCCTGTTTTATATTATGCCTTATCTCATATACCCCTTATAAGAACAAGATGGTTACGTTTTATACATGATTTACCATTATACGCTGGTAAAATATTTAATATATGGCCTAGAATTATCCATATTGTGTTTACATAACTTTTGATTCATGTATGCGTATCTTGCAGCTGACTCCACTGACATACAAATTTATGTAATAGTTATATCTCTTTTAAAAAAAGTCCAAAGTCAATATGTCTAAAGATTTCATAAATTTATTGTTAAAAGCAGCATGCGAAATTGCTACCAACCAACCAGTGTGGTGACAGGTAATTTCATGACACACTTGGGCAAACAATACGTATCTAGTTCATGTTACCAGTTCGATTTTAGGCATATTGAGTACATTTAAGTTATAGGGTTTAACGCCATTTTCAGCACACGATAGGCTATATATGACGGTCAGTATTAATGGTGGAAGAAGTACCCGGTAAGGTACTGGCAAGCGTTCTCATATACCCACAATGGCCGAATCTGAGACTCGAACCCACGCAGACAGATATGAGATGGCAGTGATCCGTGACGGAGAGCACGTTAGACCACTCGGCCACTAGGGGCACCAGCACATTTAAGTAACATGTTGTATATTTTATGATATTAAAACAAATAATATAAACCAAGTGACAAATAACTAATGAGAATTGTTTCAGTTGACTACTTGAGAATCTGGCTGAGATGAGAAGATAAATAACTCGTGCGCAGTCTGCATTGAATTGATGTTTACAGTGCTAGTGATCAACTCTGTTGCATCTATATGATGTCTGATGACATGTACTACTTATTATTACCAAAATGAACACGTACAGGTATTTGGATGCCTCAAAATATATAGATTCCGAAAACCAAATACGGCCTAGGAAAACAGAAATATTCAAAAGGAATACAACACTATCAAGTAAAAGTGATTTTGTTTTAAAAACAGCTGTGATATAGAAAGCAGATGCATCTTAAATTCATGAAAATACTGTGACATGTTCAGCTGCAAGTCAACTGATGTGAATGCGTTTGATCTATAGTTTGAATAATAAAGCAGTGCGAATGATATTAATGTCTGTGTCTCAGTGCATTTTCACATCAAGGTCTCTAAATATTTGCAAAATTACTTAACTGATTTCATGCACGAATCATCTCTATTGACAGTGAAACACTTGCAACTCATTATATTCTGAAACCGGATGATCTGTTTATTTCGAATTCTCCCCTGCTGCTATAACATGTGGAAGAGTTCATTTGTTTCTTAAGGAGCGATCAACATTCATATTCAGCTATAATGTAGTTGCCCCACTTTAATTTCTTTACAATATCAAAAATTGACTTTTACAGAACTCAGAACATGGCAGATTACATGTACACAGCTCAGTCTATTTCAGCATGTAGCGAATGAATGGTGTTAAGCTCTGTCAGTATGAATTAGGTTTAAAACATTCATGCACAAAGTTAATTTGGCAATTTTAGCTACATTTCGAGTAGGATGAAACGATTCATCGATACATTGGCTGAAACAATACACATATCGATACAAGAGTTGGAGAATCGACACAGACGATACTTACCGTATGCATGTCAGTTTTGTCTTCAGCAGTCATGAATAATTTTTATTAGTTATCTTGTTATTCTGTAAAATTATAATCCATCTGAAACAGCATTTGCAGTGACAGGAACTCATGCTTTTTAGTAAAGATAAAAAGGCTATTTGAGAATACCCACTTGCCATCTAAAAATTAACATGGTGGCATGGTTCATAATTGCCTCCATGATAATTATCTTAACCAGAAGTTAGTTCGGCAAATACTATACATTCCAAATGTGTTCCATATGTCTACTGAATTCCTTTACTCATTTTTTAATAACCACTTTCCCGCAAAGTTTCTACTTTGAATTGTATCTTGACTCCTTTGGTCGATCTAAAAGCTACACTACTGTTGTGTTGCTCGGTGAACTATGTTACACTGAATTCTCATTTGTAGTTCTACTTTTTTCCGGTCCAGGGTGTGCATCTGCTCGAATCATGCAAAATTAGTACGAATTCGCGCGCTTATAAAACAGTGAAACGCGCGACCTCCCCGCAGCTTCAATGACAGTCCCACATATGAGAACGTGCTCGGCAAAGCATATATTTTTATTTAACCGTTCTTGTCACGATATCCGTTTTTCGGATAGCAACTGTTACACATCTGGGTTCTTTAAGCACGCCATGAATAGTTGTGAAACTAAAAACAATTAGCACAAAACATTAAGGCGAATAAGCATTATAGCGGATACGCATTATGGCGTAGTTTGAAGAAATTTTACAAATGTGTGTTTAAAATACGGACTACCTAGAAAATCCAAAATGTCTGATTCATAGCGTGATTAATTACAATTTCGTTCCGGAAATACTTGCAGATGATAATGACGATGACAATAATTTATGAAGTGTATCAGATTATTGGAGCTGGGAAAGTGCTAATGGAGATACCAGTGAGTGATTTTGAGCCAGAAATTGTGTTAAACACGAGTCAGATGTACATGATGGATGGACAAAAATAAACGGAAGGACCCTTTCAGTGGTATATCGACATTAAATGTACAAATGGCAGAAATTTGAGTCAATTAAAATAAAGGCAATTTACAGTATAATGTAATTTTCATTTTTCTTTTCAAATAAATCAGTTTCGCTGTGCAGATCATCTGCTACAAAACCATATACATGCATCAATATCAGGGTAAAAATAAACTGAACAAAATAAAGATATAAAATGAAATTAATAAGAAAAGATATTTATTTTAATACCTTTGTCTGCACCAGCATTGATGGATTAAATACAGCAATATGGAACATGTTAGGCATTTGGCATTAGTAGTCAATAAACTATAGATTTAATAAAGGAAGTTTATGTTAGAGAATAATCCTATTTTGGAGCATATCTATCCAAAAGATAATATCTGTGAGCTCTGGAAAATTGTAGACAACCACAAAGATCAGTTTCCGAACATCTTTAAGCTGACAAAGCTAGCACTTTATATGTCCCTTCATAAAGAAGCAAAGAACAATATAGATACAAAGAGAAGGAGCGGATTATGCTCAGAAATAATAAACAGAATGATACTTATAAAACTATAGGTGACATTTGTCAATGATGTTGATTTCAGTATAGCTCTAACAAAGCATAACACGAATAAAGAGAAACATATATTGAAGTTTAGATAATTACTGACATAAGACCGTTTCTTCCTCCCCCTTCCTGTTTCTTTGATAAGGGGGGTTGCCTCTTTAATGTATAATCCTGTCATGATATCTCCTTAAATTGTACATGGGGAACAATTAGTCATTTCTCCTTTTTATGTAGATATATTTAACTAGTGAATGAAGGCACTGATGAGATCAATGAAATTATCATAGAATGAGCTATGGGACAAATTTCAAACTGCTCAGGTTTGTGACCTTGTATACGTTTAAAAACTATTGTAGAATAGGAATGGGTGTAGCCAATTGTGTTACTTATTCACTAATAAATACAAGTGTCTGTGGCTGCAGCAGTCGTTTGCATCTGCAGGAAGTCAAATGTGATATATTTTGTTGGTATTCTACTTTATTCCAATGCCTGGATTTGTTCTAGATGAGGTTTTCTTTGCATAAGGAAATTGCTTTATTCATTTTGTTTTGAAGATAACACTGTAATGTCCTTCAAGTGTAACTGAGACATAGAATTGGTAATAAGATGTTTTCAAATCATTAAGATTATACAAAACAAAGGGAATTAAATGGAATTACCATTAAATGGCCTAAAACCTTGGATGAAACTCACTGCAACCGACGGGTAGTTTGTTTGAAAGTATTGTTTTTATCTTCTCATCAATGAGACGTACATATCAATATATAATAACTATATGTCTGTCTTCTGCATTTTGCCTTCTTGTATGCCGTATTGTTCAGTTGGTTACGAACAGGACCAGTACCATTTCCAGGTTACAAGTCTTGTCGATTTGCATGATTTTTTGGGAGAGTTTTTCTCAATGGTAAAATGTCTGTCAATATTTGTTCACAAATGACCCATGTCCAGTTGTTTTACTAAATGAAATGAGTGCAGTTTGTAAATGACAACCATATGTATGAATTTCAATGGATACACCAGTCACAACTAGTTTTATTTCTTCCTGTTTGGTCTATCGCCCCCACGGGATTTTTTCAGTTGGTAACATTGTAGCTTCAAAAAAAAAGGGTTGATATGCAACTCAGAAAGTCGGCACAGAATAAATAAACCTAATATTAAGAATAATATGGGTGGGAAAGAAAAAAGGGCCGACATTACATTTATTAGACATCTTGTTTTTATTTGAGCAAGTCTCATATTGGAAGAGATGATTGCCATCCAAACGTGAAATTGAAAAAGGGAACCCAAGGATAACATCATGTTGAGAGATCCAATGATCTCCATCAGGTTCTTGAAATTCTACTGGTGGTAATTGAGGTGTATGTGTAATATACAAATGTTTAAGTTGAACATTATATTTACCATTACTGCATCAGTCTCTAACACACGTTTAAACTATTATGTGCATGTTTGCCAGCTTGACAGTAGCAGTAGATGATATTTTGTTAACTCTTACTCAATACGTGTGGAAATACAAAATATATACAGCCTTTCTCCGATGGTCTTGTTAGGGTTGGCTGATCACGTTTAGTTGCTGCTCTTGTCAAGCTACAAATGTCCATTTCTTCTGTGATTAAGGATTGTTTATTTTGTCATGTAATTATCATAATAGGTTAAATTAAATATACATTCATTCACAATATGACTCCAAATTTCAATTTTAACTAGACATGCCATTTTATGTAAAGCTCGCAACTTAGTTCATATTTATCTCGGCAGAGTTATGTGCGCAGTAATAATGTTGATTTGTGTAATGATGAATATGCGCTTGTGTATTTAGTTCGAAATGCGGCATACATTCATGTACGTTGTTTCTTGTAGTGTATTTTGTTTATATAATTAAACCTTAGGTAGAATAAAAGAATGAGCAGGTCATGCAGTATCCCATCCCAAAACTCGTTCATATTTTCCCATAAAAATGCGGTAACCTATAATTACTGTGAATTAATTCAAAGACATTTAGGCATGTTATAGCTGTCATGAAAGTACTTTGAATGCATTGAAATACATTTTGGGATTATATGATAGTGATTCTTTAGTACTGTTGATACATCAGTAAATTACTGAGCATTATTCAGAATACCATTGTAACTAATTTGGATTACTTGACATAACTATTTGAGTTCTTATTGATTTAATTCACCAGACTTTAAGTTGTTTTTACTTTTTCATTTTGAAAGTTGTTCAGGAGATTCATATTACGCTCTCGTTACAGAAATATAACACTTTAACATATATTGTTCATTTCACTGACTTTGGTTAAATTGATGTTTCATGTGCAATATAATGCTGCTATATTTGGAATTATGAAAATTAGTGAGAATATTCATACGAGTAAATGCTACAGCTTTATATTAAAGTAAGTCACACTGTGGCCCATATTTCATATTTACTGACTTTGGTTACGTATTGTATTTTTACCATTATTGCTGTATTATTTCCACAAAGGTGTTTTACACGGCTTGCAACCAACCACATACTCAATGGGTCGCTGTGACTTATACTTTATATTTTTCTAGCTTATGTCAATTTGTTGGATTGACTCACAGTCATCATTTTGGCCTCATGATTGCATACTATTCAGTGTAATATTACAGTTGTGGATGCATCTTGATGAACACTATTCCCTCATTGCAATAGAAGATCGTTAATGGCAATAGTCTATACTTTTATTAAATTTGATTAATTATGTGTTGTTGATGTTTGTTTCTTGGGATGGTTCATGCTATAATTATGAAATTGACGAAAATATCCATCTCTGTTACTACTATGCTCCTAACGCAAAATAGGCTTTTTGTGACCTATAGTTCATCTTTTGGCTGGTATTTAGCTCATAACCACACAAGTCTTTTGTATGTTATATCACGAATCATGAAACTTGGTGAGTGGATGCATCTTTATAAGTTATGATTATCCTTTTTGCCAAAAGAAGTCTAAGTCTGTTACGTGTCATGCTTAGTGAGTTTATTCACATTTTGTGTTAAATGTTCAATTCTTTAGTGTTGTTTATGTTCCAGGCATGAAACCTGATAATTGGACGTATCTCTGCTAATATAATGCCCTTAAAATCAAGACGGTTAGTGTGATTATAGGTAAATGGGGGTTCTGGTTCACTTATACTTTTTACAGACGTGTTCTGGCTCAGCTATGAGTTTTCCCATAGTGGCTCTGGTTCAGGCTCACTTGTCCGTGGATCTGACGCAGTTGTCGTGGATTCACTTTGGTCTTCGTATGTCTTTATGAACATGAGCGGGTGTGTTATATGCCGTCGATGGAGCATCGTTTTGTCGTTAAAGGGGCATACATCGTTTTTGTTAATGCTCTGGTGGAGAAGTATTGTCGTTGTGATTGGAAAGATCTCATGGAGTAGTAGATAATTTGTCCATGTAGTTATTGTGGATATTGTTTCTGGGTGACTACTTTGGCGGTGACTTGTTTTTTGTGTGACTCCTCTGATTTTATTCATGAGGATGTCATCATCGCGCGTAATTCAGTACACTTAGGATCACAGTCATATGAATTCTCTGTTGGGTACTCCACATGTTTCATCTTTGAATTTATCGATGACTTTCTTTTTGTCGTCTCAGTGGATGGGATGGTTGCGTGAATAATCGCTGAGGTCGAAGAGTTCTAAATGTTGATGAATGTCTGTTTTGACATCGTCAGCATGAACTTTGTACATGATTGAGTTAGTATCGATCATAAACAACATGGCTTTGTATCCGTACTTGTGACTGATGGCGTCGTAGTGAAACTCCAGCATGAGCATTTTGGAGAGATCGAGTACGGCCGCACCAACGTAGACAGGTTTGTCCAGCAAGAATTTTGTTTTTCTATATTCGATGGCGATGAGGTCTTCGTCAAAGATGTTCATGCCAACAAAGGCATCATAGGCTACGAGATTATCTCGTCGTCGCTGTTTGTTAACGAGTTCGATATTTTTTCGACATTGGATATTTTCCATGGTTTTTCCGAATATGTTGTTCCTGAGTTTAATTAAGTCTTTGTTGAAGATGATGGTGGCTCTAGCATGTTGTGCCATATTTAGATCGATGTAAGGCTTCATCCACGTAGATTGCTTGAACTTGAGCACATGATGCACCTTGTCAAGAACGTGTCCATGCTGGAGAGCCTATTCGAGTAGACGATAGTGCATTTTGTAGTGGCTTTTTATTGAGATTTGGTACTAGTTTTTTATCTTAGCGTCTCCGAGTCCGAACTGTTTCTTTTGTCATAGTTGTTCATAAGACAGCATCAATTTGTCGACGAGAATGGATAATCGTTGTGAAGGTCATGGAAGTGTTTGTGGGAGGCAAGATCGACCTCAGGGAAATAGCCATAGTCGTCGAGATATCCTGCCTGTCTTTCTTTCAGGAACTGTTCTTCGCAAATCCAGTGAAAATTTCCCTCCTGAAGCGACCCAGCCATGAAGATTATTATTATATATAGGATGTGCACGGGTGTTTGGTCGGATCATAGTTGTTCATGTATTTGCTGTTAGGCCTCAGATGAAATGACCATGATACACACTTATTTTATGAGCGATCACCGATATGAAGTTCGGGTCTTTGAAGCGTAGGTTACAGTCAGCGTGAGTAGCTCCTCGACAAAAACCGATGATAAGGCAGTGGTCTCTGATTTTGGCGTCGTGATGTTGAAATCATTCCTCGAAAATGTGGTATTGCTGAGCTGCCTTGTGATGTCGCATATGCTGTGCAGTGAGTGAAATGTTTGGTTCTGTATATTTTCGTATCTCTCGAATTCGTTTCCATTCCATCGCGAGTTGGTAGAAAAACTTCAGAATGCAGTCTTCCTTGACCACATGAATGTTGAAGGCGATTTCGAGTTTGATGGAGGTGAGGGCACACAGTTCTGCTTGGACGGTTTGATGTAGAATCCGCTGCAGGGGTGGTATGTCTACTCCGCGCTGAAGTGCGTTGGAATGATCGTAAATAAATCTCTTATCGTCACATCCGTATGTTTTTTTTAAAGTGTCTTGCTGCATGGAAGACGCATGACTTGATTGATGTTTCGTTGAAGCGCTTGTGGATCGATTTTGGGTAGTTTCTTATTGATACTAACTCGTCATAATCGACTAAGGATTTCATACTGAAGTAGAATGAACTTGGAAGGCTTAGTGGGTTGTCCCGTGAGCGTTTTGTATTGGGCTCGCAGTTGTTTCAAATAATTCTGCGTTGTGAAGATTTCTCATCATGCTTGGACGGTTTGATGTAGAATCCACTGAAGGATTGGTTTGTCGACTCTACGCTGAAGTGGAATGATCGTAAATAAATCCCTTATCGGCATCTCCCTATGCATTTTCAAAGTGTCTTTGAGGGGCAAGAGGCGTGACCAGATCAAGTTGTTGTTGAAGCTCTTGTGAATCGATTTTGGGTAGTTTCATTTTGATACTAACTCGTCATAATCGACTAAGGATCTCATGCTGAAGTCAAAGGAGCTTGGAAGGCTTAGTGGTTTTTCCCGTGAGCGTTTTGTATTTGGCTCGCAGTTGTTTCAAGTGCTGCTGCGTTGTGGGAATTTCTCATCCTTCGATTCCTTTTTCACTTGCGGTTGAGCTTATGAAGTAATCGATCCTTTTTCGACATCTTCATGAGATCTCTTGAGAGGCTCTTGATGAGTTCATGCTGGTCTGCATTCGACCTTGGCTAGGGTACTGAAGACCGTGCCATCGATTTAGTGATGCTCTTAAGTCGTCGAGCGAGATCATGACGAAGGATAAAATCTCTTCTCGGATCGACAGTAACCAGATTCAGTATTCTCTTTCTCATTGGCTCTTGTATAATGAGCTTTTCCATGTTAGATGGACCCGAATGCCTCTGTTTTAGACTATCAGCCTACCACATGGATTGCAAATTAAGCAATGAAGTAATAGCAGGTATTGTATAAATGCTATATATTGTTGTGGGTTATGTGCATGGGATATGTACTACTTACCTGCTCTTGTTTCTTAATTATCTTCTCCCTATTTGATATCCTTTAAGTTCCACTTTCTATCAAAGAAGGAGATTTCATCAGATTGCAACGTTGTTCCTTTTTGTAGTTTTTTTTGTGTTTTTATTCAATACTTCTAATCACTAGTTGGAATAGTGAATACTCTCTTTGGACTGGGGTCTAGTGCCTGGAAAGTATTATGCAATTAAACTTACTTTTATTTCTCCGCTGAAAAAGCCACAAACTACATTTCAGATAAATGACGAGCAAAAAGACCAATACAGCGTCTCAGATGGTGTTTTGATGAACAATACCAATCAATGTGATGAGCTTGAGGCTATCTATACCAGCACCCTACATCTGACTCGTGGAACTACCTTCAAAGGGAACATTCCTTTCAAAACTAAATTTGTTTGTGGAGTAGAACATCCTGCTCTTGATTTGCGGATCACGTATTCAGTACCTTCAAATTATATCAACTTTGCAGGTAATTCATACATTTCTCTTGATATCTACTAAGACGAAGTATAAAACATTCTTTGATCCAAATTGATATGTCTGACATAAGAAGGTGTGTGTGTGTGACTTGCAGTTTTAATGTAGCTTTAAAAATGTTCCAGTCATATGATAAGGAACATATTATGTTTTGATGTTGGCTCTATACCAAAGACATAGACAAAACCAAATCGATAGCTTGCATTTAGGGAGAGGAAGTCTATTTATTTGGTGAAAATGTCAAATGTACAATAATACGGGTTTTACATGACAGACTTGGGGCACATTTTGTCAATAGTCGTTGGCCACATTAGCTACGTTGGTAGACCATCACACTTGTAATGCAAGGGTGGGCGGTTAAGTGCCTTCCCACGCCAGTCCATATTGGCTGCCTTTGTGTTTTCTTGAGAAAGGCTTCCTTGGCTCGTGTATGACATAGCTAGTAATGTGTTTTTGTGTTGGGTTTAACACATTTTCCATGCAAGATAAGCTATATATGCCAGTCAATATAACTGGTGAACGATGAATCCAGGAGAATCCTGGTAAGAATCACTGACCCATGTGAAAGCACTATCAAACTTTCTCATTTACCCATATTAGCTGAGCCCAAGACTCAAAAACATATGGACATAATTGAGATGCAGTGACCGGTAAAGGTGCGTGCTTTATGCCACTTGGACGCCTGTTGAAAGTGCCATTAAAACCAATGAAAACAGAAATAAAAATTGTCAGTGGTTTAAAGTTGCCGTAGTGTAAAAGGATATTGTTTTTGAAGGTCCGGAGGTACAAGACCAAGTTTACTGTGGCAAAGAATAATAAATGGTTTCTGCACAGACTGTTCAGTTCTCAGCCATGGTGAAACAGACTGAGTTTGGGGTCAAATGGTGATAGGTCACTGCAAGTGAAAGAAGAAACTGATTTGTTTCTAAGTTCAAGACTATATACATTGACAAAATTTCGAGGAGGACACGCACATAAAATATAGAAGGGGCTTAATGATTTTGTTTTTTTAAATGTCCAGGGCCAGAGTCATTGTGTCTCAAAGTAAAATGGGTCTTGTAGAATAACTTGTTGTAGAGTTAACTACCTGTACCAAACTGTATGGATGACTTGGACTTAAAGTAATAAAGAAGCCTATATTTTGGGGTCCAAATGCCAGAGGGTATGGTCATGGTAAATCTAAAAAGGAAATAGTGGCATCTACATAGTACGTCAAGTTAAAGACTGCATATCGTGATTAAAGATCCATGTAACTGGAGACATTTAGCGTCCAGCTGAACAAACCATGCCTGCTAGATTATTTAGATACGGGTTTTGAATGTTTCATTCATTTCTTTGAGATATATCAGTTCCAGTTTTGTCAAGTTTAACTTTAAAGCCTTAATTAATTTATTAAGATGTATAAGCCATGTTCCTTTTCTTTGAAGCTGTTACAATTGATTAACAGTTTTCTTCAAATATGGACTCTAAGCCTGTATACAGTAACATTATTTCTTTATTTATTTTTTATTTGTGCACAAAATGTCTTTCAGTCATTCCTAGCATTTTGCTGACTTTGATCACTGATTCGATACACTATTGACCTGGGGTCAGGTTACTGGACACACTCATACTATGTTTTCTTTTAAGATCAAAATGTACGTTTCTATGCATTCAAAAATATTTGCCAGTCATGTGACTATTAATGTAAGTTCTTGTATCAGTTTGTAATTCTGTAGTTTGTGTGTTCTGATTGTAATGGTCAGGGTTAGGTAAATCTTTTCATCATCACCAACTGTATTAAAGTGGCTACCTTAATTTATACCTTTTCATTTTTCAATAACAGTTGATCCATGAAAACCATAATTCTATTTTTGTACAAAAATGTTGCTTACATAAATGTTTGTTCGATTATTTCAAAATTCTAATTTACTTTACAAATGAAGCCTACAATTGGAAGAACACATTTTGAATTAAGGTATGCGTGTGAATATTGTAAACAAATAGCAAAAGTGAAGATATGCACTGAAGATATGTTGTATTCTTCACTAATTGCAAGACATTTCTAGAAATATTTTATTCTGAGAATTACTCGTTATGACAGTAGTATACAAAATTTATGCCCAAGGATATTTACTGTGTTTACTTATCTTTTAGAAATAAAATATCTAAGTAAATCACCATAGCGTATTATTTAAAATGTTACATTTTGTAGAAATCCATAAGAAACTAGTTAAAAGCAATCCATCAAGTACTACTCATTTTCAATTATTACTTGTTTTAATTTTTTTCCTCATAAAACATAAGTACTTCAATCATTTTGTTAAATGAAATTAATATTTTTAATATAACTTATTCTTTCTTGTAGCGCAGTTTATTACACCAGATGATAGAAATTTATTTAATGTATATTAGAACCTGTCTTGAAAGACCACCTCTTCTGGCAAAAAATAATGGTCTCTCAAAACAGGTGGTCTCTCATGACAGATCATAACACTATATAATCAGTAAATGTGAGCAGGGAGAGCATAGTCTCTCAAGACAGTTGGTCTTTCATAGAAGTGGTCTCCTAAAAAATTTTGCAACGAACAAATCTATTTCCATACAAACTATTTCTTTGTTTCATAAATACACTTTGAAAGTTCATAATGATAATTCGTGTAATAGATACAGAGTGCTGTGCGATACGAAATCGTAGCAAAATCAGTAAAATTTGGTTATATGGATGACTTTCGAATATTCTGTCAGCATTTATCAGATAACAGCAGATATCAGTTAGTAAAATGAATTTATTGGTTTCACATCTACTTTCCAAAATGTTAATTATTGTCTTGGTGTAATATACCATTACCAGACAGTTTGTTCAGTTAACATTACGAGACATTCATATGAGCAATAATATATATCTAACTATTTTTTCAAAGTGTGCATGTGGCATATAATATTTCATAGACTCATTACAAGTGGATTAGGGCTTTTTTTGTTTGAAACATTTTAAAATGGTGGAATGTTTGATTATTGGCCTAGTTTTTGTAATGGTTCAATGCCATAACAGTGTCAAAAAGCATAATTTGCCTGAAAATCAAGGTTACTAGTCACATAATGACAGTGTGTGCATGTATGATGATTGTGATCGTAAATGAGAGTTACTCACACCAGAGATCACCGAAGACAGGTTTAGCTTTACTGTGACTTCTTGTATATCAGCATGTGAGTTTTCACTGACATATTTCTTATGCTGTGTAAGTACAAAAAGGATGACGTGGAGCTACAAAGCAGTGTGTAGACAAATAATGTATCATCCTAGCTTGCCAGATTTATAATCTTTCTTTGAAATTTCATAAGAATTCACAAGAGTTTAAGACCCTATTTTCTCATTCTATATCACTTGCATAATATATGTAAAACATATTATTATGTTAACTCCCTACGATACATTATGGTAAAATGTGTATTTTGAACATTGTAAGTTGATAATTTTCCTGCTTTTTGACATTAGAAAGTTGTCATACTTCTATTCATTCATTATGTATGATTTTTATAAATGTACTAATCGTATCTTTGTTCAGTGACCCTAACATCAGTGACATTAAATTACACGTCAGACAATGCTCTGCCTAGCATTGTGGAGCTTGTCCAGGGATCCGTAGTGACCTTGAAATGCACGACCTCGACAAGTCGCCCTACTGCAACTGTCAGATGGTACATTGGAAACACAAACGTCATATATGGGATAGAAAATATTGCTAAACCTGGCAACAACGGGTTAGAGTACATGGAGAGCAAGCTCACCTTCACACCGAATAATGATGACTACCATAACAAAAGTATTTACTGTCAGGCTTACTCGTCTTTGAACTCCAGTGTTGTAGAATCTAGGCGGCACTTGCTGTTTGTGAGAGGTAAATAGTTCTAATGTTAGTGGTCAGTATTTCATTTTGCTAACATTTGAAAACATGAAACTATTTTGTACACTAGATGGCCCATCTTCGCTAGTCATGGTTTTGATATATTAACCTATCCACATCTTTGTAAGGATATTTCATTTCTTTCGCCTATCAATTTATAACACCAGTGCATTGTATATCGTCCGACATTGGTGGAGGCAATTTACCTTAGAAGGATACTTTGCAAGTTGAACAACGAAAGTTCAACAATGTAATAAAGAAAAGATATTACAGACATATATGAGGGAAAAGATGAATTTATGCAAACACGGAATGGCAGTGGAAAATTGTTTGTTTATGAGTCCATTCCAGTTGTTTGCTCCTGTTGTCTAGATCATTTAGGAACAGTGTTACAATTTTGAACAACTTGATTTTCATTGGATGCATTGGCTTGGTGCCTAATCGAATAAAATTCACAGACACAAAGAACTGAAATATCTGATCAATGCATACAGATTTGGGACCTTGGCTAGTGATGGTATAGATGGCCCAATATAAAACATGAAATAGGTGCACATCTCCTGAGCAATTAAAATTATGAACTTCATGACCTTTATTTGAAATAAATGTCCCTAAGTTCAGCTTTGAATACAAGTTACCTAAATCACCACTTTTGCACTAGATAACCGGCTGAAAAAGTTGATTCCTCGTGTGCGCATATACAGAATCTACATAGAAGTTGGAGACACTGATGAAAGTCTCAGAAAATTCATGAACAAATATTTACATACATCTACGTGTATTAAGCATAACATCTAGTGTTCTTCCATTTTGAGACTCTGCTCAATGTTGTACTAACACTCATTGTGCAAAAGGCAATTATCTCTCAGTCACACTTTACAAGAACGTTTAGAAAATTGTGCAGTTTTTTACCCACTTGGCATGCCTGCCATAAGCACGATATCTCAAGCTAAAACAATTTTTCACTCCTAATTCCCATACAAAAAGCAGCTGTAATTTATAAAACAATTATCCATCAGCGAAGCAAGCAAAGCAGAGCAAATTTAAATTTCATAACTCCTGTTTGAATGAGTTTTACTTTGTGAGGTACAGCAGCAAGGAGAAACATTTCATTCTTTGCACATACTGCAAACACCGTATAAACATTAGTTATTCTACAGTGCATGACATCTGTTGATATATCAACACCACCTGTTTGTGACATCAGTACAGCCCACTGAAATAGTCAGTCCCAAATATGATGAATATTTTCTTTTTTGTTCCGTTAGAGACAGGCATATCTTGTGGTCAAACTGCATCATATACAGTTTTGACAGTTCTAACGTTATGGTTGCTAAGAACGAGTTTGTTCTGACCAGGAATCAGAATACATCAGTGCCGTCCAGTCTTTAATGATTACAAAGTTGAACACACATGACACTTGCATTACCTTCAAGCCCCACCCCCAACTGAACAATTTAGAGCAGTAAATACTGCATCTAATTCAACCTGTATAATATTTCACTGTGAAGCAGATTTTACAGAAAATTGGACAACGTGGCTTGACTTTGGTCACGCTCACAAACCCTCTTGTGACACCAACAATGCTTCAACACTAGGAATATGGAAGATATAACTTGGTAGTTGTTGTTAAAATCTTTTTCTAAAATAATACGTTTCTTTGCTCCATATGCTTTAAAAAGGACTGTGGTCCTGATAAGAATACATTGGCTATTTTTTTTTAAAAATATATTCACTGACAGCATGATTTTGTTCTATGACTTGTGCTTAGAGAATCAAACACTGTTCAAAGCATAGTGCAACTTTTCTGATCTGCGTTAAAGACTGTTCCCTAAGTTGTTATTGCTTTCTAAATGAATGATATTGTAGGTATTCTAATACAAGCCCCCCCCCACTTCTAATAAATGCCCTGCCACCTTTTCTCCGCAAAATGGAAGACATTCCTACCTTATTGAGGCTTATAGATCCCTATATGTCCATTATGGTAAAACAGTACATGACTAATCCAGTGACTGTTAGAAAAATCAAAACATTTTACGGATATTTTCAGTCAAACAGTGATGTACAGTATCACCACCACCCTGGAAATTGCACCTCCCGGGGGCATCTATTAGAATAACTATGGTAGTCTAATATGTGACAATACTGAGAATGATTTGAATACTTGTCCTTATATAAAGGTCATGGAGATGATGGAGAACTCATAATGAATATGTAGGAAAATATCCATACATGATTTATTTAAAATACATTATGCCACCAAGTTTATGTTTTGACCTCATAGTGGTTGATAGTCCTTGCTTCCTATTATCTTGATTTCTGGGTACATCCACCAGTTTTCCATAAACGCTTAAACCGCAACTTTTCAAGTAGAAATTTAGTACTAAAATGAGCTATGTTCATCTCATTTCTTAAATTTAGTTTGTAAGGGATATTTTGCAATATTTTACAAGGAAAATTCATATATTTACATTTTGCTTACATTTTGTAGATCAGACAGTCGTGGAAACATTCTATCGATACACATCTCAACAGTCGTATTTTATGTACAGGAATACTATTTTTTTTATTAAAGAAGAATTATATTTCCATTTTTATGTATATTTACTTTGCATTGTGTGTTAGGATTTATTGTTCATTTTATGTTATAGATAACACCGTGTAACAAATGTTTGTTTGTTCCTGGGTAGTAAGCATTATTTCCTAAGTGCTTAGGCCTCTAAAGACTAGGACAGTGATATTTGAAATTTAAATATTTTCCAGCACGTTACAGATAAATTCAGTGCTGAGTAACTTTAGAATAACTTCTAGAACATTATAGGTCTTTCCAATAACACAAATATTAGTATAAATACAAGGGTCTTAAACCCACCAGTTCAGAATAGTTCCAGCTGCCTAAGTGGATACATGTCTGCATTTTTCTGAGATGGCATCAATAGACTGCAAGCATCCGACAGACGCATTTGCTATGTCTGCGGCCAATTTATCAAGAAAAGAGCAAAAACGTACGCCGTGGAAGTATCGGATTTATTCGGAGACTTCAAAATGGTGGCATTAGTGATGGTCTCCAAGTTTCCCTGCTCTATTTGCCTTTGGGACAGCAGGGACACCAAGGCGCACTGTCCCAGACAGGGCTGGCAACAGTGGACCAAGTTCTCTGTGGGGAGGAACATTATTTTCTATCACTTAATTTAAGACCATAGAGTCATACAGTCATAACTCAAAAGACTGTGACTTGTGTTATATTATTGATATATAAATAGACCATTTACTGACATTTTTAACTTTTTTGTGTTTTATCTGGCATGTAATGATTTTTGGTACTTAAAAACAGCATAGCATTTATTTTCATATGTATATCTGCAGTAGCTTTAACATAGTCACATTACCACAACAAGTATTTCCTATGCTTCAAGTGAAGCTCTCATATTTATACCCTGGTTACCATACAACACTGCCACACATAATGTAGGCCCTTTCCCGCCTGACATCAATTCCAGTTAGTGAAAGATCTTGCCTTCATCCTTTCAACTTTTCAATGACAATGCCCACCTTTATTCAGCTCAGGAAGGTAGCCTACTTTACTGGTTGTCACCATATCACCTTCTTTACTTCACTTCCAGAGGAACATGGGTGCTTGAGGTGTCTAAGGTGCTTACCCCAGCAGATCCCTGCCATCTCAAGTATGATGGCATGGATTCGAGTTTTAAGTCAGCCAGTGTGGTCATGTCATAAGTATTGCCTATAGCGTCCCATGAGTCAGTAAATCTTCACATGTTCTTCCTCCACCATATATATTAGCTGCAACATATAGCCCATTGTGTGCTAAAAATTGGCATTAAATCTTCAAAAACTACCATCCCACTCCACCTTCCGAAAACCTAACCATAGGATACACACAAATACCTGCAATATCATGTTTCATGCTAAAACCATGATATTTTACCCCCAAACCCATAGACACAGTCTTGTTTAGAAAATCATGATTTTCAGTAATCTTCACCAAAACAACTCACCTCTTAACAAAATGCTTGCAACATGTAGCACTTATAAACAGTAAACCGTCCTGATTGGAGCTGATGTAAAACTATCATTAGGGCAGTTTTTAAAGCAGCAATTTAAAAGCAAAAAGATCAGGTATGGTTATCTATATTTAATCTGCATTGCTTTTCAATGTTTTAAATGTTTTTATTTCCTTACATGCTTTTGTAATTGAGCATTTTTAATTATTGAACTATTTGAAATGCTTAAATTGAAGTGATTATATTCTCTGGAAATACAAACGTGCTCTGATACAATTTTCGGACAAAGACATTCACTGGAAATTCTAGTGAATTCAAACCTGGAATTATATTACTGAGATTCAACTAAAGACTGTTGACACCTCAACTCTGTACAGCTTACAACAGACACATCAACACCTTCACCATTGGATTTATTTTGTACTTCTAATGATTAGGGTTTGTTTGTTATTTAATTCTTATTACTGTAAGTTCATTTGTATTACATTTTCAGTTTGTATTCTAGGAAAACAATATTTGTTGAATTTTACAAAGCTTATTGCTTTTCACTCTTTTCTGTTACTTACTATAAGAGCACAGACCCGTAACAGTAGAAACAACCCCCACATTTTACTTAATCGACTGAGAATAGTTAGTGATGTGGTATGATGTGGCAAACACTTTGAAGACTGCTGTGTTTGTGCCTATTGTGCTGATTTGCATTTGGTAAAGTTCACAAAATATAACAGCCCAAGTCCTCGTAAGTTATAAGTAACTCAAAGAAATGACAGATGCATGTTGAAGAACAAATATTATTACATATCCTTGCCTTGAATGATAATTTAATATCCATCTTTATTAAAGATTATTTGCAGGTTTGTGAAGATTTGCAATGTTTCAGTGAAGTCGGAGCTTTATTATTTCAGTTGTCAGAATAGTGTTCATGTGTGATTCATATTTGACGGTGTTTCAGTAGGCAAATAAGTTATTAGCAAAGTATGGTGCAGCAAAAATAAATTTCAGAACTCCTGGTAGATGGAGTTTGACTTTGTGAAGCGCAACAGCAAGGGGGTAATTTACTGCAAAAACTATCACTCTGGAGAGCATGATATCTATCAAAATTTGTAGGAGAACCAACTGTATGAAACTCTGATATCATGAATTAAACATTCGGATTGGTTCTCTTGTATTTGTGTTTGTTATCTTAATCTTGTTCAAATAGTAACCATTGATTGACCTATGCTTTCAGGATATTTTTAGCCATGTAATAGATTGATTAAAACATATTAATAAGTACATACTCATGTCTGCAAAGTTGATTTGTGTTGATAAAGCATTAACACCCTTATTGGACAGAGGCATTTAGTACTGCTCTAATACCAGTAAAGCCCACATTAAAGTTAAACATAAAAATAGTATGTTCCCTCCTCCCCACCCTTTCCAAAATAAAATGATTGGTCCCAAATGTGATGGATATTCATTTGCTATGGAGACAAGCATATCTCATGACCAGACTGCATCAGATACGATTCTGGCAATGCTGACGTTATCGTCATTATGTATAACTCTGTTATGACCAGGGTTCAGAGAAGTTTTGACACCAGTATCATTCAGTCTCTAGTAAGTATGATGATGAACACAAATGACACCTACATTGCCTTCAAACCCCTTGTTGAACTATTGACTGCGTACAATTAAGCCAAATATTTTGCCATCCATTGGATTTTAAAGACATAAATTTGTTGTATGCCAGTGAGTGTTTGTACACATTTCCCACTATTTCCACACCCACGCCCCATGCATATAATTACAAAAAGCATCTTTCACCATCAAATATTGAAATATAAACTGTTCCACCATGCAGCCCTTATTCCAATCATCCTCTCTTCCATGTATATACTCAACACTAGAAATATCAATCCACTAAGCCTGGAATAGTTAAGCCACTTCCAAGACTCATTTCCACATGAAGCATAAACTGTGCACTCCAAATCAGACGAAAGGTACCTTAGAAAAAGCTGTGACAGGGTTCTCAACAGATTTCAAGAGTGAAGAGCCATTTGACCCTTAACATCATGTTCTCAAGAGTCAAAACTGAAATCTCAAGAGACATTAGTAATTACATTCCGGAACTCGTGGCTGGTATTGTTCATTATTTATGGAACAAACTGATGATTCAATTTTCAATCAGATGTTTAGTAAGGAGAAACACTTGTACAGTACTTTGTCAGAAACACAAGCAGACTGAGAGAGATTAACATGGCCATTACTTATTTTTGGATAAGTGTTTCTGTTTCTGATTATGTTTTTGACTGTATTGTATGCTATATATATTAAACATAATCATATATCTCATTTATATTTCATACCCAATTTAATCTGATAGTAATACATCAAACTAAGGTGTTACAAATACAAATTTTATTATGGACGAACATCACAATCTTTGATATTTGATGCTCTTAAGTCATTGGAAAACAGAATGCATCAATTAATTATCTTGCTCCTAGATTTACACTTTATAAAATTACCAAACATTGTCTCTGCATCAGTTTCGACTGATACGTTTGGTAACATGATCATCCTAGACCTTGCCTTTGTCATTAAATGATTTTGGCTGGAAAAAACATGCTTACAAGCCATCCTTGTTTGATAATATTTGATCAATAGTTTATTCATGTAAATCATAATTAATTCAGAATTTTAAAGAGTTATCTAACTGAAACAAATTGATAAAACACAGTTAACTTACCTTGGACAGCTGGTTTTGCAAGCTGCCATATTTTCCAGTTTTATCTACTGGATTAATTTGATGGGTAATCAAACCAATGCTGGTTTTTGATCAACAGTTAATCCAGTAAAGTCATAATTGATTATCGCTGTCTCTATCATAAATGTCACTGATAATTTCACATGGTTTGCTCAACCTTGCGAAGACCTTGAATTTCATGGATAACATTTACGAGTCCTTAAATTCATCCTGACACACTGCCTTTAAAAAACCCTAATTTTCACATGATCCGAGTTATCTTCCAAATATAGAATTACATTTTAAGTACTTTCTAATCGGTGAATTTGTGGTCTGAAATACTGAATAACACACACTGCGCAAAGGCCTAACATGTAATTGACTCTTTAACGATACATAACGATACATATCCAATTACTGTCACTATTACTTGTATGAACATCAAAATGATTTTCTGTTTGGTTGAGAAGAAAGATAAATTTTAGTATGACGGAAAAGACAAAGTGATTTTCCAAATAACAATACAAATGTTCTGAGTGGTTCAAGAAAACAAATTTTGACTGGACAGTAAAGGCAGAGCAATTTCCCAGATATCAATACAGTTGGCTGATATGCTTTAATGAGAATGATTCTGCTTTGTCATCACTGACTACAGTTGTGCTAAAAAATAAAAGGCTATAGGTCGAAGGCATACGTTGTGTGTCAGAGAAGTTAAGGGCAATAATGTACAAGGCGTACTCAGTGTGTCAAAGAAGTAAAGGGTAACAGGTACAAGGCATACTATGTTTGTCAGAGAAGTAAAATGTAATAGGTACAAGGCGTACTCTGTGTGTTGTTAAAGGAACGTACATCATGTGAAAATGGGTGAAAGTACTGAAATCACATTAAAGGAGTGAGAAGTATAAAACTCTTGTGAAATCGTTGAAAGCACAAACCTTCAAATATTTCTTCACTGAAAATATCCTATTCAAATCCAGCAGAAACAATAAGTTCGAATATGGCTGAGTATAAAATGGAAACAATATAGCGGCAAATTAAATTAACTCACTCTGTGTATATTTAACTTCACCCCTCCACCAGCCAGCGTTTATACCTCATTCAGTGGCTTTTAAGGTTTTACTAGATTGGGTGGAAGAAAACGAGACATTGAAATGTGAAAGTTTGTTTCAATACAAATAATTGTGACCAATAACTCTAAAAGGTCTAATGTAATGCTTTATGTTTCCTGATAGTAAGATTGCTGACCTATTTTCATGTGGTAAGAAAAGGTATTCTTATTTATATGTTTTGAAGTATCGATAACATGCAGAAACAAATTGGTAAAAGGTAAAAACAAATGGAGCCTAACACATCATTGGCGATAAAGCTCTAAAAGTTTCTTAAATTTCAGATTAAAATTTATATATGATCCATGTTCCAAACAATCTAACTTTGATTCAGGTAAGCAAATCCTAAGCGTGACATCACTGTCTTGTTATCTATGTCAATAGTACAAGTCACATGGGTCATATATGCGTATTTACTAATTATAAATTAAATATAAATTGCTCTTTTAAAATTTAACAATAATTGTTTTAACCTAAGTCTATTCAGTCCGTATTATTGAATGCACTACACCTTAACTATCATCCAGAAAATTCCTGACGAAATTTACTGATCTCTATGGTCGTTTATAATGGTGGCCATGTACTAAACTTTGGTCAAGAAAAGAGCATGTCAAGTGAAATCATCAAAATAGAGGGTAGTACGAATTTGTTATCAATATGCATAGCTTTGATTGACATCACAGCGCGCGACATTCAATCCTGATGGTTGTGTGCCAGACCTTTGTATTCATTTCGTAAAAAGATGTATATTTACTTCAACAATGATTTGCCTAATGCACTTTTCGGGGCATAGACATAATAACCTTCCAAATGAAGTGAATACTTGCCGATTAAGAGTATGTATAATCAAATTCTAAAAAATGACACATTAATAAAATAGTCCATGTTGAATGCCGGCATAATCCATGTGACTTTTACTATAGTTCGTATTGATTTTGCATTGGTGTGATATTATTAGCTAATAAGGTGTAAACAATAGTTTGGCAAATACTGATCATTCATGGAAAAAGCAAATTTGTTATTGACAGATTGCACTCAATAGCAGTTATGCTGAAGATAAATTAAGTGCAGCTGAGACTGTTGCTCCAGCCCAAATCAGTGCATATCATAACAATACACAAGTTGGAATTTCCATATAATACTATGAGAAATGGTCAAATTTATGTTACAAGTATCAAAATCCGAGGATGTTTGGATATTGAGAACTCTGTTTGACTTGTCTTCATAAAGTTTACAAAAGGAGAAGCATGACGATGATATATACAAATTCAGTACTAATAAACAGCTGCGCTCAGATAATTTAAAGAAAATTCCAAAGACAATACATCATAGTATTAACGAAAGATATGACTAAATGGAGCAAAGGTTGAGTGTTGAATTAACCCTACAATAAAACTGCTAAGAGAACGGGTAGACGTAGAGTTTATTTTTAATGTTTTATTGCATAAAATTCAGCATTAAGCTCAATTCAAGCAGTTTTTCTTCAGTGACCTTGGACGTATACTAGGTACATTTGCTGCGTACCACCTTTTCAACTGTGTAGATTCCATACTTTGGCATGCCATATTAGAACAACTGTCAAATATAGAAAATATAGGCAAGACCAGCAATAACAACAAAAGTAATGGGTCAGACAAAACTGGACAAACCATCCCCGGTCCTGCTACTGAGAGAATTGTTCACCAAGTAACAACTTACTATGCTGCGTTACGAACTAACAACTAAACAGTGTGGAATTATGTTCCTTTTGCCAGCAAAAACAGAATTTAATTGAAATCTGGGCAACAAGGACATCACAAGCATTTGACCCATCTGCCAAATCCTGGAATGGAATCGGATGCAACTGAACTGCAATATTGCCAGCACAAACAAGGGCATAACATACAAAAGCAAAAAAACCTGCTCACCCCTAGTAAGGGAAGTTGGTAACAGCCTTAAACTGATTAAGCTGGTGGACTCACCCATCTCAGGCCCCAAGGTCTAGACTCAACTATCAATCTAATGATGCGGTACCCAAATGTAAGGATTAAGGCAGTTTAGCAGCTAGAGAAGCATGCTGCTTTCATTAGATTGGGCCATAAAGTGCATATCCCAGTATGCAACTGTCAGATCCCAAACTAATTCTTAACCTGGCAATAACATCATGAAGACCGATCCCATCTCCAGCTCTATCACAATACCTATCACTTTCCAGTTAGTATCAGGAACCATTTTGCAACCAAGGCAGAATATGTTCTACACAACTAGCATACCAATTTCAGATTGAATCTGACAGGAACCATTTTGCAACCCAAGCAGAACATGTTTTGCACAACTAGTGTACTATTTTCAGATAAATCTGACCCATATGCAAAGTATAGAGTACTGAGCATATTTCTATTATAAGACTAGCCTCTTCAAGGCCAATAAAGGTTAAACGTATTATTTGAAACAATCAATACAAACAACTAGTAACCAGCAAAGCAGAGATCATCAAACTTGAAGAGAAGAAACAAAACAACAGCTGGAAAACGCTCTTTGCAAACTCAAGCTACAGTTTAACACACTCATCACACCAGTAACCAAAATAACTTACTTCAAAGCAAGTACACATCCAACCCAAAGTCACATATAGCACCATATAACTCACACCACTCAACATGATACATTCTGAATTTGATACCCTCAGACTGTATTAGATCTGCTGGAAATGAAACTGGAGCAAATTGTGGCTAATAAAATGGATAAAACAGCTCACTCATATGCCAAGAGAGTGTCATTCATAAATCTGATACCCAAATAACAATTCTTCTGAAGAACCATGTAAGCATGATGTATAAGCCAAAGTGTTACCTTGCCCAATCACAATAAACACTTTCATGTACCAGGACAAACCAAATGCTTTTAAACACATCTTATTCCTGACCTCCTTGCCTATTAATTGCAAAATTTTAAACTGCCACAAGGATAGTTTACATCAGCTCCAATCAAAACTGCTTGCCATTTATAAATGCGACATGTTACAGGCATTTTCTTAAATGGTGTATTTCGGTGGTTTCTTTATGTTATTGAAGATTACTTAAAATTCTGATCGTTTGAAACACGACCATGTCTGAGGGTTTGGGAGTAAATAAAACCTGTTTTTATCATGACGCATGTTATAGCAGATCAGAATTACGACATTGTCCATTTCCATGCATATTTCCAATGGCATTCACCTCAGGGGTAACGAAGAAATTAGTTCACTTTGGTATGAAAAGCCAAATGTAAAGGTAACTGATTGAAAGAAGAAATATGGTTTCTACATAATTTAATTGCTCAACCATCTTGGTTTTTCAACCATCTACGGTTATTTGGGAATGGCTTGCAACATGGATACAGAATCCTTTTATTTGGTGGTCGAAAAGGTCAAAGTCATTGTCACTATTACTCTGACTGAAAGAATGACAGTATTTTCTGCACAATAACATTCAATGTATTTCATAGACCAGGATCAAACATTGCAAACAGCTTGAACTTGTGGTAAAGAATACTGCTGGTTTGGGGCCATGTTCATGGTGAATGAAAGAAGAAAGGTAGTTTCTGCAGCAAATTTCAGCTACATGTATCTATATATAGAGGACTGCAACATACAGGGTGGACATAAAAGATGTTGTTTATTGTAGTCTTGTTGGCAATACGCAATTGTTGTTTTATCAAACGGACAAGAAGGCATGTTCATAGGTTCTTTTCTCTTTTAGCCTTTATAAATGACATTTCTTCGAATACTGATTTCACAAATAATGATTTGTTTGCAGATGATATAACCCTCCGTTCATGAATGAATTACTGATCTTCGGAGAAGCTAAATACTACACTTCATAAAGTTTTATGTCCGGGCAATACAAAATGATAATAAAATATATATTTAACTTAACCAATTACATGATCTTGCTTGACTTAAGCAATTTGTTAATCCAAAACTTTCTGATATTGTTAATAGGCGTTATACCGAAAATATAAAACGTGAGAAAATGTTAGTTCTCTGTATTGATAGCAACTTTAGCTTGGATCATTATGTGAACTACAAGTGTAAAGTTTTGTCCACTAAAATTGTGTTATTGAATGAAATTAAAATATAGCTCCTGAGTGAATGTAAACAGAACAACATTCACAATTACATAATCCCACATTATGTGCTTAGACACATGACTGTATGAAACAAATTCTTGTATAATGACACCAATGTAATCAAATGGGATAGAGAATTATAATTCATTCCAGGCAGAACATAACACTCTATGAATAAAGGTAAATATTGCTTAGCTCTGCCATAATTATATGCATATGTTTTCTTTTATCATATATTATATATTCCGTTTTGCATTTACTATATGTATAGTATTCGCAGTTTAGATTGCATCTTTATTTTTCTCAGTTAATGCTGAATTTGCTAGTTATTATGGTATCAGAATTCCATGTCTTTAGATATGGGTGTTTATCTCTCTCTCTCTCTTTCACTCTCTCTCTCTCTCTCTCTCTCTCTCTCTCTCTCTCTCTCTCTCTCTCTCTCTCTCTCTCTATATATATATATATATATATATGGTTATGTTACACATTAACAGTTAAAGTTTCTCTTTGCATTTGACAGATTTCATTTTAAAATATACTCTCAAGTACCACACTGTTAAAGCATTCACATACTGAAAGTTAAATTGTTGTGCAATGAAGGATGCATATTGACTGTTATCATTATTCAAGATGCAATTAATTATTGTCCCATTATCACAACAGAGGATGCCGTGATATCTGACTGAAAATAGTGATACAAGTCATGTATGTTATATAGCCTAATCATGGAGGACTGAACTACATATTCAATCTGCCATGTCTCAACAGCTACGTAATATTTGATGAATAATACACAAGTTTTCTTGCTCAGAATTTGTTTTTTTCATTTTAGCATTAAATGAATGATTGTATAGGTACAGAATTGAAGGAAAACCTGACTCTTCCCAATTCCTGTTCATCAGTAATTGCAGTGTAATCTCTAGTTTTTTATTCATACAATTTTTCTTTTGTTGTAAAGTCGGAGTTTAAAATTGATGATCATATCTTGAGGACTTTTTGAAATGTGCAACACTTTTCCAATTTTCTAACTAATAATTCCTGGTTTTTAATGTATATTTGACATATTTATTTAATGTGACCTTTCATTATATAGATCGATCGAGTTTGGGAATGTATTGTAGTAAATTTAGAGTATGTGCACTTGGTTGTAGTGCCCCGTTTTAAGCATTTCTTAGATTTATGTGATTACTTGTTTGAGTATTGGAATTCGGCGCCATGGAAATAGTCCTGGCCCGAACTAATGAGCTAATGAATAGGAGCAAACGTCACGGAGTGAAGTGTTAGTGTGTTTCCATGATGTCCTGGTTCACTAGTAGTGAATTCCGACCAAAACTGAATGAATGTCCCTGGAGTAAAATAGTACATATTAAAATCTAGTGGTATACATTGGTAGCTTGACTGCAAGGACAGCACTTACGGTATTAAACCGGTAAATTACACAAGGGCATAAATAAAACGGGACTTGGCAGAGACCGTTTATGTCGCCATGCGGGCGAATATGGTGCAGTTATATCGGCGAAATGTGCCTGGAAAGCATACAATGACTGGCCTAAGGTGGCGGAGTTAGAATAGTCCCCATTGTTAGGGAGTACTCATATATGTTCTAAGGCGTGAATGGTTGGTGGTACGGAAACATAATGAAGCCAAAACACGCAGATGTACGGTTGATAGATAGTTGGCAGTTTGGTTTATCTGTGGTCTTGCATTAATTAGAGGAAAATTTAGGTATAGAATGGACACGTCGGGCTTTCTGATTTACAACTGAGGTTGTATGGAAGTCTTTGGAAAGTCGGGGAAACTTATGACTTCTATCGAGAATCGCGCCAGGGTTTGACAACCGCACGGTCAAGTAAATACCCGTGTGCGTGTAACAGTATTAATAAGATAAATAGTCAGATTTACAGCAGTACTGATTAATGGTTTTGACAGATTGTTTAGTAGGAAAGGTATGTTTTATTTACATATACTGGTGTTAGCCTTGCAGAATCACCATTTTACTTCATGCCCATATATACTCTAAATTATGTTTTAAACCAAATACGTCATTGAACTATCATGTTACTGATTTTGTGGATGACTTCACAGAGCAGCATCATTGGAAGAAATTTTAAAAGAATATTCATTTGTGGAAATATTTATGATGCAAGGACGTTTTATTAGTGTTTGAGAATAAGTGAACACCGAGCCTTGTTCATACATTATTCATTCGTCTTTTAACTACTATAAGAATACAATCGTACTTCTACTAAATACAATAAGCAAACATAATTTATAAACATTGTATTTTTAGCAAGATTTTGTATTTAAAAATTAAATAAATGCAAAATGTCGATATTTTAATAAAGTTTCATGTGGCAAATTTAAACTTCACAAAATAGTTTGCTTCATCAAAGGAATAGTTCATCCAAGTGTGCATATTCTTTTTCAGAGTTCTTGTTTATCCTGTGCCTTTTATGGTAACAAACACAATCCTATATTAATTTCTTACTCATCAAAATTAGCTTTACCCCTTAGAAAAGATGTGTAAGAGGTATGTTTCGTTAACATATAATCTAAATGCGAATTTACGTTTTGATCCTGAAATAGCTCTGTAAATTATTTGTTTGTAATCGTTTTGTACATAATTAGGCTATATTTATTCATTTTCGTCTTAAATTGCAATTTCAGTGCAAGTATCAAATATTACTTTGATGTATAACAGCACATCTGCAGCTGTTGGATCAAATATCCCCATTGTCAATGGGACATCTATCACTCTTCGCTGTGAAACAGGACTCAGTCGTCCAGCCTCTACACTTTTGTGGTATAAAGGGAATGTGTCTGTACAAGATGGTGTTAACAGCAGAAATGAGTCTAATGGTGGTCTTTACAAGGTGATAAGCACATTTACTTTCATTCCATCAAACAATGACCATGGAATGAATCTCTTCTGCCATGGCTATAACATTGACCCAGGAAATGCCGTGACGTCTACAAAAACAATTATCAATGTGACAGGTAGAACAAACTTTCTTCTGTAAAATAAAGCGATTGTATTGCATATACATATGCATACTTAAAACACGCATGTGCACTCGTAAATACAGTTGGCATTGATTGACATGACAAAACTGTGAAAAAGAAATTTGTTTATGCAGAAGCTTTTGGGTTGTAGAAAATGTTTGCAAGTCATGCCAATTTTAGTTATATCAACAACTGTATTTTGCATTTTGAACATATTATTAATACATCTTTATAGTTTTCATTACATGTTAATTGTATAGAGAACATATTATTCATATACTAAGGCTAGAATATAATATCCATCTTCATCTCATTCATGTAGCTCGAAACAGTAACGTGTTTTTTTATCACATTTATTACATAATATTAATGTGCCTTTTGAGTTTGTCTTTACTTACATACACTATGAATTATATGTTAATCAGTTGCTAAGATATGAATGTTAGATTCATCTTCATTTCAACACTGTAGTTAGAAGCAATGCATATTTTTGACCTATTTTGAAGAGTAAAATATGCTTAGTTAATGATATGACCTGGTATCAATAATGCATTTTGTGTCTGTCAACAGCTGCTATTTTAAACTTGTATAAAACCACCAGATCATAATTGACGAGATTTGGCATGGAGAATCCTGGCACAAAGGACATTCCAATTTGAAAATATCATTCCTGTCCACCATAATATATGACTGCCATATAAATAGTAAAACGCTTTAAACGACTACTTCTGAATACCACTGAGCAGAATTCGACAAAATGTAATCCAAAGCATCAGGAATGAATATATTAAAGTTTATGCAATAATTACTGATCCAGTATGGTTGCCAATACTAAGATAAGCAAAATTATAAACTGAATGCGCAAAACCCCACAAAGCTAAATTTGACCGATTTTGACGAAAGCATCCTGGCATAAAGGACTTTATAGTTGCACAGCGGACACTATTCTGCCTTCAAACATGACAGTGATTACTAAAAAGCAAGTATCTAAGTGGCTTCTTGACAACCTGCTTAACTAACCTAGACAATATTTGACATAAAGCATGCTAACATGAAGTCTGATCTGCTGATACATACCATATGGTATCATTTACTAAACACAGAGAAACTTTTGAAGTGAGTTCTGCTGCTAAAGTGGGGAATATAATTTGGCTGAACTTGACAGAAAATGTCCTGGCATAAAGACCTTAACAGTAGTACAAAAGATGCCAGTGAACCTTCAAATGTGACCACTGTAACTACAAATAGAAAATCCATTAGACAGTTTATTGTCAAAACTGCTGAATATAATTTGCACAAAGTTAGAAATAATTCTGGAATAGAGGGCTTTGAACTTCATGCATATGATGCTGTTCACTGTAAAATATGATCACCACTATGAAAAAGAAAAGCACATTTAATCCACTTCTCAAGATTTTCTTGACTGAATGTGACCAAGTTTGATGGAAAGGATGGTGGCAGAGGGAACATCAGAAATATGTACAACTGATACAGGTATGCTATCGAATAGAATGCATTCATGGTCAAATGGTAATAAGCCATGATACATCAACTCACTGAAGCATGAATTGCATCAGGACATGGCCCAATATTTCACAAGATTTGAGCCCAGCAAATGACACAGAAGGGATATATCCGAAATGTCCACCCTTACTTCAGTGGTATGGACATTTATTCTGGGTACTCCATTGTCCTTCACTTCACTTAAAGCTGTCTCCTTACTTGTTGCGGGGACAGGTGGTGGGCTGTAAATATAGAAATCCTCATATGTCATGAATGCATGATTAAGCCTGGGGGATTGTAAGTCTGCCATCAGATGAGTCTACTGGTCGACAAAAAGTAAAATATGTAAACATAATTTACCACACCATTAAAGAAAGTATCCTGGTATATATGGCTTTCATATTTATGCAACTTCATCTAATTCACCACTGAATGTTGAAAAAAAACATTTGTGCAACTTTATGTATGAAGAACAGCTGAACATAACATGGTCAATGTTTGACACAAATGGTGCTGACTTTGAGGCCTTTTAATAATGGACGTAACGCTGATGAGCAATCAAATAAATACGAAAATACCAAACCTTTGGGAAACCTTTAAGCAGATGTGTTCATAACATAACCAATAAACATATTTGGCAGAAATTTCAACGGAGAACTTCCTACTGATCATGATATCTTGACCACCTCCCCTATTTAGGCTGATGTAAAGCAAAGGAGTGACCTCAGCCAGCTTTACTAAAAAATTAAGAAACTCTTAAGCAACAGTGATTTGCCATAAAATGTCTCCATTGTTACTAAAGCAGGAAAAAACTTTAAATGGCTAAAATAATTAGACTAGAGACTCTGACAAAGTTAGAAGTTATCGATGATGAAATATGCATGCATTCATGCGTGTATGTATGCATGTATGTATGCATGTATGTATGTATGTATGTATGTATGTATGTATGTATGTATGTATGTATGCATGCATGCATGTATGTATGTATGTATGTATGTATGTATGTATGTATGTATGTATGCATTGTTATGACTATATGGTCTTAAACTAAGTAATACAACTGTGCACAAACCAAGAAGGTTTTATAAAATTGAGCAAAAAAGTTGTTTCCCTGAAATACAGAGTGGAAAGATACAACTAACATGCAGTACAGTGAATGAAATCCTGAATGATCCTAAATGTTTTATCAAGCCTAAAAGTATCAAGTTATTCAAATGAGCTCTAGTTGTATTTTAAGTGATCTCCACTATTATACTAGTGTACCAATAATAATGAATGATTCACACTGGTATAATCCCAAAATCTCTTTAAATGAATACTCAATATCAGAAACAACGATCTTATTTCTAGTAATCCAGGCATTTTGTAATTTCATTGAATGATTGAATTAAATAAATGTTCCCTTTCAATTAACCGCAGCCAATATCCTTCAAAAACCGTTATTAGTACTATTTATGCTTAATTCTCTGTAATTCATCTCTTATATAAATAACCAAGATGTAAAACAAAAAGTGTCAAGTATGATTCTAAAATAATCTTAAATTGTAAACAAGACGAGTTGCTTTATTAATGGATACTCAGAAATTAGGTTATCCTGGTCTTTCAAGAAATCATGTCAGATCATGTGATGTCTACATGAACAACTGTACAACTCAACCATGAAACTTATGAATGAATTTAATGTACTTAATACATGAATGGCCTCTTTTTAGAGTGCCACTCTAAAGTCAGTGAAAATATTTAACATAATAACTAAATGACCCTTACAAACCATGATTATTAAAATAATATGCATAATACAGATGTACATAACAGTACACACACACATTTATATATATATATGTGTGTGTGTGTGTGTATACTGCACACAAATGTAAAACATAATAATGAAGCACGCTGAGATAAACCATCAAAAGGAAAATGCAGAAATTCTATAAAAGAAACTACAACAGTGGCTAGTTACCAGAATAAGAAAATCATGAAACAACTTTGCAAGAAAAAGCTCAACAGATTTAATATATAGCATACTCGCATGTCTTTCAGACATATGCAAAAGGTAAAAATTCTCTATCACAATTTCCTGCCATTACAGAAATATAGAACAGTCTTCAAAAAACTGGTTCTAAAAAAAAAAGGTAATTTTGGGATTGTCCAGATTGAACATAATGTTTTAGTTTTGGTTTGGGACTTTACAGCACAGCAACACAAGTGGGTTATTTAGTGCTGGGGCAATCAGAATAAAGCACCTTGCCTGAGAAAATACCATGGTAGCAGGGCCAGGCTGGTCCAGTGGTACGATTTATACATGCACCCTTTCAGTTGTGAGTTGAGTAATCTAACCACTAAGCCAACATGGCAAGAAAGTGCCCAAGTTTGACGGTTTTTCAGATTTATACACATGATGTTGATCCAAAAAGAAAAGAAAAGCCTTGAATTATTTTTTTCTTAAAGCATTCAACTGAATGGGAGTGAATTTGACATATTCCTGGCAGGAAGGGCTTTTAGATGTCCACAACTGATGTCAATCTCCTATCCTATAATGACTGACTTTATTAAACATACAAACTGATTTGTTTTGCAAGATAGTTTGACTGAATTTGACAGAAATCATACTTGATTAAAGGTCTTTTGTCTATTTTTTTACAAATGAAACAGATCTTTAGTCCAGCATAGTTGCTATAAAAAAATATAAAAATAGTAGTTAAAATAACCATTACATGGCTTCTCATGGAAAGGACACTCAAAACAATTTGACTGAATTTGCCATAAGGCACCTTTCATCTAATATGACATTATATTGTTTAAGTAGTGAAACCTTCAATTCATTCATTTGATAGCCACTCAATGTAAATTTGAATAAAATATAAATATATAGAAATCAACGTACTTGCTTAGACAACTGCTGTTGATTATTTTCTTGTAAGTAGATGTGAGCAATTTCAGGTCCATTAACATACCATGTTCAATATCAAATAATTGGTTACTTGCAGTGTATGTGAGCAGTGTAATGATGATGCCTGCTGATTCATCCATAACCTTCCTGGAAGGAGATGAGACGATCGTCAAATGTGTAACCAGTCCCAGCAGGCCACGTCCACATATCAGGTGGTGGATTAGTAATGAGACCAAGATAGATAACATTAAAGAGTCAATTTCAAACAGTGGAAACCTCATTATAATGGAAAGTGAAATAACTCTGATACTCAACCGATCTTACAGAAATAGACTTTTGTATTGTGACACTCAAGTGCCAGGACAAGAAATATGGATCTCGTCATTTAAGTCTCAAATCATCGTGTGGTGTAAGTACATGTATGAATATTCTACACTAATTGTAATACGTGTTTTAATCATCATGTCTTATTCAATGTAGCATTGACGTAGGACAAAAATATCACTCATGCACACACATTCTGTAAGCCTGTAGCACTTTCTTTGTTTTATATGTCTTAAAACACTTTGATATTTTTATAAGTATTGGGCAAGTCTTAGGTTTATTGATAATCTGCACTAATCTTTTTCCATTGATGCTAACATTATTGTAAATTACTTAAGCAACGAGTTAGTTTTAATAAAAGTATGCTGTCCCTCGAGTTTGTTAATGTTCAAGTTGCCTGACCGTCATCACGGTACATGTCTATTAGAATTAGTATCTTTCTTGAGACACAGGGCTTCAACTTGTTAATAGTTTATGCATCACTTTGTTGCCAGTGATGCTTTGACCGATTTATTAACAGAGTGTCAGCAAGAATCAGGAATGGATTAATAAACAAACTAGTGTTGAATGTGTTAGATATACCTAGATGCATACTAAATGTGATGCAGTACATTTCTACAAGACTTAGATTTATTAATCATCTGTATTAATCTTTTTCCATTGATGCTAACATTATTGTAATACAATCATTGTAAATTAAGTAACAAGTTGAAAAAAGTATGATTTCCCTCGAAGTTGGCATGTCTATTAATGTTCCAGTTGCCTGAAATTCATCCCGGTATATGTCTATAAGAATTCTTCTTCTTCTTGAGACATAATTCCACAATGCTTCAACTAATTTACTAACAGAGTGTCAGTAAGAGTCAGGAATGGATTAATAAACAAACTAGAGTTGAATGTGTTAGATGTAATTAGCTGCACATTACATGTGATGCAATAAATGCGTAATCTGTTTGACGTATCTTCTTAGGCTATCATGTGTACAAATGTATATCTCAGTATGGGAGGTAATACTGCAAAGAATGATTTTCAAATTGATAAAATCACTATGAACACTTACTCACCCAGGCAGGTGGAGCACTTAGTTTTTTTTTCTCTCTCCTGCTGTAACATGACTGGTGCATACTTGAAAAAGATTAGATTTATTTCTTGATAAACTTCAGTCTTATGTCATGTAATCTGATGCAAACGGTATAACTTATGTCACCACGACCAACAGTTTCCCATTATGGACTACTATTTAATTTTCGATGGTCTATACGTAGTATTGTGTATTTTTTTTTTCATTGTGCGCAACGCAAGACCTTTGTTCATAACTGAGGTTATGAGTTTGGCCTACTTAACTAATGTTATTTTTTAAAACTTTGTTTACTTGGATTTGAGGTCATGACACTGAATATTTCAATGGAAATTCTATAGTATACCTGATATGTGTAATGTTGTTTACTAAACTGTAAGTAAGCAATCCTGATCTTATTATGAATTTGCTTTGAAAATGACCCATATCTTGGTCATCATCCTGTGTCTTAGTTTTTTTATATAAGGCTCTATTCTTCATTCTTACCTTAACATCCGTCATTGTGGAATCACTTTTAGTTGTGTCATATATAGTCTGAGAGAAATAATATGGAACTACACTGTGTTCATAGACATTTTGGGCTTGAACATTGTTTAGGGGTTACAGGGATCATCAATGTCGCAAATTGCATTTTTTTTCCATATTGGCGACATAATATACCATCTGGTGATTTTTGGCGACTGCCTTTTTGACTGTTTAATGTGTACTTACAGTCATGCAGTTGGAGTGGGTAAATTCAAAGAGACCAAGAAAGGAAGCCACAAATTTGGATACACTATGCACTGGAATCTATCTGTTACATAAACAAATCCTTTGTTTGTATTGACAAACCCATCTTTTACAGCGCATTGTTGCATCATAATCGGTTTATGTTGAGATCTGGCCTGAGTACTGTATGCTGTGATACACTCGGTCATGATACCGGACTATACCTACAATCGACCGAACTCTGAAGACGTGAAGAGAAACATATACAATTAATTGAACGAAGTCTAATCCTTCTGTTGTTTTTTAAATGTACCAAAAATAGTTTTGTTGAAACTTCGGAGAAAAGTGATTACCTTTGAAGTACTGATTGCTGTGTATAAATACAAAGCAAATAAAAAAAGAATTCAATCATAATTATATACTGTCATCAGCGCAACTGTGTCATGGGTACACGTAAGTTAGACGTTGTATGTTCATCGTCCCATCCTAAGAGTAAGTTAACAAATTTAACTGCATCTGTATTTAGTGCAAAATTATCAGATAACACAGTCACTGAACCTGATGTGATATATGACAGTCCAACATCATCTACATGTATAGACGGTAGCAATGCTTCAAGTGCAAGACCACATCATGACGAATATGTCAAAAGTTCCCGAATATTTATCGACAGCTGAAAACTTGGGCGTCCGTGGCTGAAATTTGATACCAAGTTAACGCAGATGTTTTGTGATATATGTATCAATGCCCAAGTCGTCAATTCATTTACAACTGATTGTGATATTTTGAAGAATGAGTGTGTCACCAAACATGACTCCAGTCGGGGTAAAAGTAGATAACTTCATGTATTTCTATTATTAGCATACCTTTACCACTAAATAATTCACTTTCACCTACATTTCAGATTTTGCTAACTTTGTTTATGCTCTGGCATTTATTTCATGACCAGATATGTTTTGTACCATATATATGTACTGTATATGAAACTTGGTGAAGGTATGGATTATTGTTACTAGCATAATATTCCACATAAGAATGTTGCTTTTGACCTACATTTCACAATTCAGGTTTACTTTGAGGGTTTGGCTGAAAAACAAATTAATTTTTACCACCCTGTATATATACTGTTATAACAAGATTCATGAAATTAATTAAGAGTATATACACACTAATCCTACAAGTTTATGATCAATTTTCACTGTTAATGGTGTGAAAATATCAGTTTTAAATTTTCTGTACTGATCTAGGTCACAGCCTCATCCTCCATAACTGTCCTTATATCATGCGAACAGGTCCACAGGTGCTTCTGCAAGAGGGTCATGAGGGCAGTAGAATACTCTGACTTAGATCAGTAATCAACATAACCACTAGAAAAGTTGAGGAATATTTAAATCTCCAGCGATTGTGTTAGTGTGACCTTGCAACAGGATCATCATGAACTAGCATCACTGTTCAGATGATCAAACACTCCATAATTTTTTTTTTTTTTTACAACCTCGTCACAAGTTTCAAATCTGTCACTTATATGTAATGATAAATCTTAAACACAAATGCAACAGATGGCTAAGTGCCCTTTTGGAGAGATATTTAATCTTTTGAACTGGATTTCATCTGTGGTAACTAATGATACTGATATTTTAAGAGTCTTAAATTCTATATCACGTGTTACTAGTACATGATATCACAAATTATTTATTGCTATCATCATCACACCCCATATGTCTTGTTATTCATTTATTAAAAGCAAATATGATCCAGACTGATGCAACTTTTATAATTTTAGGTGTATTAAAACCATTCCCAACACTAATGAAAAGAAGGTGACCTTGAGCTTTATTATCGTTATATGTTTCAAACATTTTCTCTGGCTAATACTCCAGTTAATACTACCCATGATATTATTAGGCCTGGTGGTGATAGTAGCTTTGCAATATTTGCATCCATACAATGGTTCACTGTATTTCGGCTATATCAATGTAATTATTTATAAATGCAATCGAAGTACACTACATTTGCTGACTTCAGGCAGGCATTTTGCAGTCTCATATCGGATGTTCATGCTAGAAATTTTAAGTTTTCCATTTTGAGCTTCAAAAATACAATGATAGCAGCATCCCGGTTGGAAAGCTCAATCGAAATATTTTTTGTATTCAGATTTTTATATTTTGTTTGATTCATATCAGCATGGCATGTGGTCACTGAGACATCATATCAGACATTAACTGCTATTTTGCATATTCGTAAATGTACATTCTAAACGACGAAGTAAAATCAATAAGCACTCGTGTTGGCAAATGCTCAAGTGCCAGGAATGCTTTAGCAACAAGATTTTCAAATATAGGGCAATCAAGCCTAGTTTTCAATGGCACCATTGAATAAGTCAGTGGTTGATGTCCACTTCTCCAGGTTAAAAATATCAACAACTTTAAGTGAAAGTGCAGACCCGTACGAGCCATTATACAATCATTGATGATTGGGTGTCACTACATTTGTAAAGAGATGAATCCATGGTCATGGTTATGAATGCCAGTTGATGATACCAGTGTTCACTGTATGTGGAATAATAGAGTAAATCCTACATCAAGACACCTCAGAAATGCTTGACTAACGAGTAAATAAAAAGTGGTCAACGAGGACGGCATTTGCCAGTCGATGTAGTTAATTGATGACCGTTTTCATATTTGAATCATTTACAATACATAATGCAGCCTTCATTAGCCATTACTCAGATACATCCTGGATGCAGTTCGAATGGCCCGTAATGCAGCTCCTTATGCATCCTCTGGAGTTGCAGCTTCCTAGAGCACTGTAATAGTTGCAAGGAATGGAAATATTGCACAGGTCTTTTGCATTTTTCCACCGTTGACTTGAACAACTTGAATGTCTCTTTTTGTTGTCTCCTTTGGCTGCATTAACTGATTTACCTGCATATACGACAGATGAATTGCACATGAAAACCTCAATGAGACCCATGAATTTATTCATAATGCTGTAAAATGGCACGTGATTGCAGAAAAATGTCATGATTACATTGTTATCAAATCCAGCGTGAGTAATGACAGGGTAATCGTTATTGTCTGTTTTGTTTCTTTCGATTTCCAAGAAGGCCTCTCATAGGTAAGAAAACCAGGCACGTCCTGTCTTACGTTTGGTTGATCATGAACCCTAGCCAGGTACAAATAATTATGAAAATCTTTCGTGATGCTATCTACCAACACAGGCATGCCCATGTCACAATCGGGATTCGATTCCTATGTATTTGTATGTGTTCCCGACTTTTATATTAAAACAAAAATGTTTATTGATATTGAATTCAATGTTAAGCCTTATTTACATCTGGAAGAGAAATTTGGACCCAGTTCATGGTCATTTTCTAATGGCTTTGGTTTCTATATGAGTTTGAGGCAAATAATATTTCATTCCTATCTTAAGATCAGTCGCTGGAATCATGTTCAGTTGTGTTCAGATATAATTTGAGAGGAATCATTTATTTAAATGTTTTAAATTGGAATTACAAATCGCTCATTGTTATATTGGACAAAGTCGCTATTCTGGGATAATTATTAATTGATTTGAAGACATTCTGGATTATACCACTGAGATACATCAAGACTGTTGGTGAATCAACATATTCAAGTCTTGGTATATCAGCACATTCAATATTTGAATTCATTTGGTACACTATCGGTTTTTGGATTTGCATAACTTTTAGGATTATTTGAGATTTTATTCACAGTACTGTAAGTGATCTAAAAATGTTCATTTTGTAAATTAGAGAAATAAATGTATTTGTTGGTTTCAGGAAACTTGTTTCACTTTTTATGTCACCCAGGTTAAGACAAGAGAGTCTTGATAGGATATATCATTAAATTGGGACGTTGTACAGTATTGGATTCATTTGTTTAAGAGACAGGTGTGATTGAGAGACAAGTGTAATTTTCCCCTTATTATCAAACTTTCAATAGCTGAGTCAAGTATAGGTTACTAATCAGCTTGATTGAAAACTAGTCTGACCTATGCTGGCATGGTTTCTATTGATGATAGCATATCCCATTTGGTTCAACCTTTTGCTGTTGAGTTATTTAGTCATGGTCGATCTCAAATTGATTGAATAGCTTCTAATCCTAGATTTTTCAAATTATATGCAGCAATGTTTGACACTGTGAAGGACTTGCATTGCAGCTTGTTTATTAGTGATTGGTGCAACACATACTTGACTGAAAGTACCTCTGTAACACCTGTGGAGCATACAAGAATAGTGTTACCAAAGCTCATTCCATAAAATACTATGAAATGGGTTATCTCAAGTTAACAATATGCATTAGTATCACAGGTCCACATACAACTGTCATATTTAAATGTCAGGTCTGTTTCTAATGTACAGTATTATCAAGTTCACCCCATGCAGGTCTAACATGTGTCTGTCCTGGTCCACAAGGGTAAAACATATATGCCAACTTGTCATTATGACAGGGAAGTCACATGGGTGCTGTAGAAATAATTGAGAACAAAGTACTTGGGGAAACATTTTGGAGAATCCAAATAATATACAACCTTGGGCAGCTATGCTTGTGAAAGCTCCACTTTCATAATTACTACTGATAGTGTCACAGGTCGTATTAATCATCAATACCAACAGTTCTGGGGATATTTAGAATCCAAACTCTTTCGTTCTCGTGCAAGATTTGTTCATCGATGGGACTTTCGTCAATATTTTCGGGCCTCGTTCTCATGGACAACCACGTAATGTCAACCATATACTGCGTAGATTTAAACAAGACTACAGTACTGTCTGTTCGTTTTCATTTGTATACAGTTTGCCAGTCACCAAGAACTCTGATGTGGGATCTCTTCATAAATTTAGGCAATGTTGTACATGTCAATGGGAAGCTCAGCAATATACCAGGTTGCCCCATCATCTGACAAAAACATGAACAAGGTATTTACGGGAAGACAATTGAAGACAGCTCCAACTGAATATCAGGCCACAGTAATAAATAAATATGCTGTAATGCAGCTGAGCTTGCAACCTTTTGAGACCGAAATGGGTTCGAACAAAAATACAAAACATGTACATTTAATGATACGATATGTATTAAAGTGCATCTCAATCTCACACCAATGACAATTAATACACAAGTTTAACAATGAAATATTCAATGTGATACATAACAGTCAGTATTACAATGATTAACTCCAGTAATGGTATATCACTGTCAGATCTTAGTCAAATGGTACTGTGATTCGTTTTAGTAGTCAAATACTAATGTGTTGAACTTTAGTAGTCAAACACTACTGTATTAAACTGAAGTAGTCAGACAATACTGTGCTTAACTTAAGTGGCCAAACGGTCTTTTGTTCAGCTTTCCATATGACTAATAATCACATAAAAGCCATTATTATTATTATTATTATTATTATTATTATTATTATGCTCCTTCAACATCATGGTCCACTAACTGGGTCTAATGGGTGGCGCATGCCTCTTGTACAATGGTACGTCTGCCAAATAGCTGGATGGGTAAAACAGGCAACCATTCACCTGTCTACATCAGGTCCAACATCACATAGCTACAGCACCGGGTTTACTGCAAATCATTTCGCTCTGATGCGCCCCTAGTAGTTCCCTATTACCACTCTCAACTTGAATACTCCTAGTCCCATCAAGTTATCTAAAGATAAGATTACTTTAAAGATAATCTCTGTTTCACAAGTACTACCTAAAATATTAAATACAGATGCATTCTACATAACACACTCAAGAGAATTAACTGGTACATACTACAAACACTCTCATAGGCATGAATTCCATTAACGCATGAACAACACAAAGATGTATTAGTAATGATGCCTAAAACATGCTATGTCAAAATCTAATACTGTACCAAATGATTATTAGTTAGCAGTACAATAAACTATTAAGGTGCATTGCACAGGTCTATGCAATATCCATATTAATATAATGATACATATCACCTATAAGTATGCTACATGAACCACACATACTCAGTTAAATGTTAAAATTATGATAGTGAATTGTTGAGAATAAAGCACAAAAGCATTGGAGCATACTATGAAACTGAACGTGAGCATAAAAAAATTCAAATATAATAATATGACAACGGAAATTGTTGGCTCGAACTAGAACCAAGACTTCCACCCTAATGACAATCACACTGATAGCTAGGCATATGAATGCCCATCCCCTTTAGTATCTGCGGCCATTGTCCCTATTGCCGAAAATGTAAGTGGGTGCTGCACGTCACATGTGCCATACAGCTGACTTGAGTATCTTCATTCCATGCACACATCATTACAGAGTAAATTGGTGCACTAAATGTGTCACCTTGATTATTTGGTTGTCTGTGGCATATCAGATGTGTCATATCAGATATTTCATACATATGAAATAGTGTTTGTGTGATCTTGAGTCTTGCAGTCTTCCCTTTGGTGACTGGTGTAGAAAAATGACATATTCTTGGTTCATTGGTGAGATTCGTATCGAGGCAATGCTCAGGATGGCGTTTGCAATGACTTGCTGATATGCAGCAGTGATTTCATGAAGAATTGCTGCAGAATTCATCATCATTGTTGTTTCAATGTCTTCAGCAAGTTCATGCATCAATGCTTAACATGTCCCTAGATCCTTGATGTCGTTAGTGAACAGCCGCTGACAAATCGATACGGCCTCATTAGTGACTTCTATCACATTGTTGCCTGTGCAAACTTACCCCACGAGTGTTTCTAACGAATCAGCAAGGTCACGAGGGTCAAGAAAGTCCACAATACCTCTTTTATGTTAGTGTTGCTCCATCAACCTCTTTAGTTCTTGTTTTCTTTGTTAAATCAGTGTTGGGGTGCAAAAAGGTATTAATTGACATATAGATGCACATTTTTCTTGTTATGGCACAAGAGGTTTTTGTGTGGTGCAGGTTCTCAAAACCTGTCTGCTTTTTCTTTCCTCGCAGGTTTGTGCATACAGGTTCGGGCGGGCCTGCCGCTTCTGCCTGCTTTTTTGACAACATCTTCTTGTGACGCGGCAGGTTCGTATGATGATCTGGGTTCAGGTTGAAGTAAAATTGCATGACTTTGGATTTTTCCCTTTTCTACTGGTGTCATAAGCGTTCAAACATTTCCTTACAATGTCTGTTTCTTGAAATGTATAAAGTATTTGATAATAAGCTTCCCAATTTGCCTACTTGGTTCATACATCTTTATATTCTGTTATTTTAAGCACAAATTATTTCCACTCATTGTTAAGGTAAAACTGGCAAGTATCAATTTTCAAAGATCCACTTGCAACAAATTTGATTAAAATGTTGTTGTGGTGTTTTCATCATTGATTTGTACAAGCGTAATAGTGATGGATGCTTCTCACTTGCCACTTACCATTTACTTCATCAAGTACATCATAACACTAACAGTTTCGCCTACTTCTCGGATGTCATCTTTGATTTCCATAATCGCCTCTAGCAAGTTTCAAATAGTCTCCATGGTTCTAATTGTGGTTTTCTTAATATCTTTAACACATTTGACTTTTCTTAACAACAGGACCCATTTCTACATATACAAATCATTGCTGCTGTAGTTGCTCTGGTTTCACAACTTTTATCTCTTTAATGGCTTTTGTGTTCCTGGCTACAATCTCTTAGTTGGTTTGATCAGTGCAAATATGTATGCTCAAAGTTCTTTGTGAGATCTTTCTGTGCAGTTTGTTTCATCTGTAACATATCCTTGACACTTTTATGTCTGGCTATACCATTACAAATAATTTCCTGACGTTTAAGAGCATCTTTGCAGTGTTCCCCCCCACACACACACTCTGATGTGATATCACAGGCAGGTTTGACATTATATTTATAAAACCATTGTTTGATTTATGGCGTCCAAAATCAGCTTGATATGTGCATTGTACATCCGTCAAGTCAATAGTCAAAAGACTATAGGGCTCCTGAGTAACCACTGCAAACATATTTCCCATAATAATCCAGTATGAAAACTATGCCATTTTGAATTACTATCTCATGACTTACATGGTATCATGGTCATAGAATAATTGTATGTCTCTACAATATTTTTACTGCTTCTGCCAGCCAGTAATTTGACTAGCTTCCAAAAGTTACAAAATATCAGTTTGACTAGCTCTTATTCGTACCAGAAATGTATACTTTCGCTTTGAGATAATAGGCACGACAGATTTATACATTTCTTTATTAAGAATGGAATGGTTTGTGAAAATGTTTTTTTAACAAATACATCCTTATACAAGAACCAGTCCCACTATACTTAGAAATGTCAGATTCTGGATGTACCAGTCCATCAACACTACTGCATATTTTGATTGGTCTGCTAGCACACCTAAACTTTTGTTCAAAGACTGTATGTGATACATTCCCACACTCAAGCTCAAAGTGTGTACCCCACATGAGCATTGATACAAGTCATGTATGTACTTGTGGACCTTGTGATCCATGTGGTAATAGGGGTTTGTTGATTACTGTTCAAGGTCACTGCCTTCTACCCTAGATGATTCTCCTTGCAAGAGCACCTGTGGGTAATCATCATGTATGGGCATGTGCATGTTGCTTTATATGAGGTGGGGTAGAAGGCTGTGACCTAGATCAGTAATGAAAATCTAAAACTGATTTGCACACTACTAATTTAGCTCATGGAATGATTTTTGTTGTATCTACTTTGTAATAGTGAAATAATTGTATTCATGAAACATGATTCAACAATTAGGTCATTGTGACCGATATGTCACAGTTCTTTGAATTTAATTTAACTACTGCTTGGGTGGCCTAAGTGGTTAAACTGTCTGCCTTGGATGCGGGAGGTCGTGGGTTCGAACTTTGCCGAGTCATACCAAAGACTTATAAAAATGCCTCACAGCTGCCTTGCTAGGCACTCAACTTTAAGAGGTTAATATTATAACTGGTCAGGCTGGTGTCAGGATAATGTGACTGGGTGTGATATGATGCTTCATGTCTACATCATGATTCCCCGCTGTCTCTCCAACTCCTGATCCCAATCCTAAGGTGACTGCTGTTGCTTTGGTTGCTGCCATGTTCTCACCATAGAAGCCACAAGACACTCGGGCTGCATCTTTTCTTCTTTCTACCTCTTACTCTTCTTCTCTTTAACCTTTCTGTCCTCCAAAGCAATGAGGACCAGTTCTTCCATCAGGTTTTCAGCATGACACAGACACCCTTGAATTTCTATCATTTATGCACTCCTTTCATTAATCATTTATAACGATGGGCAGCCATACTGACAAATGCACTGTTTTATATTCCTGAAGCACGGACGTGAAGGACGACACTCTTCAAACAAACTACAATATGCTCACAAGGCCCTAGTATTGAAAACCTGTACCATGTGGACCTAAAAGACACATTCATTTTTACATACAAACACACTATACTATAACAAACGCATTCAACCGTACACCAAAACTACCAAACAAACACCATCATGCAAACAAGGGTATGACGTCTTTAGAGACATACGTCTAAACCCTTACATACATGCATTCATACATACATACATACATACATACATACATACATACATACATACAAACAAACATACATACATACATACATACATACATACATGCATACATACATACATATATGCATACATACATACATACATACATACATACATACATACATACATACATTCGTATATACATACATACATGCACTCATTGTAGAATAAGGGAAATGTTGTTATGTAAGAAAGACACATACACACACCCATACAAACACCAGCATACTAACATGCAAACGAACTATTTTTGACAATTGATTATTCTATTATCTAGAGACCAGGGTAACCCAGAAAAGGGCTGCTTTATTTAGTTCTGGCAATTTCTAAACATCTGCAAGGACTGCCAAGTCTTGTTTCAGGTTTTTCCACTGTGGACAGAGAAATATAACTATCCACAAATCCTCTGCTTTGCTCCTGCTGTTGCTGCTGTTTCTTCTATCTATAACTCTCTATCCACTTTTCCTCTTCTTGCTTCACTTTGTAGAAGATTTATTCTGTGAGGTCTTGTGCCTTTTTTAACATCCCGTCATCCCCATTTCTTCTGGCTTCAGCCTGACATGATGCATTCATCTTCACTAATTTTGAAGGCATGTTTATCTGTTGATGAGTAAACGATAGATGGATATCCATAGTGGTGACTGCTCCGCGTTATATGCCTCAAGTGCAGATGCCATGAAAAACACAACTTCGGTTTTGTGGGAACACTATTGCTAACATGACGTAGAGGATAGTGAAGGAGTCCATATTCATACAGTGTCAGTTTAAACATCATACAACCATTTTAAAAATACATTGTTATTCACAACAAGAAACCTCTTCAATACAAAATCAACAAGTCAAAATTTTGTTTTCGAACAGGACCATTTTTACAAGGTTGACAACATTGTGGAGTCAAACTCGACTTCCACTTATTTAGGTCACTTGGCCATCGATGCACACTACATTTCCTAGTTAAAGATAAAATATAACTATAATGTTTACAAGACCATTGTTCTACTTTATCATTGTTTCTAGAATAGCTGATATCAAATCAACCCACTAAATGTTTTAGGTGATATAAAAACTGCATTGATGAAGAAAATGTAAACAATATTATCCACACACCATGGAATATGTTGCTCATAATTTCACATTATTGAATCAAGTTGTCTTTGCATTTCTACTCATAAAGTCAATTATATCGTCTTCCAAAGGTGGTAACCCATAAGAATCGAAATACTACAAAACTGATCATTGGGAAAGTCGATGGCCACCCAAGGGGTTCATGGTTGATGATTGTATTTGGTGTTGATGACATAAGCTTGAATGTCTTTAGGTGTGCGATGAGAAAGTTCATATTTAGTGTACACGACAGAGTTCCAAGAAGCCGTATACAAGCTGTTTGTCTAAAGGTAATGAAGTTCCCAGGTATCCATTCTTTTTGTTTCACAGGTACTAATAAGTCAGTAATTCAATCCTGACTCTTTCTTTTAAAATCTATTTCGAGTAAATGGCTGTTCACTTCATCTTTGTACTTCATCTTTGGATCTCCACATAATTCGATGGAGGGGAGGAATAGTCACACAAGTTTTTTATACCACTGATGCAACATTGCTTCTTCTGAGGTGAGACTCCAGATGTCATCTGATGCTGTTCCAGTTTGTCTTCTTGGCTCATCACAATTCATTTATTGTGTAGAATTTGATGGAAGATTTATGACATCCATAACAGTATGGTTCAATGCAGTCACCTTTTCAGCCCATTGCTTAGCAAAATAGGAGATTAAATATTCTTCTTTTTTCTGGCCATCTCAACATCACGATGTCCTCTTTGTCTTTGTCTTTATCTTTTTGTTTTGGTTCTGTTTCAAAGACATTCTCGTTCCCCATCTCCAAAGAGGCTTCACATTCCAAAGAGGGATAATATTCTTCCCTAGCTTCTTATAACCTCGTTACGATTTTATGCTCTTAAAATAAGAAACAGAAAAGAGTGAAAAACGACAAGCTTTGTAACATTTAACAAATAATTTATTTCCCTGGAATACAAAGTCAAAGTTAGAAAAAGGAATGTATGGTATTGTGAATTGAATCCCCAAATTATGCAAGAATTAAAGACACAAGTCCTAGTAATTTAAAGTCCTGAATAAAACTAAATACAAATCCAAAAGAGACCCAAAAACTTAAGGCGATGACGTGTCTGTTATATCTTATAAGTGTTGATGTGTCAACAGTCTTTTGTCGAATTACAGTAATATAAATCCAGGTTTGAATTCAGTATAAATTCCAGTGAATGTCTCAATCCTATAATTTTATCCGAGAGCTTTTGTATTTCCAGAGAAAATAATCACTTGTTTTCAACAATTTGGAGGAAATAAAATCATCCTAAATGAAAACAACATAATACAGCTTGAACGTACTAAATGTTAAAGCATGAATTACCAAGTCTTCACGATCACAATATTATATAGTTCTCTACTTGACCTCGGGTCACATTAGCATTTTGTAGAAAAGCAACAAACATTACCTAATGAAAAATAATCTTCTAGAATGTTCCTGAATTTCACAAAATCAAAACCATAACATGGAATACACTCACGTAGTTCAAAAACTTAGACACAAATAAAAGTTTTGCTTTTATTAATAATTATCCTGATAATAAGCCCAAACACATAGATAATAAGTTAGCTATGTATTAGTTATTTACACAAAATAAAATAAATATGTCAATCGGGTCAAGCAGAAACGAATTCAGTTTTGGACAAGGTCATGTCCAGCATGCAATGTTAAATTACATTTTTTTTTTAAACTAACAAACAAACAATTAAATTAAATATACATAACAGTATAGAGTCACTTTTCCCAAACTTTTGTCTTCTAGAGTATTGTCAAATTCTGCATACAAGATGATGTTCACAGTGTTGAGTAGAGCTTCTGCAAACTGAAGTTCCACATGAAGTTGACATGATTTTTTCAGTGGAAATGTCCTTTATCGCTGCTTCGGTCAGGAGTGAAATCAAAAGCCCACAAAGCATAACCTCCTGCATAATCGTCATCTGAATTAACTTGAATATCGTTGGTGCCTAACTGTCCCGTGGCTTCGTACAAGGACATGTTAGATCTTAAGGAATTCTTCTGCTCAAAATTAGATTTGGTCTTGTATACAAGGTCTTGTCATCTCAACTGAATTCTCTCTTGGTCACTTTGCAGTGCTTAAATTCGAACGGATATTAAGTGGCTCCATTGAGGGTTTCATTGCTGATGATGTCAATGTTTAAATGTTTGTGTAAATGTCCTTGGAAAAAATGATCTTCGATCTTGGATCAGAGACCCGTGGCAAAGGTAAAATTTATCACTTCACTTGTATTGGATACTTGGCAGTCGTTCTACTCAAAGTGTGACATGTTTTCCTCTTTGGGTAACACTTCCACACGTGGCATGTAAAGGCTAGGAATCCTGGATGATTGTTTTGTACTCGTTTGCATTGACCATCATAATGAAAATGGTACTGCTGAATTCAGTTTCATGCATATATCCACTCGGTTCAACACATATTTGCCTTACAATCACATTTCCAAATGCAAACGATCCATCAGTTCTAAACGGCTCCCTTTTAGGATTTTCTTTCAACGTTCATTAAGTCCTGCATGGTTGTGTCGTAAAACTTGGCTGACGTTTCAGGTTCCATACTGCACAAGCATCCAGATGTGGCCTTTATTCTGTATGTTGAGATTTTCTAACTACGCTTGGAAAGGGTAAGCATTTATATTACGGCTGACTAGTTTGCTATTCAAATACAAATCCACTTTGCTGAACAATGAATGCACAAAAATGTTGATGGAGAACTACTTTGGTATCCACACCTATAGCTGTATCATCGGTTTTGAGAACTTTGGCTATCAGGTACACATAACTGGTATTCAGATCGATGTAGTCTTCAGTCTGTCCTTTGATTTCAAATTCGATGGGATCTGAGGTAATCAAAAATGCGACGTATAAAATTCTGCCCATTGGAATTCTTGCATCAGTAACATGGTGGGTGGAATAGTAAACAGATCCAGTTCTAACTTGAAACATTTGCAATATTCTCGGTGAAGCATTTTTATGTTTAATAAACAAAGACGTATACTTATCTGGCTGTTCTTTTCTTAGTCGTTCTCGCAATGGGTTTATGAACTCTGGAGGGTTTCCTCATCTCTTTCTGCCTTGTCCTTTGCTGTGGTGTGAGCGAGGAAGGAATGACTTTGTCAGAAGCGTGCAGTGCATTTATAGGATTCTCTCGGTGAGCCAAGATGTCTTTTCCAGCTTCAGCAAAATATTTTTGCCTGCTTCCAAGAAGGCTTCTTTGGGATTTTGTTTCTCAATGATGACATTTTGGAGAAATTCTTGTCCTTACGTCAAAGCAGCATATTTCAACTCCTCGCATCACCATCGGGTTCACTTTCAATGTGTAGCTTAGAGACGTTTTGCATTGTTTGCATTTCAGGGATGTGTGATCAAAGGGATTTTTAGTGTTTAAAAAGTTAAAATAAATTATACAAGTTTTAATTGACACGAAATAACAGAATAGCAGTGCCAATATCAAGCTTCTAACTAATATAAGTTGGGAAACATCATTATCAGGTCAAATTTGGGGGTTTCATGAAAGCTAAGTTGACAGATCTAGGTAAATGGGTCAGCATCATGACAATCCGGGTAACTGGGTCATATTCCTGCTGCTTCAGTACCATTCAGTTATGATATGATCTCGAAGGAAGGTACTGTCTTTCATTTAGTAATGGTTAACCAATTATATTTTGTACGTAAGAGACGTGGGTGTGGGATTATGATATAGTAAATATACACTGCTCAGAGAAAAGCTTATTTAGACACAGGTCACGGGCTGGTGATTCACAAGCTCTGACTGAAGTTCCACAAGCCCGGACTCCGTTTCCCACATGCCCAAAGTTTCCCCTTTTTTAATATTGTCACACAACAATAGCTGCAGTTCGAATATAAATTCAGTAGGGTTCAAAGCGTGGGGATGTCATTAATGTTCATTGCTACGGTGGCGTGCCTCAAAAAGTCTGTCAGCCAAGAATTCTGAAATATTTTTTCTTGGGCTTTCAGATAGTTTATTGCATCCTAAATAAGTTTCAGAAATGAATTATACTGGAACACTATTCTGACAATTGAAATGATCATGATATGCATTCTATATATGTATTAAAATCTGACTTCAAAGAAACGTTGCGCTGTTCACAAACTTGTCAAAAATATAACACATATGGTGCAAACATTATCATTCAAAGCATGATATCACAGGCACTTAATTCATGGTGAAACCAATAACACACATTAGTTCCCCTCCCCCCATCAAGTGCCTGTAAATAATATGTAAGAACTTTTGTTCCAGTACACGCACCTAGCACCTCATTGACATACCTATAATGAGTTGTTTCACCTCATGATTGTTTCTATGCAAATTAGCACAATCGACTCACCCATTGCTTCCTTCAAACACATCTTATTAGATATTGCCAGGCAGTTAAGTACAGTAATATGTGAAATGGTGGTGTATACCTGCTCTAGGTGATCTCACTGCAAGTATGTCGTAGGAAAAGTCAAGCTGTTTGGCTCAGGGTTAATAAGTTAATAGCACTCTAGCCCAAATGTGTTTAGACGAAGCCATCATTGTGGGAATATGTACTAAAAAGTACGACACCACATAATGGAAAAGAACAAGGAAGAATATTCTACAATCGGACCGAATCAAACAAGTTTGTATCTCAGCTTGTATCTTGTTCCTGTTTCTTTTCTTGTTCTTTTTCTCCTATCTGCACTGGAATTTACTATTTTCTTGTATCAATCTATATATCAGTGCTAAAATAATCTGACAGCCCGATGCCCGGGGCCTTTCTAATTTTATATTGTGCCCGTCCTGTATTCTAGGTGAAGTGTCCATCAGGCATGTCAAACAAATGTTAATTTGACTAAGAAAACTTTGATCATTGTAATGAAATGTGTAAATATATTTTGAAGATGTTGACATACCTACCAAAACAAGATGCATTCTAACTCAGATCAATACTGTCCTATGTGAAATTGAGATCTGATTTAAAGCAGATTGAAACAAGCTGTGTCAAGCTAAAAATATGATTTTGTACTCCAAATCCTCCTGAGACAAATGTGTTTTGAGAAAACACAATTTTCAATACCCTTACATTTTTAAATAAAACGGCTCTTTCAATATATGTATGTTACATGTAGCATGTATAAACAGTAAACAGTCATTACTGGAGCTGATGTAAAACTATCCCATGAGTAGTTTAAATAGCAGCAATTAAAGGCAACAAGGTCAATGTTTACCAACCAATGCCTGTATCCATGAAACTTCATGTATCCATGATGAAACTTTATGTATCCATGAAACTATGTATCCATAAAACTTAATGTATCCATGAAACGTGCTGACTGCACTTTCCTTGCAGATTTTTTACAGAATGGGCTACTTGCAATAAATATATTTTAAAATTGATATTCCTTTAATTAAGCTGACATTTGGCACACTTTGCACAGCAGTTCCAATAAAATATTGTACATGCAGAAATAAACTCTGAGCCAAATATAAACTATGTTCTCATGTCCAAGGGTTTGTCTAAGGTATGTCCTAGGTTTTTTAAATGTACGAGATAATGTCAAAGGTTGGCTTATAAAACCTTGGACGAAATATCAGCATTGTCCATGGTTTCCAAGGAGAAAACTTTGGAAAAACCTCGGATGTCTAAGGTTGTAGGTCAAAATTCGACATATAACCTTGGAAAATGTACCGCGGGGTTACGCTGAATATGCATATCCATAACTTTCTGGCATTGCTTTTGTTTGATGCATTGTCAATGTCTTCTCTTCTTTTCACCAGTTTTAGGATAGCGTCAGTCAGCGCTGCTATATCATGTAATACCTCTTGCGGGTATATGGAGAAATAACAAAGTTACACCTCCGTGGGTTCTTGCAATTTTATCAGATGTGATGATGACTAAATGAATTACCAGGATAGGAATAAGACCGTACCTACAACATATACACAAGAAGTATATACATAATTAAAAGTGAACACATCTATCACACACGGACAATGATAAGGCATGGAATTATTATAAATTTTCACAATATATACACTAAAAACTTACCAGCGCCATGTAACCTTCTGATGTACAATAGTTATTTTATTCAATATTACTTACAAAGTATTGAGTAATTTACTGCACCCAGAAATGTTGAAGTTAACTCCTGGAGGCTTCTTGGAGGAGTGAACAATGGAAGATGGACCTTATTAATGTAATCGGCAATTGCATGTTAGGCACATAACACCAAAATATTAAACGCACACAAAGAATAGCAATAATAGACAGTAGTTTACTATCGGTTTGCTGGTAGTCTTCAGTAAGCAATTCTGCATGGCTCATCTTAAAATCCACTCTTCGTTGTGCTAGCAAGCATCTGTTCTTGCTCCGCTTGACATGTTGTTCTGATTCTCTCTTTATTATGAATCCATTGGTGACTGCGATATCAAACAAAAATTAAAAGATTTACAACCACCATTTTTGGCTGCTCTGTATGTACTATACTTGGTTCTCAGCTTGACTCAGTGTCCACTCGATTCATGTTATTGTTTCACTGGGTCATGCTAGGTAGTGCTCTGATTTCCCTGACTTCTCCAATCCTGTACTTGCGCTGTGCTACCTTCTCTTTGGCTGCTGGGTCTTCTCCTGTATATAAGGTGTAGATGTTCTCCTTGTTCATCCAAACACTGGCTGTTAATTCCCCCTTATGTACTGTCTTGCATTCCCCTCGAACCCTCACATCTCTCTTATTAAGATGTCTATAGGATATCCTCTTATGTTGGATATTTTACCGTTCCAAGCGCATACGTACCTTTCTGTAGAAACCTCTCAAAAATGTCTGGACTGGTGAAATAATTATCTACATTTACATTTACATTGTAGTTTCTTCCCCAAATCGTTTGTGTTAGGTCCATAACGACATGTATTGATAATCCCACTTCTCTGGTACCTGCGTCCTTAGCTGTATACACCTGAAATTCATTGGTGTAGCCATTCACTGGGTCAGCCCTCATCTAGACCTTGATTTCGTACTTTCTTGGCTTGGCTGTTAGATCCTGGCATAAACCTAACCTGTCTCGAGCTTTTATCTAGGTTTCATCTACACTTACATTTTGATGGGGATTGTAGTTTCCAAAGCAGCTGTTTTGAAAAGCATCATACAATGGCCTCATGTGATACAACTTGTCAAGACCTGGTTGAAGTCTAGGGGATTACGGCAACTATATATATGAAAATATTGTGATATTTTATGAAACTTATCTCTCCTCATTATCCTCCTCACACTCAGGTTTCCAAATAGGGTATCTGTTAACCAGTACATGGCTATCTCAGGGAACTGAAGAATACTCATGAAAACTCTCATTCCCAGCCATGCTTTTATTTCTCTCCGTAACATTTCTCCAGCCTAGGTCTTCTTTCTCCTCCTGTTTCGTCTTGTATACAGTTTGGTCTCGCCTACAATCATCTAGATACAAAATGCTGGAAAAAAGCTAAAAAATTAAATTCATTTCCATCTGGGTGTAAATCCTTTGTTCACCCTGCTGTTGGTCTTGTGAATAACCTCTTGTCGATGTGTGCTCTATCATTAATGATCCACCAATCACGTCTTCTTTAATTTTCGTTTTTCCCATTATCTTCAACATTCTAATTTTCGTCACTGCCGCTGTTGTTATTAGTGGGTATTTTGATGTCGCTGTCAATCTCGTCTAACTTAAGAAAATCCTGAAAATTCTCCGTCAGATTCTGTCAAGTAAAAGTCTACCCCCATTGGCTGATTCTTGTAATTTTGCAACATTTTCGGATCTTAATATTTCCACCATTTCTGCTGCTATTGAAGTAAATTTTTCCTTGTTCAGAAATGCTCACTCTATCTTTGTAAACTAAAATTGTATCGGTTAAGCTGCCTGCATAATTAGGGAATGGCTTGAAGTCAACCAATGATTTGCGCAGATTTAACTCACCGTGCGAAATTCAGGCCTTGACTAATAGTGCCTCACACAATCGGCGATCAGGATACAAGTTTGGACAGGGTCTCGAGTGTTTGAGTGGTCTAAAGCACTCACCGTTTCGGATCACTGACTTCTCACCTCTGCCTGCGTGGGTTCGAGTGTCAGGCTCGGCTAACGTGGGTACGTGATAAACCATGCCGGTAGCTTCTCGTGGGTCGATGGTTCTTCCCAGGTTTTTCCAGGGTTCTTCCTCCACGAGTTATACTGGCTGCCATGTATAGCTTATTTTGTGCTGAAACATGGCATTGAACCTTACAACAACAACTACAACAAGTTTGGTAAACTGAGCCATGTTATTTTGGCACTCCAGAGATAGGGAGGTAAAGCACAACGAGTTATTGTGGCGGCTGGATTAATGAGCTAATTCAGACAATGCTTCACTTGGTGCTGCGAAGTTCATCCTCCAATAACACTTTTCTGAGTCCGCTCCCTTTCAGAGGGGAAATGTGGGTGATACCATCAGTGATGTGAATTTGATCATTGGATTGCTGAATATGTTAAACCTTATTGATGACTTTGGAAGGTGTCAGTGCTGCAAGGCTGCTAAACTCGATCTAGACGAGTCACATCATACTGTTGTGATAATGAAAAGTCTCAAACAGACGTCTTCTTTGGCTCGACGTTGTCATTTCATTGTGGTTAATAATGAATACCATAAATCGGTGATGAACCCTTCTGATTTTTCCAGCGGTACTTCGGAGTTGAAGTCTTTTAGCTTCACAGTGTATGTGTAAACCATGGTTCTAAATTCAAAATCTCTGGCATTGATTTGAGCCAAGACTTCAGCTCGTGTGCAAGGCCATTTGTCGCATCGTGGCCTCTTCTCATCCTCCTTTCGAGATAAAAAACAAGATACAAAAGAGAGACAAAAGTCAAGAGAATTGTCAGGAGAAGGGTTATTTATCCTATAGTTCCATAAGGAAAAAGAGAATCGATCAATGAAACTAGCTGATAAGAGTGCGTCCGAAAATTAAGAAGAACCCTCCGAAAAGGACAAAGAACTTATGTCTGTCCAGATATGCAAGAAAAGTAGACAAGAAGAAAGGGAAGAAGAGGGAGATTCGTTGTGTCATGAAATTAAAAACTATTAAATAAAGAGAGTGAAGGAAGAAGCATATGGACTTTTCATGATGTGTTGTGAAATTAACCCCAACAGCCTTTTTCAGGGATACTCATTGTCTCAAAAAGATATTATACTCATTGCCAAATGGTTTTGTCTTTATGTTGTATAAGTGTGTATTTGTTTGTTTGTCTAAGTTTTGATTGTCCCCATGAACCCCTTATGACTCTATAAACCCTTGTCTCTATAATTCATATTGACCCCAAGTGGCATTTGGACCTCTTGTTGTGCATATCACTACCGATAGTAACGAAAATGAATTGAATGCCAAAAATGCCAAAGACTTGCATGTTCCAAGAACTATTGTTGTATTGCAGTACCAGTACATTAACTGCAAAGAAGAACACGGCTGTCTGAATACAAATTCTTTGAACATTTCACCTCATTTTTAATCTTTTTGCATTTCATTTGTTTCACAGATATAGTGAGGAAGTATGTATAGTGAATATTCATGGATGTTTTTATGCACATAATGGTTAACAAATGTCATCAACATTTTCGATAAATATCTTAGTAATGCACACAAGTTCTTAAACTGTTCATAAACCATGTTCATGACATTTCAAGAACTTGTAATTATTATAATGGTTCGTAAGAGTTCATCATTATGTTCATGATCTTCAGTAACTGCACTAACTTTGAATCAAGAAACTTGGTGAGTTTGTGGGTGCATATTGATAAGTTCTACATCCTTTTGCCAAAGGATATCATCATTTTATATGTTATGCTTAGTGCTTCAAATTTCGTGTTAAAATTAATTTCTTAGGTGATGTTTATGTTCCAATCATCAGACATGATAGAGGATGCATCACTATTGCTGTACTACTATGCCTTTGAATCCAAAGGTCACTGAGACCTACATTGTGCACTTTACCAACACGTGCTAAGTATTTGTGCTTATGATTACACTGAGTCACTTATGCTAGACCTACATTCTAGGCGACTCAAGAAAGAGAGAAGTGCAGTGAAAACTGGGAGCAAATACGTTTACTCAATGGTAGACTTTCTGAGAAGGAATAACCTTGTGCTAATATTTTTGATGTTGTTTGTTTCTTAACCACTAGGGTGGATTCCTCAATCATTACTTGTTTCTCCACCTACACGTCTTCCTCCTGCTAAAACTTTAATCAAATTTGTTTAAGCAAGTTTTTTTTTCCAATCTTACTTATAGTTGTAATAATGGTAGCAATTTTTTAAAGCAGTCTTTTCATCCAATCTGACGATTAATTGTGACGTGTCATATTCTCTCTCTCTCTCTCTCACCAAATGTATGCATTGCTTTCTTTAACAAGACAGTGAAGCATATGTGTCACCTAGAAGTGTTAAAGTTTATTTTCAGCAGGTCTGCACAGGCAGTACAGAATGAATATGTGATTGCAGTATCTGTATGCAGCTATTGAAAATGTTAAAATCAATAAATGGCAATAGTGATATCCCAGAAAGAAAAATTTTTGAAAGATTTATCATTTTATGACTTCTTGATGACAGATTAAAAGCATTTTATCAGTGAATTTGCTTTAACTCAAAGTTTTTTTTTTTTAAAAAAAACAAATTATCATGATTATTAGCATACACATGTTCTGGTCAGTTTTAAAAATGTCTGCTTTCAGACCCACCATCAGTTCCTGCAGTACTTGCATACAGTGAGAGGTTTCCATGGTTAGAGAATAGAACCGGGGCATTGGAATGTCAGACTAGTGATCCTGGTTACCCAGCTGCTTCAGTTACTTGGAATTCTACAAGGGGAAAACCAGATGCATACAGCCATCTGATTTTGGAGAATCTTACAGCCAATGACAATGGATCATCAGTCAAGTGTAGTCTTTCAAATAATTTCACAGTTACCAAAGTTTTGCCAGTAGTGTCCATGGTGAGAAATCTGGAAGTAGAATGTAAGTTATCAAATACTGGACATACACATTTTTCTGATTTTGAATTGATGTATTGTCCCCATAGTTTTTCTGAATCCTGGATGACATAGTATTTGTTTTTTCAATTTTTTCTGTTCATTTGTTCATTTATTGTTTGCTTATGCTTTATTTCAGCATGCAAAAGATGAAATATTTGGCATGGCAACCACGTATGCCTAGGAATTATACATATTATGCCAGATTGTTTATTTTATAATATTCCTTTATTTTGATCGCTTGCTTCCATATCAGTCATTGGCAACACTAAGATTTTCTAATTATTGGTTTAGATTGGCAAACTTCCACCTAATATATGTTTTCCAAGAAGTGTAAAGACTAAAACCTCAATAAAGTGTTGGCTATGTATTTTGTGTAAAAATAACATTCTTATCAATTTTTAAATGAATGTGTGATAATTTTATTAATTGTGGTAGATTTCAAATATAAAACAGCATGTGTTAGACCGGCTTGAAAACTGTATTTTTGTTCTATCTTGACCAAAAGCAGCAATGGATTATAGGTTCAAGATGACCATTGTTTCCTATCTGGTAGTAGTGTATGTGTGGGTCTCTGTTGTTCCGAGGCCAAGACTTTAAGGACGGAAATACGTTCATGTCTATCATCACGATGAACATTTCGATACCATTACCGGTATCACCGCATTCCTGGAATACGGTTATTACTGTGAGAAATGTGACTATGGCTATAACACTCGAGAGCAACACAAACATTGAAGATCGAAATGCACAGGATGTTTGGCCTCTCAACCCTGTCTGAACGAAGAACAAGAACGAGTGCATTGTCCAGCTTGTCAGCGCACTTTTGTCAGCCCTGCCTCTTACCAACAACATTTAAAGATACAAGGTTCACAGCAGAAATGTGCTTGTCAACTGCTGAGATTGTGTCCCACGTGTGGACAAGGCCTACGTTTCAACAGTGCCAAGGCACACGTATGTCGAGGAAAGACAAAATGTTACATTTGTCACCAAATCGTGGACTTGGAACATCAATGCTACACTCAAAAATACCAACCCCCACAAGAGGAAATTGATGACCACAAGAAGAAAGTGAATTTCATCTTTTTCGATTTTGAATGCATGCAAGAGACCGGTATTCACATTCCTAATTTATGTGTGGCTCATCGAGCGTGCTAGAAGTGCATTCAAGAACCTATGTTGAGTTATTGCCCTCACTGCAGTCAGATTCCTGGAGAACGTGAAAGAATCTTTCGGGGACCGAACACGTTATCTGAATTTGCCCGATGGGTCGTAGACCCCATCGGCAAGACATGGAGCCGGAGGACAAGGAACGTTACGGCGATTGTCATCGCCACGCCACGGTGATGGCTCACAATTTCTCGGAATACGATGGACAGTTTCTTTTGAGAAACTGTACGGAACAAGGCATCGAACGTCCTAGGGTCACTTTGAACGGAGCCAAAATCATTTCCATGCAAGTGGGACAAGTCCAGTTTAAAGATTCGATGAGTTACTTGTCCATGCCTTTGAGTCGAATGCCTTAAACGTTTGGAATGACAGAAATGGCTAAAGGTTATTTTCCACACTTTTTCAATACCGAATCCAATCAATATGTCGTTCTACCCCTTTTGCCTGAGACTCACTAATATGACCCCGACAACATGCGTAACGAACAACGAGAAGCTTTCTACACTTGGTACCAGTCCCATGCCTCGGACCTTTTCGACTTTCAGGAAGAAATGTTAAAGTATTGTCGTTCCGACGTGGACATTTTACTGCGTTGCTGAAGGAAATTTCAAGAACTGTTCATGGAACACGGAGGAATCGATCCTTTGAAAGAAGCCTGCACCATTGCCAAAGCGTGTTCCTTGGTGTAGAGACAACGTTTCATGCCCGAAAACACTCTAGCGGTCATCAGCCCTCAAATAAACAACTTTGTCAAACGCCAGTATTCGGTCAAAGCCGTACGCTGGTTACATTACTTGTGCAATAAGGAAGACAAATGGATGTAGCACGCCCTCAACGGAGGAGGCGGAAAGACCATCGGAACGTATTCGGTCGATGGCTGGGACTTAGAAAACCCCAAGATAGTGTACGAGTTTAACGGTTGCTTATTTCACGGGTTTCCCGTCTGCTACACTGATCGTAGCAATAAAAGTCAGTTTTTACAACGAACCATGGAAGACTTGTACCGGGCCACTTGTCAGCGACGTTTGAAGTTAGAACAGCAAGGATACCAAGTGGTGGACATGTAGGAACACGTGTACGATCGCCTTTTTGAAAATCGATCCCGAATTTAAACGTATTGTAGAGAGTTACCCATGGGTGGACCCGCTGAACCCGAGTGATAGTTTGTACGGAGGACGGACCAATGCCACCTGTTGGCTGTTCGAAGCCGACGAAAATAAAAGAGAAGAAATCAAATACTTGGACGTGTGCTCACTGTATCCCTACGTATGTAAACATTGCCACTTTCCTGCAGGGCAATTGTTGACGGAACACATTGACCTGAAAAACATTCGACAATACGAAGGTTTGATCAAGTGCAAAAGTTTGCCTCCCACGGACTGTACCATCCCGTGTTACCTCACCATTGCCAAGGCAAATTGATGTTTCCCTTGTGCCGTTCATGTGCCAAAACGTGTAACCAGGATCAACCTTGTCAGCACACTGAGGAAGAACGCGCCTTGACGGGAACGTGGGTTAGCGTGGAATTGTTCAAAGCTCTGAACATGGGATACCAACTGTTAGAAGTATACGAAGTTTACCACTTTCTCAAAACACAACAATTCAACAAGGGTGACCCCACTCAGAAAGTCATTTTCGCAGACTACGTGGATGCCTTTTTGAAACTGAAGCAAGAAGCCAGTGGATGTCCTTCCTGGTGTCACACTCCCGAAGACCAAAATACATTCAAAAAGAAATACTGGGTACAGGAAGGCATCAATTTAGACCACATCGAGAAAATCGAAGGCAGGCGATCGTTTGCGAAAGTGATGTAAAATTGCTTGTGGGGTAAAATGGCACAACGACCGTGTTTACCTTCCCGCTACTTTCAGATGATTCACGACAAAACCAAATATATGAAACACGTGGACGTCGTTCGCGAGGATTTGATCTTAGTCAATTACGAAGTAGATCTGGACTTTGTAGAAGCCAACGAATTAGGAAATGTCGTCATTGCGGCTTACGTAACAGCCCATGCTCGCTTAAAATTGTACGAAGCTTTAGAACTGTTAGGGGAACGCGTCCTGTACTTTGACACAGACAGCTGCATTTACATCCAGCGCTTAGACCGTTTAGTAGCCTGGACAGACGAACATCCCGACGAGAAAATGTTAAGTTTCGCGAGTGGTGGCCCTAAAAAATTTGGCTACGAATACCGGGACAAACAAGGACAAGTGCACACGAAGTGTAAAGTGAAAGGACTTACTCTGAATTATCGCACCAGTCGAGTGGTCAATTGTTTAGCATTGAAAGAAGCCTTGCAGTCTGGAGAGGATGGACATTCTAAAGTGACCAGTCACCAACTGAACAAGATTGTACGTTTATCCACTCACCAAATCGTCAGTCGACCCTTGGAAAAAATCTATCAAATCGTGTATCAGAAGCGAGTGCGACTTCCCAATCTCTTTACTTTGCCGTATATACATGTCGCTATTGGTCTGTATATAGAAAGGGACCATAGGCAAGATCAATAGTTCATTTTGACTACCAAGACCAAGCGAACAAGATTAATCCTTTGAAAAAGACCTCATTCAACTTTGGGGATTGTAAAAAAAAAATACCTTCCCATAGTGTGACTAATAGTTAATGGATAAGACCCATGCATTCCGGAAGGAAACTGAAAGTGTCCATGCGGTTACCATAGTTTGCAGACGAGTGCGATTGTGAGCCTTGCGATGTGAGCGATGCTGTACGATGTGACCTTAGCGATGCCGGAAAGCATCATGGGAACTTTGTTCTCACTACCCCTATCATGGAAAGTGATGCTGTGCGTGTCAAACATGATGGATGCGATAGCGATGCTACTCGTCCTCTTGGACACTTTATTGGGTTTCATGGTAAATGTGGATGTCAACCTTCACGTCTACCACCCGACGGATGTCATCCTGCCTTGAGCAAACTCCTGTCGATGTCACCCTACCCTACCCTCATCGAAACGATCCTGTGAAAGACAAATATTCGTTCTCTTTGCTTTGTCTGAATACTGCAACTTTGAATATCGTTTTCAATCGTTCAAAGGAAAATGGCCTAAGTATCTGGGAGGACCGACCCCCGAAGAATTAGCCAGAGCCGGATTTTTCTACTTGGGCGAAGGGGATAAAGTGAAGTGCTTCAGTTGTGTGTGTCACTTCACCACTGGGAACGACAAGCTTCGGCCTACCTGGAACATGCTCGATGGTCTCCCAGTTGTCACTATTTACCCTTAGTAGGACAATATTAGTAATCCCTGAATAGATACTTTACAAGAGAACATTCGTGGTTTGCCTGTGGAGTTGAGAGAACGCGTTTACCAAGAACTGTTCAAAATTCAAGTGAAACGTTGCATCCGTTACGTCACCGATTTTTAAACCACTGGTACCTGCATGCTATAAGAGGCATGATTCAGACGAAAGTGTTTCATTGGTCAGACCTTCATCAACTACTCCATGGTTTTAAAAAGGATTGGTTTGTTATTGATGATTCTATTTCTTACAATGTAAACTTACTGCATCGAATTCCAGAGGAAGAGTTAACGAGTTACCAGCATCATTTACACAATGTCAACTTAATGAAAGAGGAAACTTCTGAATGAACTGTGATGTGCAAATTAGTGACTAAACGATTTAGATTCGACACTGAAGTAAAACCATGTCTGTGCAAACAGTACATTTCTTGTGTCAGACAAAAGAGGATTTAGTATGACCTGTTCATGGATACTTTACAAGAGAACATTCGTGGTGTGCCTGTGGAGTTGAGAGAACGCATTTACCGAGAACTGGTCAAAATGCAAGTCAAACGTAAAGAACAATTGCATCCGTCACATCACCGGTGTTTGAACCACTGGTACCTGAATGCTATAAGAGGACTGATTCATGAGAAAGTGTTCCAGTGGTCAGACCTTGTTCAACACTTTGAGGTCGCAAATGATCGACATGTTCATGATTTGGGTTACTTCGAGATTCACCTACTGCAACGAATTGAGGAAGAAGAGTTGAAGGATTGCAAACATCTTTTACGTGGAATCTGCTTAGTGGAAGAGGAAACTTCTAAACGAACTCTTGACTGTAGGTTACAGTATGCAAGATTTAGATTTCGTACTGGAGAACGAAGATCTCTGTGTACATTTATTCCATCCTAAAAAAAGAGAGTATAAAACAGGTTGCCATGCCAAGGCTTTTATCACTAGTGATTGAACAGATTCCGTGGAAGGAACTCAATGACAAGATTAAAACCGTGGATCATTATCATCTGTTATTACAAGAACTGTATCCTGTGAATTTGGGTCGACATGTGGTGTATGTTTTAGTGACTTGTTTTCTGGGATTTCGTTTACCAGCCGATTCTTTGTGGACTCTTTACGGAAAGTACTTGCCACCCGAATGGCCTTAAATGGTCGCGAGAGACTCATTTTGCTCAAAGCCTTGCGTTTTCATCTGGATACGTCTCGGCCTCTACAGGAAAAAAAGATTCGTCAACTTTTAGCTACCGAAAACGTGTATGACGATGTGTGCGTAGCTTGTGACTTACACCCCCATTGGACAGATGTACGAGCCTGGAAAAAATGGGGCTTTGAGACTTGGACCCAAGAAGTGGCCCAGTATGCTCAAGAACTGGGATCCTTCTTTCCAACGTCCTAGGAAAAAAGTCACTTTTCAACCTGTGTTAGTGACAGTACCAGAAGAACCCTTCACCGAGGACAATCACTTTCTTCAGGACAGGACCGTCGTGGACATTCCCGAAAGACCCTTTCGGGAGGACACTTGTGTGACATTACCCCCTGTAGAGACTGTACGAACATTACACCCTGTCCCTAGGACATCTTGGTTACCAAAAACATGTTGCACAGAAACTTGTTTATATTCCACTTTGATCGTTTGCATGTGCATTCTATCGTTGTACTTAAGCCTTTGGCTTTATGTATTTTTGTCTTTCTTGTTCAATTTTAAAACATCAACAAACGTGTCCTGAAAAAGTATAAAAACTCTTGCTATCTCTGTTTTCGTGTCACAAGTGACATTCCTGACACTATGGCTACCTCTGCTGTCTCTGTTCCCTCCTCCTCCACTTTCAGAGTCATTGACGAAGACTTACAACGTGCCAGTTGAGAGGCTTTGTATCTTCGCCATCCCTTTAACATGCTCATTGCTGGACCTAGGGGTTCAGGGAAAACCGAATTGTGTGGTGTTACAAAGAGTGGCAATCGAAATACAGCCTCTTGCGAGAAAGTCAAGGCGATTCCATCGTGTTTGTGGAAGGCATTCCTAACGAACACGACAGAATCGTGTCTGCCCTTGTCAAAACCATTTGGTCTTTTTTGACGACATGTTAGGAGAAGATGAAGAAGAAATTAAACTGGTTTACGCGCAAAGGGCATCATCGTAATGCCAGTGGCATTTACATCACTCACAATATGTTTCAACAAAGTCAAGCCCATCGCACTATCAGTCCAAATGCTCATTACATGGTCTTATTTAAAAGCCCTGGAGATAAATCGCAAGTGCAAGTCTTAGCCAAACAGTTAGGAACGCCTAGGCTCACTCATGCGTACGACGATGCCACTCAAACTCCACACGCCTATTTACTCGTCGATTTGAAACCCACTACCACCGATTATTTGTGATTTCGTACCCATTTGTTTCACCACTGATGTCAAGACGGAGGGCCTGTCCTGTACACGTATCCGTCCTCGACGTACCCCCCCCCCAAAAAAAAATCTATAAAAACCTCTGACACTTTTCGTCTGTCTCCCAGGTTGAACATGACATCCCTTCAGTCGCATCTTTCCCTAAAATTGATTCGTGCCTTGTATGGTATCAGTCGCGAAAAACGTCCACAAATACGTGCTCGTGTCTTAGAAGCCAGTCTTAAAGAAGTCTTACGATGGTTCACGGTGACAGCACGTCAATTACTGCAAGGTATCATTCAGATTCCTCATCAAATCATTCGAAACAAAGTCGCTTTGGTAAAACTGGCCGATCCCGGCATCGACATTCAAACCAAAAAGCAAATCATTTTGAAACCTGGAGGGAGTGGTACTCTTGGAGGTGTCATCCTTCGCTCTCTATTAAGATGGGATCCTAATGCTCCCAAAGTTCTCCCCAAGAAAAAAACAAAACGAAGCTCCAAGAAGAAAAGAGCCATGGTGTTAAGAACAGGTCCCCAAGGAGACCCGTGTCTCCAAGAACTTCTCCAGTGGCGGGCCCCTCCTCTTTAGTGTTGGGACCCTCCTCTTTCCAGTCACCACCCCGGAGAAAAGCCCCCAGAAAAAGAAACAGAGAAGTCCTCAGAAAAAGAAAAGTCCACAGAAAACTACTTGCAAGAGAGGCACTTCAGCCAGGACGCAAATTTCCACTCACAAACCAAGACCTGCAACGGCGGTGACTGTGTCTCCGGTAGCCTCAGGTTCATCCACTTCTCCGTTGATGACACTGATAAGTACTTGGAGACGTTGATGACACCAAGAACTTCTCCAGTGGCAGGACCCTCCTCTTTAGTGGCAGCTGATCACAAAGTACCTACTCCCAGAATCAAAGTCCAAGAGTGATCAGGCATGTTACAGAGTTTACTGGATTTGTCCAAGGAATAACTGGCTCAATTTAGTCCGTTGCGAACCCCTGCGCGACGCGTGATGCCTGTCATCAAGTTGATACGATCAGTGGCGACGCATTCCAGTATAAAAAAGAGCTGCGACAAAATAGAGTTATCAGTGTTTTTTTGTGATCCTGAATTCCCAAAAGATGTCCCCTCAAAGAAGTGCACACAGTCACTATAGTCATTATCCTGTTCAAAAAAGAAAGAGACAAAGACCGTCTCGTCATCCGACAAAACTCTTAGTCATGCATCGACGTTACCGTAATAAAATATACAGGCGTTCAAAGAAAAAGAAGAGTCACCAAAGGGGAGGTTTCCTTGGCGATTTTGAAAAACACATTGTCACCTTTATGACAAAGCGATAGTCCAAAAAAGATAAAAGGACGTGTGCGAAGTCATCGACGTTAGTGTCTTTTTAGTGACTGTCCCGGAACCAACACGCAAAGATATCACCCCCTAGAAAACATTCCTCTTCTAAACCCAAAGGAGAAAAAAAAGAGAAGAACTGCCTCCTTGTTTAGTCAAACATGGGGACATGTTGTCTGTCCTGTCCAAAGCTTCTCCACCCATTCGAAATAAACTCATTCAAACGGCCTCCAAAGAGATCATCGATACCGTGTGCCAATGTTGTTTGAACGTTTTGAAAGGCACGATCCCTTTGTCCAAACACCAGAAACAATGCTTAGGCAAACATCGTCTCCGCCAAATGGTTGAAAAGAAAATTCCCATTCGTCAAAAGAAGAAGATGTTGGTCCAGCGTGGAGGAATTTCGCCACTCTTGTTAGGACCTTTACTGAAAGGAGTCTTGGGAGCCATGTTGAGAGGCCTCCTGGCAGCAAAATAAAAAGGGCCTCTGAAGTCCCAAGATCTCAGAATTGACCCTTGACATCCAATTGAAGGTAGGAAACTAGCTTTAGTGCCTTGCAAACGATGACTGGAATACCATCGTTGGCAAGAACATCGAACCCCGCATTTGCCTTCCCCTTCCAATTTGATCGAGATGTCCCAGTTACAAAATGACTTGCAGTCATCGATGAATCGCCAAGATTTGTCCGAAACAGAAAAATCGCAAAAGACGGTCAACACTTGCAACAACTGCAACTCTTTCACCAGAAAGCTTCAGACGAAACAGCTCTACCCACTCTGAAAGATTTTAAGACCTAGATGAAAAGTTCAGCACCACCACCACCACTACCACCACTACTAATGCCAGTGACCAAGAAAGAAAAAGGAGAAGAAGAAGAAGGGTGTCAAACTCCACCAGAAAAAAAATGCAAGTTAACAACACCACCCACCTCCAGAATTGGATGGATTAAAAAGATGATGGCCACCCCTTCTTCATCAAGAGATAAAGAAGGCGAAGAGAGAAGTAAAACAAGAACCGATAACCCCTGTTCAGACATCCTTCTCCTCGACTCCTATCGCCGGTCGCACACGCAAAGCATTACAAACCAAGAAAATACCACACGAGAAAAATACTATCATCCTCAAAGAGGGGTGGCTTATTAACAAACCAAAAAGAAATGGAGAAGATGTTAGCCAGCATTTACTACGATCCATCCCATCCTGCAGGTTACAGAGGAGTTCAGAAATTGTATCGTGCTGCCAAACTCAACTGAAAAAAGTCTCCGTTTACGTCAAGTAGAAAGATGGTTACAAGAACAAGCTACCTACACTTTACACAAACCCATTCGACGCAAGTTTTCCAGAAGTCGCACCCAAGTGGAAGGTATCGATCATCAATGGCAAGCCGAATTAGCCGATATTTCTCATTTGGCCAGCTACAATCGCTTCTACAAATATTTGTTTTGTTTCATCGACGTCTTTTCTAAATTTGCCTGAGTCGTGCCCTTGACTTCCAAATCGAGCAGCGATTTAGTGCAAGCCCTGCAGCTAGTGTTGAAACAAAGTGGTCGTCACCCTCTTCGGATAAAGGCACCGAATTTCTGAACCAAGCTTTCCAGAAAGAATTAATGAAACGTGACATTCATTTTTGTACCACCAAGAATCCCGAAATCAAAGCCAGCATCGTGGAAAGTTTTCCATGCACTTTGAAAGAATGCATGTGGAAATGTTTTACGCATCATCACACTCTGAAGTACATCGACATCTGGTACAAGCGTACAGCCAATCTTACGATCGAAGCATTGGACGTGCCCCAGAAGAGGGGACTCCCGACAACGAAGTGATGGTTTCCGAGCGCTTGTTTGGTACGTCCCAGAAGGTGGCTGTCCCCAAGAAAGGTGGAGTGTTGGCTGTAGGAGACTGGGTGCGCATTGGCAAAATCAACGCACTTTCGACAAAGGTTAGTTACCTAACTGGACCAACGAATTGTTTAGTGTCACTGGACGAGTGCATGGCCGTCATCGTACCGTCTATAAATTGGAAGACATGAACGGTGAAGTGTTAAAAGGAACGTTTTATTTGCCCGAGTAACAACGTGTCACCAAAAAAGAAGACGACGTGTACGACATCGAAAACATTCTCGAACGCAGAACCCGTAAATTAGGCAAACGCAGTGTCAAAGAAGTGAAATTACGTTGGAAAGGATATCCACCCAGTTTTGATTATTGGATCGACGCTTCGCAAGTCATCGACTATAAAAAGAAATGACCATCATGCCCTTTCACACAGACTCAGCTACTGCGACCACTCCTTCACCCAGTTCTTCTCTGCAAGACGTACAAAAGGAACCCTTGTGGGTGTGGTGTGGAGAACGTGTGTCTAAAACGCAAATCGTCTTTTCCTGCCGAATCTTTGTGGTGTATTGTGTCATCGGGGCAGCCATTGCAAATTTGAGTTTGCAACAAGGAGACAAAGAATTGTGGACCATTTTATTGTGCAGTTGCATCGGTTACCTGCTTCCCAATCCATCCCTAAAATTCACCTCGAACGGGAACAACTTGTACCTTGCCTCCAGTGCCAGTCATCATTCCAACTATAACAACAACAACAACAACTCCATTTGGGCGGAGACACTCCTCTGACTTCCAGTAACACCTCGGACAGTCACAGAACTCTGGAATTATGAGTCACCAGAACCAATTTTACTTAACTTTACCCAGTGACAGTTCCATTGAGGTGTTTCGCAATAACACTTTGTGCTGTTACACTGCCAAATTACCTCAGGCCATCCAATTAGATCACGAAGCCCATTGGGAAGTGGCTTTATTGGAAAGCATTCACCCGACCCAAGTCCTCTATGTGCTTCCTAATCAAAATTGTTTTTTTCAGTGGAAGTTCATGACAAGCAAATGCAACAGTGCTTGAATACCCATGTACAATATGATAAGAAAACACATAACTCAGAAACTCAAAAGACGACCTATCACTTGTTCATTCCCTCAGGCTATTATTTTAGTGGTCAACATTTGGTGAGCACTATTGCATCCAGGTTTAATGTCGTGTTTCTTAAAGCTCTGGATATTGTCAGAAAAAGTGTCACTCCGGATTACCATAAAGTACCTCGTCCTGATAAAATTTCCTGAGGGGAGCAAGATGCTGTCCATTTTATTTTGTCCTGAATTGTTTGACATGTTTGGCGGGGACATGGAGATGAGGATGAACATGATCAAGAAAAACGAATTTCCAGTCATTTCCGACAACGATATTTTTGCCACGTTGTTTCGTTCTCCAGTAGAATTGAACCAAGGACAGAATTTGATCTTTGTGTACTCCGATGTGGTGGAGTATAACGTAGTGGGACACACCACCGTACCGTTACTGCGTGTCATTCCTTTCAAAGTGGATTATGCCACGATTGCTGACGAGGAAGTTGTAAACACTTATCACGTGCACCGCGAATTTGTGCATCCTCACTATTTGCCCGTCAGCAAGTCTTATTTGGACACGGTCAACATTGCTATAAAGGAGATCTGGGACAAAATATTCCATTCACCAAAGGGAAAGTCACGGTGAAACTACATTTTCGAAAACGGTTCTCTAACGACTCGTAAGTTTATGTATCCAATGTACCGAGGCGTTGCTCGACAGCGAGGACACGGTTTAGGAGATATGTTGAAATCGGCCTTTCGTTCGGTGGCCCCGGTGTTGAAACCGATGGTGACACGCGGATTCCACGCCTTAAAAGATACCGCTCTAACTCAAGGCAAAGAATTTCTCCAAAATATCATCATCGACAAGCAAAATCCTAAAGAAGCCTTCTTGAGAGAGGGAAAAAATGTCTTGCTGCAAACGGGCAAAGACATTTTGGGTCGACAAGAAACACCTATGAATGCCCTGCACGCTGCCGAGTCAGGCATTCCTGCTTCACTGACTCGACAACAAGGACAAGACAGAAAGAGACGACGAAGAAAACGCCCTTTCACAAGACTTCACACTTCTAAACATAGAAAGACAAAGAAAAGAAGAACAGTTCGAGACTTAGACGTTTCTGATTATTAAATTATTGAGAAACAGAAAAATGATGCACCGAAGTAGTTAATAGGGGCACCCTAGGGACAATGGGAATTATCATTACAGACACCCCTGGGCAAATCTGGGGACTATGTAAATTTAACATGGAGAAAAATCGAGGGCAACTCTAGGGACAAGGGGAATTAGCATTACATGGGAATAGAGTTTGGGTCTGTCTAGGGACAAGGGAAGTTGAACATGGTCAATAGAGTTTGGGTCTGTCTAGGGACAAGGGGAATTGAATATGGGATTTTTTTTTTTTTAATTTTTTTTTAAAAAAGGGGGTAGGCAATTGAAAAGTCATTCTCTTTTCGAGAAATATGGGTGGCCCTGAAAAGGGCCTTTGGTTTTATTCTTCTTCTGCTTCTAATTTCTTCTTTTTCTCCACCAACTTCTTATTTTCTCTCCTACACTCTTTCTCTTCTTTTCTTTCTTTTTTTCTCCTCCTCTTCTTTCTTCTTCTCTTCCTCCTCTTCTTTCTTCCTCTTCTCAGTTTCTTCTTCTTTTTCATTTTTTCATTCCATTTTCTTATTCTTATCCTTTCCTCTTCATCCTCCTTCTCCTCCTTTATCTCTTTCATGACACCACTTATTATGTCCTTTACTTTTCTTAAGTTATTAATTTCCATCTTTAGTCGATGGGGACTATCGGAATAGTGGTCTTCATTGAGTCTCACTAACATCTGCTCCATCATTTCTAAATTGTCTAAAACGTCTTGTAATTTTTGCATTTTGTCAAGTTAGTTCGAAGCCATCTTCTTTGTAGAATGGTTTGAACGACGAATACTGTGGGTTCTTACACGAAAAGCGCGGACGTGAAGGAAAACATCCCCTAAAAACATAAAATTGATCTTACCTAGATCATGACCAAACAACGCGCGGACGTGAAGGAAAACATCCCCCACTTTTGTCATTTCATATAATAAAACCCAAACTATACTCTCCACATACGCTAAGAAACAATAAAGAAACCCATAATCTACTATTCACACAAACTTACGTGAGCAGTTACAAACACAAACACAAACACACAAACACATACACTCGCACTATGAAAAAGAGTTAGTGTTTATATTCACACTACTCTACCTACACACATTGGCAAATTGATGGTTATTTCTTTTCTAGAGTATTGGGTAGCCCTGAAAAGGGCTGTTGGTTTTTTTTTTTTTTTGAACTCCAGATGCACCTATCTAATGATGGCACCTTCCTGGCCTGGCGCCACACACGCATCTTCTTCCCCAGTCTCCTTTCACCTTTCTTCTTGGGAGTGCAGAGGCGGGATGATTGGCTTCAGCACCCCAATCCTCTGTCTCTGGTATATTGTAAGTCATCCTCTCTCCTTTTTTCTTTTCCTCCTCTTCCCTCTCTCTTCTCTCCTCATCTTCCTTCTTTATTCTTGCCTTTTCTACTATGGCTTCCGCGGATAGTTCATTTACTATGCGATTGGCATATTCCAGGTGCATCTGGAGTTCTAGCAGTTTCACAATTCTGGTGTTCATTCTTCTGGTGTTGATCAATCAACAAGGGTAGCTAGACTGCCGAGCGAGTTTCAATTTATACTGAAAGCGCAGACGTGATGGAAAACATCCCCTAAAAAACATAAAATTGATCTTACCTAGATCATGACCAAAAAACAACGCCCGGACCTAAAATAAACACTCACTCACTTTTTATGCTACCCATTACTATTCTAAAAATTGTTTGTTATTAACCACTTCAATAGACTATACACATACGCAAAGCAATCCAATCTAACCCCAAATATACACCTCAAACACCAAAAAAGACATCATTTTAATCTACTATCCACACCAACGTACGTGTGCACTTACAAACACACACAATCCTATACACAAACACATACCCTCACATTTTTTTAAAAAAGAGTTAGTGTTTATATTCACACTACTCTACCTACAAACATTGGCAAATTGATGGTTATTTCTTTTCTAGAGTATTGGGTAGCCCTGAAAAGGGCTGGTTTTTTTTTTTTGTTTGCTATGGCAATCTTTTTTTAGTTTCTAAGAATGCGATGTCCTCTGAGGATAGACTTTCTGGCGATAGGTCTGCTTCTTCGGAAAGAGAAGAAGAACTCTTTGGTGTCGATACGACAATCGACAAAGCCTCTGTCAGGTTCAGGTTGCTGCTGCTGCTGTTGTTGTTGTTGTTGTTGCTGTTGCTGTTGTCTCTGAAGTTTGTACTTCTCTGTCCATTCTTCTTTCTCCCTGTTCACTTCTTCTCTGAAGAGCTCTTCTATCAGGTCTTCAGTAACTTTTAACATTCTCACATTCTCTACTTCTTCTGGCTTCGGTATCAGACTGTGTCTGACCCTATGCAAATTCACGTAGGCTTCGTTTAGCTTAGCTAGTTTGGAGCACATCTTCGTAGGAGGATCAGTCGACAATGGATGGTTAGACTGGAAACAACCCCGGTTCTTAAAGTCAAAGCGCGGACGTGAAGGAAAACATCCCCCACACGGTTTTCGAGCCGCAACGTTCAGTGAGTGTCATGAGAGGGATAGTAAGAAATTAAAGAGCATGAATCCAACATTCTTATAGCTAAACAAACCAGAAAGGCATTTTTTTCAAAACACATTTTTTATTCAGTAATCACTTAACACTAAACAACAACTCTAACATTTTTTAACAATAATCCAACATTATAACATCAAACATTTTTTCTCAATTTACAGTCTACTTTAAACAGGGCTGACAACGTTGTGAATGAAATTGTGATTTCCACTGTTGGAAATCATTAGGCCATTGATGGACACTACGTTTCCTAGCTTGAGACAAAAGATAAGCATAGTCAAAGAACCATCGATCTACTTTCACATCATTTCCAGAAGAAGAACGAGGATCAAAATGAGCCACTAAATGTTCTAAGGAATAACCTAGGCTGCGATGATGCAGAAAATACACACAGTACTGTCCACACACCAAGGAATCTGTGCCTTGTAATTTCACATTATTGAATCGGGTGGTCTGAGCATTTCTTCTCATAAAGTCAATAATATCGTCTTCCAAAGGGGGCAATCCGTACGAATCGAAATATTCCACACATCCTTCTTGAGGAAAGTAGACGGCTACCCAGTGGGTTCCTGGGAGATGACTGTCGTCCGTGTTGATCACATAAGCTAGATGGTCTTTAGGTTTGCGATGAGGGAGTTCATCTTTAGCACAGACGACAGGATTCCAAGAAGCCGTATACGAACTGTGGTTCAAAAGGTAATAAAGTTCCCAGGTATCCATTGATTTGTGTTTTTTTTCTTCTTCACAGGTAATAATACGTTGTCATTTCGATCCTGACTTTTTGCTTGAAAATGTCTGACAAATAACCGTTTCTTCGTTTCGTCTCCTCACTGTGATTCAGGAGAGCTTCGATACGATGGATCTCTTGAGTGGTTAATGGTGGACAAGAATGTTCTCGCAAGTCTTTATACCACTGATGCAACACGACTTCGTCCGAGATGAGACTCCAAGCTTCGTCCAGATACTCGTCCAATTTTTCTTTTTGACTAAACATCAGGCATTTATCGTGTTGAATTTGACTGGGATGATCGTTTTGACATCCATAGCAATTTTTCTTGATCAATTCCGTTATTTTTTCAGCCAAGTGTTTGGCAAAACAGGAGACTAAATGGGCTTCTTGTTCTGGACATCTCGACTTCATCATGATCACTTCTTCTTCTTCCACAGTCTCCTCACATTTCATGTCCAAAGTTTCTCCACTAGGTAAAGAGGGATAACAGTCTTCCATGACTTCTAGTAATCTAGAATGACTTCTCTCAAACTGTTGATTTCTATGGTGTTATCGAATTCTGCATACAGGATGACGTTCAACGTTGGATTAGCAGCAGCGGGGTTTTGGATTGCAAACTGAATTTCCACACGAATCTGGCCGGATTTTATAGGGTGGAAATGTCCCTCGTCGCTGCCTTGGTCTGGAGTGAAATCGAAAGCCCACAAAGCATAGCCTTTTGCATAATCGTCGTACGTAATGCCGTGACTGGTGTTGGTTCCTAACTGTCCGGTGGCTTCGTACAGGGACAAGTACGATCTCAAGTAATTTTTGTTGGTAAAGTCAGGTTCAAAAGGTCGGGTACACAAGGTCTTGCCATCGCGACTGACTTCGATCTTGGACACGTCAAAGTGTTTAAAGTAGAAAGGATTTTTAGCAATAGCTCCGTTGAAGGCTTCATTCTCGACCATACCAATGATTAAACGTTTGGGTAGCTGTCCTTGGAACAGATGATCTTGGATCATGGATCGCTGTCCCTTGGGAATGGCGAAAGTTTTCACTTCCACGCGTCGTATGGGATACTTGGGGGTCGTTCTGCTCAACGTCTGACTGATGTCGTTTGCCACTTTAGGTAACACTTCCACACGGCGTACGTAGAGTCTGGCTTCTTGGATTTTGGTTTTGTAATTGTCAGCATCAGCCAATAAATGGAAAGCGGTACTGCTCCGATTCAGTCTCAGGCGGACATCCACCCCGTTCAGCAAATATTTTTCTTGCAACCACATGTGCAAATGCAAACGATCCATCAGTTCTAAACTCTTTCCATCTTTGATTGTGTCTCTTCGTTCTACAAATCCCGCATTGTGTGGATTCTTTGTATTAATTTCGAATTCTTCAAACTGGTCTTCATCGTCAGTTTCCCATACCACACAGGCATTGAGATGAGTGTTCTTGGCGTCTATTCCGTACGTCAAGAGATTTTCCAGGTAGGCACGATAAGGGTAAATATCCATGCTGCTACTGACCAGTTTGTTATTCAAGTACAAGTCCACTCCACTAAACAAGGAATGCATGAAATTGTTGACGGAAGCTACTGCATCATCGTCTATATTACCTCCAGTATTATCTACAACTTTGACTTTCAGGTACAAGTAACTGCTATTCAGATCGATGTAATCTTCGGGCTGTCCTTTGATTTCAAACTCGATGGGAGCAGAATCGGTCAATGAGGAGACGGGGTGAAATTCCACCCATTGGGATTCTTGCATGGTCATCATGGTGGGTGGCATGGCAAACAGATCCAGTTCCGTCTTGGAACAGGCGCAAGACTCTTGGTGCATCATTTTTTTCTCTTTCTCAATAATCGAAAACGTCTAAGTCTCGAACGGTTCTTCTTTTCTTGATCTTTCTCGCTTGAAGTCTGGTGAAAGGGTGTTTTCTTCGTCGTCTCTTTCTGCCTTGTCCTTGCTGAATGCCTGACTCGGTAGCGTGCAGGGCATTTATAGGTGTTTCTCGGCGGCCCAAAAGGTCTTTGCCCGTTTGCAGCAAGACATTTTTGCCTGCCCTCATGAAGGCTTCTTTAGGGTTTTGTTTGTCGATGATGACATTTTGGAGAAATTCTTTGCCTTGCGTCAGTGCCGCATCTTTCAAGGCGTGCAATCCGCGTGTCACCATCGGTTTCAACACCGGGGCCACCGAACGAAAGGCCGATTTTAACATATCTCCTAAACCGTGTCCTCGCTGTCGAGCAACCCCTCGGTACACTGGATACATGACTTACGAGTCGTGAGAGAACCGTTTTCGAAAATGGAGTTTCACCGTGACTTTTCCTTTGGTGAATGGAATATTTTGTCCCAAATCTCCTTTTATAGTAATGTTGACCGTGTCCAAATACGACTTACTGACAGGCAAATAGTGAGGATGGACAAATTCGCGGTGGACGTGGTAAGTGTTTCCACCTTCCTCGTCAGCGTTCGCGGCAGAATCCACTTTGAAAGGAATGACACGCAGTAACGGTACGAAGGTGTGTCCCACCACGTTGTACTCCACCACATCGGAATACACGAACATCAAATTCAGTCCTTGATTCAGTTCTACCGGGGTACGAAATAACTTGCTAAAAGACTCTTTGTCGTAAACGATGGGTAATTCTTTTTTCTTCATCATGGTCATTCTCATGTTCATGTCTCCCCCCAACATGTCAAACAATTGAGGACAAAATAAGAAAGACATGCTTTTACTCCCCTCAGGAAATTTCATCAGAAAGCGACGAGCTGTTTTGTAGTATTCCAGGGTGACGACACCTTTTTTGACACTTTGCAAAGCTCTAAGAAACACGCCATTAAACCTGGTGGCTATGGTGCTGACCAAATGTTGACCACTAAAATAATAGCCTGGGGGAATGAACAAGTGATAGGTGGTGTACTTTTGATTTTGTGAACGGGTTTTCTTGTCATATTTGACGTTGTCATCCAAGTGGCGTTGTATTTGTTAGTCACAAACTTCCACATCAAATTTATTTTGATTGGGAAGGACATTGAGGACTTGGGTCGGGTGAATGATTTCCACTAAAGCCACTTCCCAATGGGCTTCGTGATCTAACGGGATGGCTTGAGGTAATTTGGCCGTGTAACAGCACAAGGTGTTGTGAGGAAACACCTCCATGGAACTGTCACTGGGTAAGGTTAAGTAAAATTGGTTTTGGTGACTCATAATTCCAGAGTTCTGTGGCTGTCCGAGGGGTTACTAGACGTCAGAGGCGTGTCTCCGCCCAAAATGGGGTTCTGGTTGTTGTGGTTGTTGTTATTGGAGTGGTGACTGGCACTGGCACTGGACACAAGGTTCCCGTGGTTCCCGTTCGAAGAGAATTTCAGGGAGGGATTGGGAAGCAGGTAACCGATGCAACTGCTCAATAAAATGGTCCACAATTGTTTGTCTTCTTGTTGCAAACTCAAATTGGCAATGGCTGCCCCGATGACACAATACACCACGAAGATTTGGCAGAAAAAGACGATTTGCGTCTTAGGCACACGTTCTCCGCACCACACCCACAAGGGTTGTTTTTGTAAATCTTGCACAGAAGAACTAGGTGAAGGAGGAGTAGTCGACGTAGCTGCGTCTGTGTGAAAGGGCATGATGGTCACTTCTTTTTATAGTCGATGACTTGCGAAGCGTCGATCCAAGAATCAAAACTGGGTGGATATCCTTTCCAACGTACTTTGACTTCTTTGACACTGCGTTTGCCTAATTTACGGGTTCTGCGTTCGAGAATGCTTTCGATGTCGTACACGTCGTCTTCTTTTTTGGTGACACATTGTAACTCGGACAAATAAAACGTTCCTTTGTGCACTCCTCCGTTCATGTCTTTCAATTTATAGACGGTAGAATGACGGCCATGCACTAGTCCTGTGACGCGGAACAATTCGGTCGTCCGGTTAGGTAAGTAACCTTTGTCGAATGTGCGTTTGGTTTTGCCAATGCGCACCTAATCTCCAACGCCCAACTCTCCACTTTTCTTGGGGACAGCCCTCGTCGGGGACGTACCAAACAGGCGCTCAAACACCAACACTTCGTTCTCGGGAGTCACGTCTTGCGGGGCACGTCCGATGCTTCGATGGTAAGATTGGTTGTACGCTTGCACCAGGTGCGGTAAGATGTCGATGCACTTCAGAGTGTGGTGATGCGTAAAATATTTCCACATGCGTTCTTTCAAAGTGCGTTGAAAACGTTCCACGATGCTGGCTTTGGTTTCGGGATTCTCGGTGGTAAAAAAAATGAATGTCACGTTTCTTTAATTCTTTTTGGAAAGCTTGGTTCAGAAATTCGGTGCCTTTGTCCGTTTGCCATCGAAGAGGGTGACGACCGCTTTGTTTCAACACCCGTTGCAGGGCTCGCACTAACTCGCTGCTCGATTTGGAAGTCAAGGGCACGACTCAGACAAATTTGGAAAAGACGTCGATGACACAAAACAAATATTTGTAGCCACGATTATAGCTGGCCAAATGAGAGACATCGGCTAAATCGGCTTGCCATTGATGATCGATGCCTTCCACTCGGGTGCGACTTCTGGCAAACTTGCGTCGAATGGGTTTGTGTAAAGTGTAGGTAGCTTGTTCTTGTAACCATCGTTGCACTTGAAGTAAACGGAGACTTTTCAGTAGAGTTTTGGCAGCACGATACATTTTTTGAACTCCTGCGTAACCTGCAGGATGCGAGGGATCGTAGTAAATGCTGGCTAAGACTTTTTCCATTTTTTATTTTTTTTGTGTTGGTCGTTGTGTTAATAAGGCACCCACTCTTGGAGGATGCTACTCTTTTTCTCTTGGGGTACTTTCTTGGATTGCAATGCTTTGCGTGTGCGAGCGGCAATAGGTGTCGAAGAGAAGGATGTCTGAGCGGGGGATATCGGTTCTTGTTTCACTTCTGTCTTCACTTCTGTCTTCACCTTCTTTTTCTCTTGTGATGAAGAAGGGGTGGCCATCATCTTTTTAATCCATCCAATTCTGGAGGTAGGTGGTGTTGTTAACTTGCGTACTTTTTCTGGTGGAGTTTGAAACCCTTCTTCTTCTTCTTCTCCTTTTTCTGTTTTGGTCACTGGTAGTGGTGGTACTGGTACTGGTACTGGTGATGGTGCTGGACTTTTCATCAAGGTCTTAAAATCTTTCAGAGTGGGTAGAGCTGTTTCGTCTAAAGCTTTCTGGTGAAAGAGTTGCAGTCGTTGCAAGAGTTGACCGTACTTTTGCGATTTTTTTGTTTCGGACAAATCTTGGCGATCCATCAAGGACTGCAATTCGTGTTGCAACTGGGACATCTCGCTCAAATTGGGATTGGGAGGTAAATGCGGGGTGCGTTGTTCTTGCCACCGATGGTATTCCATCCATCGTTTGTAAGGTACTAAAGCCAGTTTTCGTCCTTCCATGGGGTTGTCAGTTGTCGATTCTGAGATCTTGGGACTTCCGAGGGCCTTTTTATCTTGCTCCCACCAGTCCTCCCAACATGGTTCCCAAGACTCCTTTCAGTATGGGGCCTAACAAGAGGGGTAAAATGCCTCCACGTTGGACCAACATCTTTTTTTTTGACGAATGGGAATTTTCTTTTGTACCATTTGGCGAAGAACGTGACGATGTTTGCTTAAGCATTGTTTCTGGTGTTTGGACAAAGGGATCGTGCCTTTCAAAACGTTCAGACAACATTTGCACACAGTATCGATGACCCCTTTGGAGGCCGATTGAATGAGTTTTTTTCGTAGAGGTGGAGAAGCTTTGGACAGGACGATTACATGTCCCCATATTTGACTAAACGTGGTGGTAGTCCTTTCCTTTTCTTTCCTTGGGGTTTTCTGGAGGGTGACATCTTCAGGAGCACCAAAAACACTGATACCCCCGACTTGGTCACAGACCTTTTGTATGCTGGAACGCGTCGCCACTGATTGTCTTTACATCGTATTAGTTTGAGGACAGGGATGACACGTCGTGCAGAGGTACGTAACGGACTAAATCGAGCCAGTTCTTGCTTGGACAAATCCAGTAAACTTTGTAACATGCCCGATCTTTCTTGGACTTTGATTTTGGGAGAAGGTACTTTGTGAGCAGCAGCCACTGCCACTAAATTGGAGGGTCCTGCCACTGGGGAAGTTCTTTTTGGGGTCATCAACGGAGAAGTTCTTGGTGTGATCAACGTCTCCAAATAATCTTCAGTTCTTGGTGTCATCAACGGAGAAGTGGATGAACGTGAGGCTGCCGGAGACACAGTCACCGCCGTGGCAGGTCGTGGTTTGCGAGTGTAAAGTTGCGTCCTGGCCGAAGTGCCTCTCTTTCGACTAGTTTTCTTCTGTGGACTTTTCTTTTTCTGGGGACTTTTTCTCTGTTTCTTTTTCTGGGGGCTTCTTTTCTTTTTCCGGGGTGGTGTCTGGTAAGAGGAGGGTCCTGCCACTGCATAAGTTCTCCTTGGGGACCTGGTCTTTTTCTTTTTCTTCTTGGGGCTTCGTTGGACTTTTCTCTTGGGTATAACTTTGGGGGCATTAGGATCCCATCTTAAGAGAGAACGAATGATGACCCCTCCTAGAGTACCGCTCCCTCCAGGTTTCAAAATGATTTGTTTTTTGGTTTGAGTGTCGATGCGGGGATCGGCCAGTTGGACCAAAGCGACTTTGTTTCGATCGAAAAAGCGTTTGGTTTGATGAGGAATCTGAATGATTCCTTGGAGTATTTGACGTGCCGTCACCGTGAACCATCGTAAGACTTCTTTGAGACTAGCTTCTAAGACACGAGCTCGTATTTGTGGATTTTTTTCTCGACTGATGCCATACAAGGCACGAGTCAATTTGACGGGAAGATGCGACTGAAGGGACGTCATGTTGACGTTGTGTGAGACAGACGAAAAAGGGTCTGAGGGTTTTATAGATTTTGTATGTGGGGTGAAATTAAGTCGAGGACGGAGACGTGTACAGGACAGACCCTCCGTCTTGGCACCAGTGGTGAAACAAGTGGGTACGAAATCGCAAATCCTCGGGGGTCGTAGGTTTCAAATCGACGAGTAAATAGGCGTGTGGTGTTTGAGTGGCATCGTCGTACGCCTGAGTCAGCCAAGGCGTTCCTAACTGTTTGGCTAAGACTTGCACTTGCGATTTATCTCGAGGGCTTTTAAACAAGACCACGTAATGCGCATTGAGACTGATGGTGCGATGGGCTTTACTTTGTTGAAACAAATTGTGGGTGATGTAAACGACTCTGGCATTACGGTGATGCCCTTTACGCGTGAACCACAGTTTAATTTCTTCTTCGTCTTCTCCTAACATGTCGTCGAAAATGACCAAATGGGTTTGACGGGAGTCAGAGACGATGCCGTCGTCTTCTTTAGGAATGCTTTCCACAAACACGATGGAATCGCCTTGACTTTCTCGCAAGAGGCTGTACGCCGATTTCCACTCTTTGTAAGACCACACGATGTGCTGAGGTGGTCGATCGATCAAATGATGTTTATGTTCGATCAAGTGTTTGACGAATTCGGTTTTGCCTGAACCGCTAGGTCCAGCAATGAGCATGTTAAAGGGATGGCGAAGATACAAAGCCTCCCAACTGGCACGATCTAAGTGTTCGTCGATTACTTTGACAGTAGAGGAAGAGGGAGCAGAGACAGCAGAGGTAGCCATAGTGTGAGAAATGTCACTTGTGACACGAAAACAAACAAGACAAGAGTTTATATACTTTTTTCAAAACACGTTTATTGAATGTTTCAAACATGAATACGAAAGACAAAAATACATAAAAGCCAAAGGCTTAAGTACAAGGATAAAAGGCACATGATAACCATTAACGTGGAATAAACACAAGTGTCTGTACAACATGTTTTGGGTAATGTTCTAACCAGTTCTATAGTAGGGGTAAGGTCACACAAGTATCCTCCCGAAAGAGTCTTTCAGGCCTGTCCAAGACAGTCCCGTCCTGGGTGACGGGTTCTTCTGGCACCGTCACTAACACGGGCTGAAAAGTAACTTTTTTCCTTGAACAACTCTCGTGCATACTGGGCCACTTCTTGGGTCCAAGCCTCAAAATCCCATTCTTTCCAGGCACGGACATCTGTCCAATGGAGATGTAAGTCACAAGCTACACACACATCGTCATACACGTCTTGCGTAGCTAAAAGTTGACGAATCTTTTTTTTCCTGTTGAGGTCGAGAAGTATCCAGATGAAAACGCAAGGCTTTGAGCAAAAGGAGTTTTTCGTGACCATTTAAGGCCATTGAGGTGGTAAGTACTGATCGTAAAGAGTCCACAAAGAATCGGCTGGTAAACGAAATCCGAGAAAACAAGTCACTAAGACACACACCACTTGTCGACCCAAATTGAATGGATACAGTTCTTGTAATAATCGATGGTAATGTTCCACGGTTTGAATATGGTCATTGAGTTCCTTCCACGGAATCTGTTCAATAATATGTGACATAATCCGTGGCATGGCAACTTGATTTTATAGTGTCTTTGTTTCGGAAGCAATAAAGGTAATTTCTAACTAAACATGTTCGTTCTCCAGTAGGGAATTTAAATGTTACATACTGTAACTGAAACGTCAGAGTTTGTCTAGATGTTTCGTCTTTTTCTAAGCAGATTCCATGTAACAGATGTTGGTAATCCTTTAACTCGTCTTCCTCAATACGTTGCAGTAAGTGAATCTTGAAGTAACCAAAATTACGAACGTCTAGTTCATCATCATTCACAAACTGAAAGTGTTCAACAAGGTCTGACCACTGAAAAAAGTTCTGACGAATGAGTCCTCTTATACCATTCAGGTACCAGTGGTTAAAGATCTGGTGACGTAACGGATGCAATTGTTCTTTACGTTTCACTTGTATTTTGACCAGTTCTCGGTAAATCCTTTCTCTCAACTCCTCAGGCAAGCCCAAAATGTTCTCTTGTAAAGTATCCATAAGTATATACACTGTTTTTGGAATCCTTGGGTCGTGGCCAATAGCCTCGTTTACCTTTGTGCCTGATGTAATATCCACTCATAATCAGTCTTCTTATACTTTGGAACAGAGCATAATTTAAAAACGGTTGAATAACTTTGCGTTTGCGTTTCACTTGTATTTTGATCAGTTCTCGGTAAATGCGTTCTCTCAACTCCACAGGCAAAGCACGAATGTTCTCTAGCAAAGTATCCATGAATAGGTCATACTAATCCTCTTTGGTCTGACACAAGAAATGTACTCTTTGTACAAACATGGTTTTACTTCAGTGTCGAATTTAAATAGTTTAGTCACTAATCTACACATTACAATTCGTTCAGAAGTTTCCTCTTTCACTAAGTTGACAATGTGTTCAAGATGTTGGTAATTCGTTAACTCTTCCTCTGGAATTCGATGCAGTAAGTTTACAATGATGTAGTAGATAGAATCGTCCATAACAAACCAATCCTTTTTAAAACCAGGGGATCGTTGATCAATGTCTGTCCAATGGAACACTTTCAATTGAATCAGTCCTTGTATAGCCTTCAGGTACCAGTGGTTCAAACACCGGTGACGTAACGGATGCAATTGTTCTTTACGTTTCACTTGTATTTTGACCAGCTCTCGGTAAATGCGTTCTCTCAACTCTACAGGCAAAGCACGAATGTTCTCTTGTAAAGTATCCATGAACAGATTATGGTAAGTAAATCAATGTCTCGGTCCCACTAAGGGTAAGTAATGACAATTCGGTGACCATCGAACATGTTCTACGTAGGCCGAATCTTGCGGTTCCCAGTAATGAAGTGACACACCGCAACTGAAGCACTTGACTTTATCTCCTTCGCCCAAGTAGAAAAATCCGGCTCTGGCTAATTCTTCGGGGGTCGGTCCTCCCAGATACTTAGGCCATTTTCCTTTGAACGATTGAAGACGATTTTCAAAGTCGCAGTATTCCGACAAACGCACAGGAAACGAATATTCGTCTTTCACAGGTTCGTTTCGATGATGGTTAAGTGACATGGGCAGGAGTTTGCTCAGGGCTGGATGACATCCGTAGGGGGGTAGACGTGAAAGTGAACATTCCCCTTTAAAACGAAACCCAGTAAAATGTCCAAGAGGACGAGCGGCATCACTTTCGCATCCCTCAGGTTGGACACGCACAGCATCCCTTTCCATGATAGGGGTAGTGACACTGAAGTTCCCATGATGCTTTACGGCATCGCTAAGGTCACAACGTACAGCATCGTACCCATCGCAAGGCTCACAATCGCATTCCACTTCCGAAGCCTCACACTTGAATTGTGCCTTTCTAAACAAATTGTTCTGTGTTTCTCTGAAAGTATTCATCTTGTTCGCTCGGTCTTGGTAGTCACAATGAACTATCGATCTTGACCATATCCCCTTTTTATACTAGTCGCAATGCAGTCTCAAGCTTGTACATCTTTCCTTTTTTATGTTTTTTTCATGTCTTGTTCTGGAAGGTACCGTCTCTAAGGTACCGTCAACATTGTACCGTAGTGTGATGGGTGGAAAGGCCATAGAAAGGTAAGGGCAGTGCGGAGACCATCGAGTATGTTCCAGAATAGCTGAATCTTTATAGATACATAGATCCATTCGTAACTTCAGTCCGCAAGCGAAACACTGTACCTCGTATCCCAATCCTGACTCAGGTCCCAAGTAGACAAATCCTGTTCTAGCTAAAACATGCGAAGAAGGTAATCCTTCCCTATCCGTAGGCCATTTTTGAAACGTGTCCAATCGACGGGCACAATCACAATAGTCAGGTAAGAAGACTGGAAAATGGTAGGGTTTGAACTCGGAGTTCTCATCGGGTTTCTCACTCGATTCTTGCTGTGGCGAAGTCATCCTTCTAGCCGGTGACTATCCTCTTACAACCAATGTTTTATACCAACGTGTCCATACGGTAAGGTGAAATGATTGGGAAGTCGAACTCGCTTCTGGTACACGATTTGATAGACTTTTTCCAAGGGTCGACTGACGATGTGGTGAGTGGGTAAACGTACAATCTTGTTCGGTTGATAGGTGGTCACTTTAAAGTTTCCATCCTCTCCCGATTGCAAGGCTTCTTTCAATACCCCAAAGTTGACCACACCAGTGGTACGATAATTCAGAGTCAGTCCTTTCACTTTGCACGTCGTGTGCACTTCTCCTTGTTTGTCCCGGTATTCGTAGCCGTAATTTTTGGGACCGCCACTGACGAAACTTAGAGTCTTGTCGTCGGGATGCTCGTCTGTCCAGGCTCCTAAACGGTCTCCTTCGATGTTAGGGTGCTGTTAACTCGGGTGATGGATGTAAATGCAACTGTCCGTGTCAAAGTACAGGACGCGTTCTCTTAACAGTTCTAAAGCTTCGTACAATTTTAAGGGAGCATGAGCTGTCACGTAAGCCTCAATGATGACATTTCCAAAAGGGTCGTCTTGTAAAAAGTCCAGATCTTCTTCGTAATTGACCAAGATCAAATCCTCTCGAACGACGTCCACGTGTTTCATGTATTTGGTTTTGTCGTGAATCATCTGGAAGTAGCGGGAAGGTTCTGTCAAATAGTTCGTCTTGGGTAAACACGGTCGTTGTGCCATTTTACCCCACAATCAATTTAACATCACTTTGGCAAACGATCGCCTGCCTTCGTTTTTCTCGATGTGGTCTAAAGAGATGCCTTCTTGTTCATAGTATTTCTCTTTGAATTGTATTTGGTCTTCGGGAGTGTGACACCAGGACGGATAGCCGCTTCTTGCTTCAGTTTCAAAAAGGCATCCACGTAGTCAGCGAAAATGCCTTTCTGACTGGGGTCACCCTTGTGGTATTGTTGTGTCTTAGGAAAGTGGCAAATTTCGTACACTTCTAACAGTTGGTATCCCATGTCCAGAGCTTTGAACAATTCTACGCTGACCCAGGTTCCCGTCAATGCACTTTCTTCCTGGGTGTGATGGCAAGGCTGGTCTTGGTTGCACGTTTCGGCACAAGTACGGCACAATGGAAACATCAGTTTGCCTTGACAATAGTGAGGTAAGACGGGATGGTATAGGTTCGTGGGAGGCAAAACTTTACATTTTGATTAAGCCTTCGTATTGTCGAATGCTTTTCAGGTCGATGTGTTCCGTCAGCAATTGTCGGTGCCCTACAGGAAAGCGACAATATTTGCACACGTAGGGATACAGCGAACACACGTCCAAGTATTTGATTTCTTCTCCTTTCTCTTCGTCGGCTTGGTACAGCAAACAGGTGGCATTGGTCCTTCCTCCGTACAAACTATCCCTCGGGTTCAGCGGGTCCATGAACTGGTAACTTTCCACGAGACGTTTAAACTCGGGATCGGTTTTCATACGGTGATCGTACTCGTGTTCCCACATTTCCACCACTTGGTTTCCTTGCTGTTCCAACTTTAAGCGCCGCTGACATGTGTCCTGGTACAAGTCTTCCATGGTTCGTTGTAAAAACTGATTGTTAGAGCTACGGTCAGGGTAACAGACGGGACATCCGTGAAATAAGCAACCGTTAAATTCGTACACGATCTTGGGGTTTTCTAAGTCCCAGCCATCGACCGAATGTGTTCCGATGGTTTTTTCACCCCCTCCGTTGCGGCATGCTGAATCCACTTGTCTTCCTTGTCGCACAAGTAATGTAACCAACGTAAGGCTTTGACCGAGTATTGACGTTTGACAAAGTGGGTCGTTTGAGGGCTGATGACAGCCACGGTGTTTTCAGGCATGAATCGTTGTCGATACACTAAGGAACACGCTTTGGCAATGGTGCAAACTTCTTTCAAAGGATCGACCCCTCCGTGTTCCATGAACAGTTCTCGAAATTTTCCACAGCAACGCCGTAAAATGTCCACGTCGGAACGACAATACTTTAGCATTTCTTCCTGAAAGTCGAAGGGGTCCGAGGCGTGAGCATGGTACCAAGCATAGAAAGCTTCTCGTTGTTCGGTACGCATGTTGTCGGGGTTGTAATAGTGAGCCTCTGGTAAATGGGGTAGAACGGCGTGTTGATTGGCTTCCGTATTGAAAAAGTGTGGAAAGTACCCTTTAGCAATTTCTGTCATTCCAAACGTTTTAGGCATTCGACTCAAAGGCATGGCCAAATAGCTCATCGAATCTTTAAGCTGTATTTGTCCCACTTACATGAAAATGATTTTGGCTCCGTTCAAAGTGACTTTAGGACGTTCGGTGCCATGTTCCGTATAGTACCTCAAAAGAAACTGTCCATCGTATCCGGAGAAATTGCGAGCCATCACCGTGGCATGACGATGACAATCTCCGTAACGTTCGATGTCCTCTTGGCTCCACGTCTTGTCGATGGGGTCTAAGACCCATTGGGCAAAATCGGCTAGCGTGTTCGGTCTCCGAAAGATTTTTTCACGCCCTCCAGGAATCTTGCTGCAGTGAGGGCAATGACTGAAACTAGGTTCTTGAATGCACTTCTCGCACGCTCGATGAGCCACGCAGAAATTAGGAATGTGAATGCCGGTCTCTTGCATGCATTCGAAATCAAAAAGATGAAATTGCCTCTCTTCTTGTGACCGTCCTCTCTCTCTGGTGGGGGTTGGTATTTTTGCACGTAGCATTGGTGTTCCAAGTCCACGATGTGGTGACAAATGTGACATTTTTTCTTTCCTCGACATACGTGTGCCTTGGCAGCATTGGTACATATGCCTTGTCCACACGTAGGGCACAATCTCAGGAGTTGACAAGCACTTTTCTGCTGTGAACCTTGCGTCTTCAAATGTTGTTGGTAACAGGTAGGGCTGACAAACGTGCGCAGGCAAGTTGAACAAGGCACTGGTTCTTCGCTCAGACAGGGTGTAGAGGCCAAACATCCTCGGCATTTCAATCCACAATGCTTGTGTTGCTCTCGATTATTAAAACCATAATCACATTTCTCACAGTAATAACTGTATCCCAGGAATGCAGTGATACTGGTAATGGTATCGAAATGGTCATCGTGATAATAAACATGAATGCATTTTCCGTCCTTAAAATCTTGGCCTCGAAAGAACAGAGGCCCGCGCATTTCTTGAGGGTGCACTTTCAAGGTGTATCGTGGAGCTAGGGCATCTTGCAATTTTTGCATCTCAGGAATGCCACAGAGTATGTCTTTGGACAGTCCGGCTTGTTGTAACAGGAGTTCTGCTTCGTTTCGTTGTTTGGCTCGGTTCGATTTTCGAATGTTCTCCCAGGTTCTTTTCCATTCTACCGTGTCGTTTTTGTTGGCATAGGTTCGTCCCACCACGATGGCACGGGCTAAACACATCTGGTCTTGAGGGTTGTTAATTCGGACGAGACTTGTTTTGGTGTTGCGAAGGTCGTCCACCAATAACATCTTTTTGCGTCCAGTCCCTTGAGGAAGAGAGACGTGGGTCATGTCCAGTGTGGCTTTACCATCGGTGATGTCAAACTGATCATTAGATTGTTGTACGTGTTGAATCTTGCCCATGACTTTGGAAGCAGTCAATTCTGCAGGGATGCTAAACTCGATCCAAACAGGGGATTTCAAACCGTCGTGTTGTATGGAAAGTCTCAAGCGATCGTCTTCTTTGGGTTGACATTGTCGCTTGAGTGCGGTGAGCAAAGAATCCCACACCTCAGTGATAAACACTTCTGCTTTCTCTAACGGCACTTCAGCCTTGAAATCTTTAAACTTCACTGTGTATTTGTAAGCTGTGGTTCTAAATTTTCTAGAGGAGCGCTTTTCCGTCTCTCGAATGGAATAGTATTTTTCAGGGTTGACTAAGGGTGGTGAACTTTGTTTAGAGGGTTCGGATTCTGGTTCACTCATGTCCTCTTCAAAATCACTGGCATGAATTTGTGCCAAGATTTCAGCCCTGGTACGAGGCGATAGATCACGTTTCTGCCTCTTACTTTCTTCTTCTTTCTTCTCAAATGAATAGGATCGTTTCATCTTGAGTGAAAAACGTCAAATGACTCAAGTTTAATCACCATAGACTAATTTATAGTCATGGCAGACCAGCGTATATAAAAGGGTGTGTGTCTTGTCCTTTCACTATTCATTTCACTCTCAAGCCGAGCACAACGATGGAAGAGACTAGCCAAATCGAACGTTTCGTCAGAGCTTTGCGAGGAGTCATTAGAAAATTCTCTTCAGACCAGCCCACGGACTACTATCCTTCCTTTCGAGATAAAAGTCAAGATACTTGCCATATCTGTCAGAAGAAAGGGCAATCGTCTTCAGAGTGTCCAGACTGTCAAAAAAGAAAAAAAAACAGGAACTAAAAAAGACAAAAGTAAAGATACCTGTTATTATTGTCAAGAAAAAGGACATTGGTCTCCAGATTGCCCAAAAAAGAAACAAGAGGAGTCAGAAGAAAAGAGGAATTCTTCAGAAGAAGAGAGGGATTCTTCAGAGGAAGAAAGCAGACAGGTGAAGAAAAAGAAACAGGAGAAGAAAAGAAGAAGGGAAGAAAGCAAGGAGGAAGAAGAAGATTAAAAGAGTGTGACGGTGAAGAAATTGAAAAAACAGAGAGACTAAACAAGGAGAAAGAAGAAGTCAATGAACTTTTTATTAAAGTGTTGTGTTGTGAATTGTGAATTGGATTGTAACAATGGATACAATAATAAATTAATGACATAAGGTAAGTGTCTTTTGAGTTTTGATTTTAAAATAAGAAGCTACACTCACGCACTCATACAAAGACACGTACTATAGGGGTAAAATGTGTTTCTTTTTTTTTTTTTGAGTTATTGGCAAATTGAAAGGCTATCTCTTTTCGAGAAATGTGGGTGGCCCTGAAAAGGGCCTTTTTATTTTGGTGTAGGGGTGAGTTTAAGCAATCAATTTTAACTGCTTTAAGCCTTTGCCACGGCCAAGGCCTACTTCTGGACTGCGTAATGTTGATGATGATTGGGTTGAAATCACTAAGGGTGGTACGGTAGGCTTAGTCACAGGGTTAACGTTTTTAGCTCGGGAAGGTCGTATTCTCTTCGGTCTTAATAAAGAAGTCTGATACATTTGTTTCAGACTTCTTAACTCCGCTAAAATGTCCAACAGTACCGTGACCGTTTGATTTTCACCCTCTTGTTTCTTTGCTGCTACTTCTTCTTCTTCTTGTTTTTTGTCTTACCTCTTCTTCTTGCTGCTGTTGCTATAGGAGAAAAGCTTGTTCCGCTTCCTTTTGTCGTTGTATAAATTTCTCCAATTCTTCTTTCTGTCTCTGTCTAAAATTCTCCACTTGCGGTAATGAAGAAGGTAACGAAGGTTCCGGAACAAATTTTTGCGAGGTAAGAAAATCCACAAAATCCCAATGTACCTCTTCTGAAAGTAAGTCCGGGTTACCTTGGGCAGTCTCCAGTGCTGGTGCACCCCAATGGATCGTTTTCTGAGTTTCCGTCATATTGAATCACTGTCGCATAGATTGACTGCACACAAGCGCTATCGAATCTATATAGACTACGTGACGTCACAGACTGCTCTCTTCGGATTGGATGCGGGCTGACTGAATTTTGTAACGTGTGTTTGGATTGGTGAATGAACTCAATCCGTTTCAATCCTTCCTCTACCTATAAATAAGCGCAGTTCACTGCACTGATTCACCTGTTCTCGTTGCTTCAAGATGTGGACCACAGTCGAATCATCCACCCTTGTGTCTTCCATGATGTTTAGGACGGACATACTCATGTATATCCGGTCCAAGTGGACCATTGTCGACAAGTCAGACACCAGTCTGTGGATACGAAGAGTGTACGTAGAAAGACAAGGTTGCCTCAAGAGGACACTGATTTATGGCCCTCTAGTAAGACGCAGCTTGAGGACAAGAAGATGCCGCAGATGCCCGTTATGTTAATGGATACATTAACATAAACCCAAAGGCCCTTTTCAGGGCCACCCATATTTCTCGAAAAGAGAATGACTTTTCAATTGCCTACCCCCTTTTTTAAAAAAAATTAAAAAAAAAAAATCCCATATTCAATTCCTCTTGTCCCTAGACAGACCCAAACTCTACTGACCATGTTCAATTTCCCTTGTCCCTAGACAGACCCAAACTCTATTCCCATGTAATGCTAATTCCCCTTGTCCCTAGAGTTGCCCACGATTTTTCTCCATGTTAAATTTACATAGTCCCCAGATTTTGCCCCTAGGGTGCCCCTATTAACTACTCACCGAGAGTCTTGCGCCTGTTCCAAGTCGGAACTGGATATGTTTGCCATGCGACCCACTATGATGGCAATGCATGAATCCCAATGGGTCTAATTTCACCCTGTCTAATCATTTACAGATTCCGCTCCCATCGAATTTGAAATCAAAGGACAGCCCGAGGATTACATTGATCTGAACAGCAGTTACTTGTATTTGAAAGTCAAAGTTTTAAATAAGGCTGGAGGTGCTATGGACACTGAAGCAGTAGCTCCCGTCAACAATTTCATGCATTCCTTGTTTAGCGGAGTGGACTTGTACTTGAATAATGTACGGAATAGACGCCAAGAACACACATCTCAATGCCTGTGTGGTATTGGAACCTGACGATGCGGGCGAGTTTGAAGAACTGGAAACGGATTCAACCAAAAAACACAATGAGGGATTTGTAGAATGAAGAGACAAAACCAAAGATGGAAAGAGTTTAGAACTGATGGATCGTTTGCATTTGGACATGTGGTTGCAAGAGAAGTATTTGCTGAACGGAATGGATGTCCGCTTGAGACTGAATCGCAGCAGTACCGCTTTCCATGTAATGGCTGATAGTGCCGATTACAAAACCATCATCGCATAAGCCAGACTCTATGTGCGCCGGGTGTAGGTGTTACCTAAAGTAGGAAACGACATCAGTCACACTTTGAGCAGAACGACCGCCAAATATCCGATACAAAGAGTGGAAGTGAAAACGTTCACTATTCCTGCTAGACAATGATCCATGATCGAAGACCATCTGTCCCAAGGACAATTACCCAAACATTTAATCCTTTGTATCGTCGAGAATTCAGCCTTCAACGGAACCTTCGATAAAAATCCTTTCCGCTTTCAACACTTTAACGTGTCCGAGATCGAAGTCAGTGACGATGGCAGGACCTTGTGTACTCGACACTTTGATCATAACTTTGACAAGAAGAATTACATGAGATGGTAGTTGTCCCTGTACGAAGCCACCGGCCAGTTAGGAACCAACACCAGTCACGGTATTACGTACGAGGAGTATGCAGGAGGCTATACTTTGTGGGCTTTTGATTTCACTCCAGACCAAGGCAGAGACGAGGGACACTTCCACCCTATAAAATCAGGCCAGATTCGTGTGGAACTTCAGTGTGCAGATGCTCCATCCAATAAGGTGAAAGTCATCTTGTATGCCGAATGTGATAATACCATAGAAATCAACAGTTTGAGAGACGTCATTCTAGATTATTAGAAACCATGGAAGACTTTTATCCCTCTTTACCTAGTGGAGAAACTTTGGACATGGAATGTGAGGAGACCGTGAAAGAAGAATCCCAAGACAAATACGAATAAGTCATCATGTTGAAGTCCCGATGGCCAGAACAAGAACCCCATTTAGTCTCTTGTTTTGCTACAGTCCTGGGAGATAAAATTAAGGAATCGATCAAGGAAGATTGCTATGAATGTCAAAACGATCATCCCAGTCAAAATTCAACACGATAAATGTATGATGTTGAGTCAAGAAGAAAAATTGAACGAGTATCTGGACGAAACTTGGGGTCTCATCTCAAAAGAATTCGTGTTGGATGAGTGGTATAAAGGCTTTGGCAAATAGTATTCTCCTCCATTAACGCCTCTAGAGATCTGTCGGATCGAACCTCTTTTGGACCAGGGTAAGAAGTCGGAGCTAAACTCCTTTTACTTGTCAGACATTTTCCAAGAGAAAGTCAGGATCGAATTGATTACTTATTATCACCTGTGAAGACAAAAACACACACAAAATGGATACCTGGGAACTTTATTTCCTTTTGAACCGCAGTTCATACACTGCTTCTTGGAATCCTGTCGTATGTGCTAAAGATGAACTCCCTCATCGCAAACCTCAAGACCATCAAGCTTATGTGATCAACACGGACGACAGTCATCTCTCAGGACCTCAATGGGTAGCCTTCTACTTTCCTCAAGAAGGATGTGTAGAATATTTTGATTCGTATGGATTGCCTCCTTTGGAAGACGATATCATTGACTTTATGAGAAGAAATGCTCAGACCACAATATTCATTAATATGAAATTACAAGGCAAAGATTCCTTGGTGTGTAGACAGTACTGTGTGTATTTTCTGCATCATCCCAGTCTGAACTATACTTTAGAATATTTAGAGAATGATTCTGATCGTCATTCTTCTTCTAGAATCGATGTGAAAGTAGATAATTGGTTTTGTGACCATTATACTTATATTTTGTCTTTAGCTAGGAAACGTAGTGTCCATCAATGGCCTAATGACTTCCAACAGTGGCAATCACAATTTCATTCCCAACGTTGTCAACCCTGTTTAAAATAAAGTGTTAGTTGAAAAAAACTAGTTTGTTATTTGAAAAAATGTTTAATGTTATATTGAATTGTTATTGGTAAAAATGTTGATTGCTTGTTAGTGTTAAGTGATTTTGAAAAAAAAATGTTGTTTTTTGAAAAAATATGTTTGTCGTTTGTTTTGCTATGGGTGTCATGATTCATACTCTTTGACTTCTCTCTATCCCTCTCACGACGCTATTTGAATGTTCCGACTCGAAAACCTTGTAGGGATATTTTCCTTCGCGTCCGAGCTTTGTCCATAAAAGCAGGGTAGTCTCCAGTCTGACCATCCATTGTTTACTCATCCTCCTACGAAAATGTGCTCAAGATTAGCCAAGTTGAACGAAGTCAACGGGAATTTGCATCGCGTCATGACAAGTCTGATACCGAGACCTGAAGAGACAGACAATGTCAGAATGTTAAAGGTCGCTGAAGAGCTGATAGAAGAGCTCTTCAGAGAGGAAATCAAGAAGGGGAGAGAAGAAGAGATGGAGAAGAGAAGAGAATGGTGGACGAGACTTCATATTCAGCAAAGGGAGCAGCAGCAGCAGCAGAATGCAGACAGAGGCTTTGTCGACTGACGTGTCGGCACCAAAGAGTTCTCCTTCTCTTTCCAAAGAAGCAGACCCTATCCTGTGGGAAAGTCTGTCGCCAGACGAGGTCGCAGTCTAATAGCTTGTCATAGCTCCTCGTTCACACAAAAAACCAGCCCTTTTCAGGGCTACCCAATACTCTAGAAAAGAGATAACATTCTATAGCCTATGATATGTTAGAAAAAAATTAGAAGTGCGTCTATAAGCGCATGATTTCTTTATCTTGGATAGAAAGTGTGTTTGTATAAGCATTTTCTTTAAGTGGTTTGACAAAACTTTTAAAATAGTGATGTTGAGTAAAAAAAGGGGAGGCAGTGTTTCTTTTAGGTCCGCGCGTTTTTTCGGTGATGATTTAGGTATATATAAGATTTGGGTCTTATGGGATGTTTTCCTTCACGTCCGCGCTTTTAATATAAATACGGAAACACTCGGCAGTCTGGCTACCCCTGTTGATTCGTGAAGAACGAAACATTGAATACATTTACTTACAAAGTTTTTGGAACTCCAGATGCACCTGGAATATGCCAGGAGAATACTGGACGAGCTGGCCATGGAAGCTGTAGAAGAGGCAGCAAGAATAAAGGAAGATAAAAAGAAGAAGAAGAAGGAAGAAGAGGAGGAATAAAAAAGATCATACCTCACCCAATGGTGAGACCTAAGTATTATGTCAAACCCATGGTAAGGACACCTCCCCAGCCAGTAGCTGCACCACAGCCACAGACACAACCACTTCCACCAGTACAAACGCCATTACAAGGGCGTGTGGAAAATAGGAGACAACAACATCCACAACAGCATCGACGGATCTGGCGAAGACAGAGGAAAGTCTTCAGGGTCCCAGAGAGTGAAGACTGGGATTCTGAAGGCAATCATCCCCCTTCTGCGATTCCAGTCACAAGGGTTAATTGGGAGAATGATTGGAGTAGGAGATGCGTGTGCGGTGACGGGCCGGGGAGGTGTCACCACTAACAGATGCCTTTGGAGCTCCCAAAAAATACAGTCCTTTTCAGGGCTAACCAAAACTCTAGAAAAGAAATAGTAATCAATTTGCCAATGGGTGAATGTGGAGTAGTGTGATTATAAACACTCACTCCTTTCATGGTGTATTTGCGTGTGTTTGTGTTTGTGTGTGTGTGTGTGTGTGTGTGTGTGTGTGTGTGTGTGTGATTGTAAGCGCTCAGGTACGTGTGTGTGGATAGTAGATAATGTGTTTGATTTTGCTGCTTTGCGTGTGTGGATAGTATATTTTGGGTTTGATTTTTGCTGCTTTGCGTGTGTATGCTAGTAGACGGTTATGTTTTTGCTGTCTCATTACGTTAGTGTGGAGAGTAGATACTATGAGAAGAGAAAAGTAGGGGATGTTTTCCTTCACGTCCGTACTTTTCATATAAGAACTCATAGCGTTCGTCGTTCGCGCCATTCTACGGAATAGCCGAACAAGATGATGGCATCAAACCACGCAAATAAGATGATCAAATTGCAAGACGTCCTGGACAATTTGGGAATGGTAAAAGAATTGTTGAGAAAACTAGAGAAGAATCATTATTCTTACAGCCCCAATCGAGTGAAGATGGAGATAATCAATTTAAAAATGCTAAAGATTATAATCAGTGATCTGATTAAAGAAGAATAGGAGGGGAAAAGGAGGATGAAGAGGAAAGAAAAAATATGAGGGAATGGAATTAAGAAATAGAAAAGTAAGAAGAAAATGAGAAGAGGAAGAAAGAGGAGGCGGACAATAAGAAAAAAGAGGAGGCGGAAGCAAAAAAGGGAAGAAGAAGAGAAAAAGTGTAGTTGAGAGAATAAGAAGTTGGTGGGGAAAAAGAAGGAATTAGAAGAAGCAGAAGAGGAAGCCCAGAGGCCCTTTTCAGGGCCAATTTATGCCTCGAAAAGAAATTGACTTTCATGTCTAATTTTTTTAATTCTTTTTTATAAAAATGGTTGTTGTCTATTGTCTGTGTTCTATCCATCTCCCATGTTCAATTTCCTTTGACGCTATACAGTCCCATATTCCCATGTTAAATTCCCCTTGACGCCAAAGTACAATTCTTTCCCCATTCTAAATTTCCATTCACGCCAAAGTACAAACTCAATATTTTAACGTTAAAATCCCATTGACGCTGAACCCTCCCCATACACTACTTCTGATAGGTCATGGTTTGGATCCTTTTTTCAAAAGAGATCTTGGTAATGTTCCCTCATTTGCAGTACATTAGAATGTGATTTCCCAAGCCTAGACCAATAAACAAATGGATTTAAGACTGCAGTGGTAACCCTTGCATAACTGCTGTACTAACAGATTCCACAGAGAATTGTTTTATGTGGATGCTGATGGTGAGAAGGCTACCTGTGATTATATCCTTCAAAGTAGAAAAGGTGGCATCACATCAACGTGCTGCTCTTAGAATGGCTGGACCTAATGTCAGCAAGTCATTGTATTCAACTCTTAAATCTTTTATGAAGTCAGACATTGGATATTGCAGGGCAGTGTTGCACTTTGATCATTAGCTTAATTTCTTAACATATGTCACCCACACTCTTCGCCTTTTGCGTGGTTTATCTTTAAAACAGAAACTAAAATATATGCCACTAACTTTTCATTTGTGGATCTCTATCAATGTTTTTTCTTTCTCTTAAGCAGTACCTGAAGTCGAGAAATGTGATAAAAGCTGTAAGATGGCAACAAATCCCTATTTATAAGTAAATAACAGAAGGGGAGGGTAGAAAAGAAGGGGAGCAAGGAGGAAATGGTCATAGTTTAATATTTACCTAACAATTCAACATCTGTCTTGCTTTCATCCTGATTCACTTTTTTTACAGCTCTTGTGAAATCAAAGTCTTTAAAAGATGTTACCTCTAGTTGGAAAAGTATTAATCTGTTAATTATCTCTGAGCATGCCTTGTTCCTTATCTGTGCAGGAATATTTTCTCTGCATCTTTCTGAAGGGTATATACATAGCTAGCTTTGTCAGCTTGAATATGTTGAGGATCTGATATGTGTGTCTGTTACTTAGCATTTTCAAATGCTCACAGGTATTATCTTTTGGATACAACTGCTCCAGAGTAGGATTTTTCACTAACATAAACTCACTTTCTTGAATCAGTAGTTTGCTGATTTCCGTGTATTGGTGTTTTTGGTCCATAAATACCATAGTCAGCTTGTGCAAACAGAGTTATTCAAATAAATATCTTTACCTCTTAATTTCATTTTTTTATCCATCTTTATTCAGTTTATCTTATCTCTGATATGGATATAACGTTTTGTAGCATATGATCTGCAGAGCTAATATGATTGATTAAAAAAATGAAAATTGCATTCTACCTCTAAATTGCCTGTATTTTAATTAGGCTATTAATTTCGAAATACCTCTGAAAGCAAGATTGACCGCCATGCCATCTATTTTAGTCCTTCCAACATGTACATCTGACTCGTATTTGACACCATTTTCGGGCTCGCAATCACTTGCCGATACCTTCATTAACAATTTTCCAGTTCCAGTATAATTAAATCATAATCACTATCACCAGTCCATATTTGCCAAACGTAAACGTATTGAACCACACCAGGATTCAGACATTTGGAGTTTTCTAGGTAGCTAATATTTTAAACAAACATTTGTAAAACTTCCTTCATGGAAAGTTAAGACTTTTCCATAAAGCCTCATTACTTTACCAATTTCGTTTTTTTTGCATTCAGATTGTTACCGATGTAATCTTTAATAAGATTAATTTCCATGCCATATTTTTTGGGACGCGATATAATAACTATTTATCTTCCTGTCCCAGAACTTAGGGTAAAACTTTTTTAACCTAGGTCATATGTCCCAAGATTCAAACAACAAAACAAATTCGTGTTCTACCACTGCACTTTGCAATACAATACTTGATAATAAAAGGAAATAATCTAACCCTGTATGTTATCATTTATTCTTTTTTTTCAACATGAGCATTAAATAATGAAATATATCCACGAATCCGTATATGTAGCATAGGCTTCCATACTGTAGCATGTATCGCTTATGTCCAATGACACACGCCACATTGTTCATTGACATGAACTATCAGAATCAAATTGTATGTGTGTGTGCTCAAAGGTTTGAATATGTTATTTGACTGAAAACTGGATCAAGCAATGAATGTACACAGATGGCTAAGATGTGGAAGCAGACTTTGGTTTCTTTTCACCGGTATTGACAGGAATTTGGAAAATAAATTGAAATAATGGAACAACTTTTAAATGACACATTATAGAGCTTCATTCATGGACATCGATGGCCCAGCGTCTCCCAGAATATTTGGGGAAAATACAATCTTGTGATAAATTCGTGAAGGCCAGAAGAGAAGCAGATGATTTCGCAAATGAGAAATAAGAGTGAAATAACCAACCAATATATTAAAGACAACTGCAATTCACTCATGACACGGTGTTAGGTGCAAAATAACCAAGATTGAATTATATCAAGGTCTACTGTATGACAGTACTTCATAAAAATCATTACTTTAAAACACAGTCACTTAAATGCAAGTGACACTCTTTTCATGGGTTACGAAAGTATAATTCCTATTTACAAGCAGACATCAATGCTACTTTGTATTAACTATGCCAAGCAGATAGAAGCCAGGGTGGTGAATAAACACAACTGGCAGCGTGCAGTAAACTCCTTTGAACTTACTGACAGGATATAAAAGAACAAATGTTATTTTTATTACAAAGCATGCCGACTTTAAACGCTTTGAAGCTGTTTTTGTTTTAAAGGATATCAATGCAAAGTTATTTTATTGCAAAGCAAACTGAACTCGTAAGTCGACTATGAGTTATTTTAAGTGTGCTTTTATATATAGAAAGACGGCCGAGATATGGAAGTTAACTTTGGTTCCTTTTCACCGGTATTCATATGAATTTGGAAAATAAATTGAAACAATAGAACATTTTTTTTTAAAGTGACACAAGATAGTGCTTTGTGCATGGACATCAATGACCCTGCGTCTCACAGACGATTTGGAGAAAATAAAATCGTGATAAATTCGTGAATGCCAGAAGAGAAGAATATGATTTTGCCGACAATATGATCATTAACATGGATGAAATTCAAGAGAACCTTGATCGTATCCCTCAACAGACTTACAATACGATGCGGGTCAAGAGTGTGCGAATCGACGAGACTGGTGCAGATTTGAAACAAATCTGACTTTAGTCCTTGCAGTTTTAGCTTCATCTGATGTGTTGCTTCTAACAATTTGTCACAATACGAGAAAGCTAAAACAATATTCATGTACTGAAATAATGAATCGTATCTGTGCAGGATAAAGGTTGTGTTGATGAGATGCTGCTGCAGTGGACTAAAGAGTTTTATATCAAGTACACAGTTTTACATTTTTTAAACTTCAGTTGGGGTGCATTTTTTGACATGTACTTTTCGAGTGATTTAAAAGGTCTCATGCAATTTATGAAATGACGTGTCCCAGAAAATACAGTGCACAGAAAAATTACTTTTAAAATTAATTTATGGTGTACCATCAAATAGGGTAAATACGATAATTCTGTATTACATTTTAAAACAGTTATGACCCCAATTTACAGGCCCTCCTATCGTCCTGCAGTTAAACGTTATTAAGCAGGGTTGGATTTAATTTATATAAATGTTTATATATATATATATATATATATATATATATATATATATATATATATATATATATATATATATATATATATATATATATATATATATATATATATATATATATATATATATATATATATATATATTCAAATATATCTACAGCAGCCACCCATGGAAACAAATAAACAACGTCTTTATGGAACGGTGACTTTTGAAGGGAGGTTCAGTTTTCAAACTTGGTTAATGATAAAGTTATATCTTGTGAACCAAATAGCGTTGCTATTATTATTATTATTATTATTATTATTATTATTATTAGTAGTAGTAGTAGTAGTAGTAGTAGTAGTACTAGTAGTAGTAGCATTTTTAGTATTATTGTTATCATTATTATTAATATACATGTATTATTCTTTTTGGCCATCAGTCATATTTACTGGACATCTTTATACCTATCGGTAAATGATCATGAGCTTTAGTGGGAAGTGAGCGCTCTGTCATTTGTACAGCTGCAGTGGTGGCAGGCTGGCAGCAGCTTTGTCAACAGGTTAAGGTTTTGGTTCACGTCATAAACCCTTTGACAGATTTTCATCATAATTGACATCAATCATTATAAGCTAGGTCAATTCATTCTACAACATATGCATTCTGACCATGGAATCAACGTCAAAGTCATATAATTTTTTGAGTGAAAGTGTCCGTTATATATCCTGTTTCACCTTCATCAGTTTCCTGAAATCTTGGATGGAACCCCATTAGTTTAGGCACAGATCATTGTGCAGTTGAGAACGTCATTCGGAGAATGCTTGTTCCCTCCATTTACATTGCGGTCAAGGTCATACTGATAGAAAATTTCCTTTAAGATTTTGGTTTACTTCAGTTGTGTCATTGTTTAATGTCCCCATCAAGTCATATATATTTCATGTACATTGAGGTTATGATGCCTATTCATGTTCAAATAACTCAGTTTAAATAGCGTATGACCATACTGTTCTTTACATCGTTCATAAATATTATATATTTGCTGATAGCCAATTTAGTTAAGAAAGTAAATATATGTATCTCCTTATTGTAGTATTGACATTTTAAACAGGTGGTAACATTAGCTGTTTGTGTGTTGCCATTCTTCAATGAAGCCAACAACATATGTTTGGTTGCTTTATTTTAGATACTCCAGAAATAGAGCTTGTTCCAAGCCAGACCAGTGTTACAGTTAATGAGACAAGAAACCTGCATGTCACCTGCAACGCAAGAGGAAACCCTACACCCTCTGTAGAATGGTTAAATAGAAGCCAGTCTGACAGTATCCTCTTAATGCAGAATGTCAGCAGACATGACAGTGGGACATATATCTGTGTGGCAAAGAGCAGAAGTACCAACTATGGTGGGATTCCTTTGCAGAGTCAAAAAGAGTTAAAGTTAACAGTGCAATGTAAGTAATCCTCTGTTCTCTTAAACTTTACACAAAGTTGCATTGAAACAAAATAATGTAGTTCTACCATTATAAGATCAGTCGGTCAACCTTGCGAATTTGTCAAGAGTTTTGTGGTATTCTTGGTAAATATTGAACACATTTGGTAAAAGGGTTTGTGAGGTTATTAAGCATGAATTTGTCATTAGACAAATCATGGTGTTACTTTTGGGTCAACAAATGTAATGCAGCAGTTTGAAGATAGTCACCAATCAGTGTTTTGTGTTGAGGCTGAAGTGGTGGTAATTTTGAAGCCATGTTGAATTTTATTTTATCATTATTCCACTTGAAAAGGAAGTCGTATCCAGTTGGGGTTGTCACCAAACGACTAGTTGGTCCTAAATGAATATAAATGAATTGAATGGTTATATCAGCAAGAGGTTTCTCAAGCACTTTGATTTTTGACATCAATTAAATTTCTCTCAATATTGTGTATATCGGGTTGAGTTGATCCTCATGATAATGTTAGTCATCTATCATGCAATATGGCAGCCATCTAAAAATCTTGATTTTGCTACTTCTCCTACTATGCTTACACATACATTCATAAACACACCGTAAATATACAGGATAGAAATAACTGTTTACATCATTACTACATTGATGAAGAAATGAAAATGAAAAACAGGTGGTGAGTGGTATAACTTGTTCTGATGTGTCACCTGCAGCCTTGGTGAATGAAGAATAGGTCTGATGTATCCGCTATGCATTTACCAAGACTACATAGGGACACGTCAGACATATTTTACATTCCCAGGCTTTCACAAAGTGAATTGAAACCACACTAAATTTAGAAACCATACACAGACTTGCTTAATTTAAATTGGCTTCTTTTGATTTCAGTTTTGTTAAACACTTGATGATGTAATGTTTTCGAGATACATAATATAGTTCTTTAGCTTTGTCAGTGCCAAACATCTTTTGTAAATGAAACACTAATCTTCCTGACTTTAACTCAATCATTGTGTTGGTGTAGGCTCATTTGATATATGATATTTCATGATATAAAGTCATGAGATTTAAATTAGACATTGCAAATCTCAAGTGCTGGAACAAATATTTGTAAATTCCAATTTTTACGACTAAGTTATCTAAATTTGAGAAGGAAGTAAAGTTAATTTTCACCATTTTTCTATGTTCACATCTATGAAAGGTTCAGTTTTATACAAGGTTTTACCTTATTTTATTTTGGAATGTTGAAAAGATTTCTAAAATCTTTTTCTTGCCATATTTTATTAATTTGTTATAGTCATCAATTTGCAGATGCTCCAGAGATATCTGTAAAGATAACACCACCAAAAGCTGAAGTAAATTCTGAAGTTCATATTGCATGTTCAGCCCATGGTGAACCTGCTGATTACCAATTTTATGATTGGACTCACAAATTAGGAGACATGGAACTGCGACATATTAAAGGCTTTCGAGACAATCAGTCAATATCAGTGGCCACGTTTCCAAGCGTCACTATTGCAGACATGGGTACTTACATATGTTCTGTTGAAAATGGTATAACAGGACCTGATGGAGGCATTGTCCAGTCGAAGGAAGTTCAAATAGACGTTCTAGGTATGGCTTCATTTTTATCCTATTCCTTCAAAAGTGTTTAATACTTGTTGCTAACAAACCTTATGTAGCAGAATGGGTTTTGTAATTGCACACATATTATGATATAATATAATTCCCAAAGAGAGACGTGCAATTATTGAAACACTACGAAAATGTATTACTCAAGTCAAATGATTATAGTTAGAATAAAGAAGTAACATAATGAAAAGTTTCCTCATGATAAAACATGAACACCAATGCAATTTAACATGTATGGATGATTAAATGTGTCATTCTCAAGTGCCGCTCATGCTGAATATGGTGAGTGCTTGATTTTCTTGCCTAACTGGAAGTAGCATTTAGTGATCAGCCTAAGGTTATGTATAATAATTGCGATAGTATTGTCAATTTGGTGAGGAGTGATGGTATATATTGAATACTTAGCAAGAAAGTAATTTAGAAAACCATTTTTACCAACGAATGTATATCATATTTACAGCAAAATTATACTTTGACATAATATTTACATAGTGTATCCGTGGTGGTGGAATTGTCAAGTATAGAAAGTTGGGAGCAGAGATAATTTAGTTTGAGTAAAATATTCTGCAGAATCATTAGGGTTTCTAGAGAATATTTCATACATGTGTATTTGCAGAAAACAAGCTATGAAACAAATTCAATTTGGACTTGTAATACACATATTTTGCATCCAAGATGGGGCCCAGTCCCTGCTATGGTTGGAACCTGTAACCTGTACTAGGATCAATGTTACATATCTGGTTATGATTTTGGTTTATTCCCAAGTCATATTTACCGTAGAGTTAACGTCATTTTGGAACCCTATGCATTTGGACTTAATCCCCTCCACTTTCGCTAAGTGATAACCCTCCTCAACGGAGCAGTAAAATACCCCATTAATGCAGCCGTTCTTCACCAGTACTGATTAACATTTAAACAGTCATTCAATGAAGACCACCTATGGATAGACCAAGACATCGTAAGTGATTTATAATCAAATTCAATTTCATCAGTAAGTGATCATATCTGAACAATACTAATTAATTTTGAAAGTCTTGTTTATTTTTTTACAATACAAAGCTTGTGCTCTATCTTGTTGAGAGGCACAACTTACCGAGCTTCTCTTGAACAGTGTAAATGTACCCTAATGTTTAAACATGAAAACTAATCCTCTGAAGTATGGATAATTACATTTCAGATAAGAGCAGCTTCTGTTTAAAAACACAGCAAGGAAGAAAACATTGAATTTACACTTAAATGTAAACCATATATTTAGTTTTCAAACACCTCACTGGTGGCTTATGTGGTTAGAGCATCTATCGTGGATGCAGAAGGTCATGGGTGTGAACCCCGGCAAAGTCATACCAAAGACTTACATAAATGGTATTAGCAGTTGCCTTGCTTGGCGCTCAGCATTAAGAGGTTAGGGTTACGACTGGTCAGCCTAGTTTCAGTATAATGTGACTGAGTGGGACATGATGCTAAATATCTGCAGCATGATGCCCCAGTGTCAGACATCACTGTAAACTGACACACTGCAGCATTGTAGCGATATGAATGAAACTTTTTGAAAGCTATGTTAAAAAATCAAATACCAAATTACACACACATGCACACAGAGTCCTGAAGCAGTAATAGCCCAGTTATGAGATTGAATATACATTTGCACAACAATGCAGGAGTTCCATTTTGAATGCACATGTACTGTAAATGACTGGCCGTTTAAGTTTTTGGGGCTAAATTATTATTTCTGACTTATTTTTGTATTCTTTCATTCATCACAAGATACGTTTGTTTCAAGTAAAGCACAAAATGGCATAGTGTCATTTTTGTACTGCACATCAGAATAAGACAACAGTTTTCAGGCATTTACCCCTCTACTTAAAAAACTTAAATGGTCTCTCCCTAATAGAAATTGCTTCAATGGATATTCAGCAGAAATCAAGGCAGTGGCCGTTGTAAACACTGTTATAAAATGTAAGCATCAAAAGATGATGTCAGTTTCAGGTTGGGAAAGTGTGTTTCTCTAACATGAATGACTTGGCTCCTTGCACTTGATACATGTAGTTCAAATTAACAACGGATGTTAAACTGATTGACATTTTGAACAACCAGTGAAAGAAGACCGACCATGCAAAGACTGAGATGTCATGTGTGATTTATACTCAGATACCGTTTTTAGAACCAAGTGATATTAATTTCTATCAAATATATTGGGACCTTAACAAATAAAATAAAATGGTCATGTATATTCTGATGAAAGGCACACTGTATTGATTTTCTTCTGAACCGAGTAAATTTATCTTGCTGCATACCCTCCAATCTTTGCACAATCAAATTCCAGTTCACAGCCACTTTTGTTTTAAGAATTAAAACAAAAATAAGAAAACAACACAAACAAGAGCAAATTCTGAGGATGCATATACATACTTGTTCAATTTCAACTAGAAGGTACTAGACATTTAATTTATGGGGCTTGATTGTTCTTTCTGGATGGGATATTTTTTTTTATTACATATGTCACAAGATAAATTTATCTTAGATAAGGAAAGGAATAGCATGTTGTTTCTTTGATAAAACAAATCAGAACATTTTTCAAGCAAGGATCCCCCATAGAAAATTAAATAGTCTCTTCATAAAGAAAGACTAGCCATAAGTGGATGTTTGGCAGAATTAAAACAGTGAATATTGTCATCACTTACATCACAGGCGGGGCCCATCCCCCCAATTGCACCTCTAAACATGTTTTGGACTATATCTGTAAAATTTCATAGCTGACCACTACATGTTTGACCCCCCCATAAATGACTTTGTAGGCTCCCTTAACTGTCATAAAATATTAAAATCAGAAGATGATGTAAATTTCAGCTTTGGAAAAGTGCATTTCCACTACACAAAGCCATCTGACTTAGCGTGCTATACTTCACTATTCCAATTGTCATCGTGTCATTAACAGTATAAGTTGGTAATTATCTTCAAAAGGTGTATATATATATATATATATATATATATATATATATATATATATATATATATATATATATATATATATATATATATCTATATATATCTATATATATATATATATATATATATATATATATATATATATATATATATATATATATATATATATATATATATATATATCTGCATGTATCTGGGATGAGTTTTGACCATTTTGATAATTACTATAAAATAGCTTAGTTTATATTAAAGTAAAGATGCAAAATCTAAATAATTTTCTCTCTGTACCTCACACATACACATACACATATATGAGACTGATATACGTTTATCTAGTATCTTGCCCACATATCTGATTTCAAGAACATGAATGAACCTTCTTTTATTCACAACATACATAAATTTAGTATGAGAGCGAATGATGCCATTACATCATCGTCCTGATATTGCCGAACAGTACAAGGGTCAGTTAGCTTTGAGGAGTAATTTTTGTTTTCGTTTATTCATGCAACAACAACGGGAACTATGTTTTCTCTAGTTTACATCGACCCTCTATAATCCCGTGATTGGATGTCAAAAGAAATAGTATAATATATTACTGAGAATTAATACATGGGGAACTAGTGGAACCTGTACAGTCAGGTGTGCCCACAGAACTTTTTTTTTGTTGGGAGACATGTATTGGTCAGCTATTAAGTTTTACAGATGTAGACCAAAACATGTTTAAAGGTATGCTGTGCCTATATGTGTAATATTGGTTCACATCAGTTGGTATGAATATGATTGTGTTGAAGAATGTTTAATATATGTCTTTCGTTATTCTGTTCAATCCAGGGAGTGTAATATTATTGAATTTCACATGATACTTAACAAGGTATATTGCACGAACTGCAACATAAATGAGGAATTGAATGTGCCTCTAAATTCTGATAACATAGTATTCGGAACATTTTTGTAATAAGATTCGTTGCACTAAATGTACTATAAATAGATCCATTGGCACTTTCTTAAGCTTTTAAGATTTGACAATTTTCCACATTGTTATTCATTTCAACAATATGTTGAAGTCAAATTAATAACAAAAACTTACCAAACTTCCGTTATTAATGACCGGGCCATACTTTTAGCTGTAAAGTAGAACGCACTAAGGCAGATAGAAAAACACCTTTCCAAAGCAGAAAGTGACATCATCTTCTGATGCTAACGTTTAATAAGTGTTTATAATGGTCATCACCATTATTTCTGCTGAACATCTACTCCAGCCTAGTCTTTATGGGGGAGATACAATTTAAGTTTATAAAGGGTTGTTTTATTTCAATCAAATTTATATTTTGATGAATGAAATAATAGCACATATCCCAATAAGAAAGGACAATATAGTCTCATAAAGCAAATCACAAGTTCCTAACAGCATAAATGCAATCAGAATTGAACTTAAGTTCGTATCTGTGTACATGTATATTCAACCTCATGACCGTGTCATTACTTGCTAAGGACTGAATACATGGTTCGCATTTTTAAAAACACAGAAGTGTCTGTAATTGGGAATTTAAATGTACATTCCTCGGGTGATCATTTTTCGTGTTTAAACAGAAGGACAACTTTGCACAAGTCAAGGTCTCATCAAGTCGGTATGCAGTTTGTTCAGATTTCTATAAATAAATTAAAATCGTAATCTTATTGCAGAAGGTATCATTTAGCCATTTAAAAAATGATAAAAGTGTGGTAGTACTAGTACAGTTTTCGAGGCAATGTGATGATGTTAATATTATCTAAAATTTGATTCGACATATCTTTTACATCATCTTCATTATAACTAGGAAATGTGTATAATCATCTGATAACAATATACTAGATATGTTGGCGCCTTGCTCTCTATGAACCTCTAAAGAGCAATGCTTCCAAAGGTCATTCACAGCAAACTATGGCAATTTGACAGAGATTATGTCCATTCTGCCGTGGTCATCCTTGGCGTCTCAAACAGAAAGCATGCTGTGCAAAAACAATTCTCCATGAACCGCCATGGCAACTCTGTCAGGACGTATGGAAAGATGGTGGTGAAGGACTTGTTTCTGAATTCTATCCACTCTCTCCAGCCCAACTGCAATGAGTCGGGTTCTGAAAATAAATGTGAGCTGTATTGTATGATTCATATTTCATTTGCAAGAAAGCGCTCTAAAACTTCTTATACTAGTTAGGATAAATGAAAAGGTCTATTAAGGCTGTATTTTGTTCTTAATAGTATTATGCAGCATTTATCGTGGGAAGGAAGCTCTTTACAAAGCATGTAATTCTTATCCAGGATCGCTTTTCATAAATTAAATTGACTGTTTAAAAGCCGGTGATTTTCTCCTCTGTTGTGGAACCCATTCTCATGGATTATAGACAGGATGACTAGCAATCCCTCTGAAGTTGACTACTGAAAAGATATATATAGAAACGTTTGCATTTACACACTGTATGTATAATAGTTAATAATAGTATGTAGAGATATATATTTTGCCTCGAAACATTATCTTAATGGTGTATATGTTTACAGCGTATAGAGTTGACTACCTCGGGCACCTAATTTCCGTTTGGTTCATAAAGTTATGCTATGTTTATGCTTAGAAATTACTTGATTGGTAAAGAATAACAAAAATACAGAAACTCATACAGATTGTTTATGTTGTAGCATTAGCTGTATGTTCCTACAGTGCATGAATACGAATCAAAACAAAATGTTCAGAACATCAGTGATCAAAGCAGTTTTGTGCATGTATCAGCTGATGGAATCTTACATTATACTTTATTTTATTGCCAATTCAATTAAATTATGTCTTATATTAATCAATGATGACAAAACTACATACATTTGTTATGAGGTTTATAAGAGGGGTAGATAAAGTAAATTAACTGTAAATCATGTGGCATGGAGTTTTTTTGGCTTGTTACAGATAGAGGGTATCAATTTTGGTACATTAATTTTGCAGATGACAGACATTTTTTTAATTTTATATATTATCGGCCTGAAGGGAAGGAAAATGCAAGTAAAACAGTAGACATATGATTACAAATACTTTTGTTCTAGTAAGCCATCTATCCTGACATTATTTCATAAAATATCATTAATGTCAATTAACCAATTAGAAGTCACACAAGAAAAATCTGGTTCTCAAATACTTTGAAAATAATATTCTTGCTCAGATGTTTAGAAGTCAACATTCCATTGTATTAGCTGAACAAGTTCATGAGGTGGAAGAAAAATATAAAAGTTGGAAAGAAAATCCCAATATTCCCCCAAAACTAAACATAAAACCAAGTCTTGAATATTGTGTAATGTTCAGTTTAATGATACAAACAAGGAAACAAACAAATCTTCAGGTCTGATAAATGTCAAAAATACTATTTTTTCTACATTGCCTGGGATGTCAGGAAGAATTTATAAGCATGCATGCATCAGCATACACCCTCAGACATGACATCAAACTGTTAAGAATCTTATCCTATTTTTAAAAGAGCAGCCTACTCAGGGATAAACATAATGTATGCCCAAGTTTAAGCTGTCAATCAGCTTAATCAATTATTAATTTATCATCTAACCTGAAGTAATGCAGCCTCTGTGGTTGACAATGTTGCTGGGCAATGCCAAGATTTCAGTTGGCATGGGTGCACACTAACACAAGAGGATACCTAACCTGCATGCATGAATCAAGTTTTAAAAAGAAACAAAAAAGATATACAAGACATTGAAAATGCAACAAATGAGCTCTAACAAAGTACTAAAGCTCTGTTCCAAAAGGACTGTCACTGCCACATTTTTATAGTTAGTGTCATTCACAAATTACTCTAACTTCACCCCACCCCATCCCTGGTATTGTTATGATGTTATGCATGATATTCATATAATGCTATAGGTTTCCGATGATGTATCGAGAAGCATACAGGGCAACAAAGTCCCCTTGTAACAAATACAACAGATAGGGCATTACGATGTAAAATGAATGCATCCAATTCAATTTACATGAGACATATTCCACGCCATATAAGTTAAGGACCCACATTTTCATTTGTATTGCGTGGAGGGCATGGTTGCTCAGTTGGTAGCGCATCAGATTCATAATATAAGTGTTATGGGTCTGATACCTTCCCATGCCACAGCCCAGGCCATCTGTCTGTGTCATTGGAAAAGGCACTTGGCTTACACATCCTGCCTATGATATTGTCACCAATTGTCTAAAAGGTACTGAAAAAACCCACCCCTACCCTGACTTTTTTCGATAACGTTAATGTGTAATCAACCAGTTGAAATTCTAGTATTTATAATAAAAAAAATATTTTGAGTTATTTGTAAACTCTAAAATCAAACCTTGGCTAGATAACAGTATGTGTTATTCATCAGAAAAGCAAAGTAAGACAAGCATAAAGAAATGATGGGAACAAAAGGGAAAATAAATATAAATTTATTTATAATTTTTTAAAAGAAATTTAAACAAAACATCTGGTATAGGTTTTAAACGGCAAGCATAAGACAAAATAGTACTAAAAACTAAACAATTTTAACCTTTCCAATCAATCTTTATTTTTATAATGTGATCACACTTTAATATGTATATTAGTTGGTCTAGTTGAGCAATTCATTTGTCATCAATGTTGACCTTGGCGAGAGTGTATTTTTTCTGAATCAGACTGGAAAACTGAAACATCTAACATTGACATAAAATGAGTAGTATATTCTGTCACATGGGGTCTGTTGCGAACTATAGTTGCAACAGACAGTATATATAAAGAGAGAACTGAACAATCAGTTTCATTCTGATTTTGTAGTCATTCAGATTTAGTGTGTTCCTGTTGTAAGTCTGCAGATTTGTTTTATGTTGTACTTACATATTATTAGAGAGGAAAACTTTGTTTGGGCTGTTCAGTGGAAATGGAAAGTCCTCATTATTTGGACATTAATATTATTCTGGAACTGTAATAAATTATTTGAAGGAATTCCGGACAATGCAAACTTGGTGTCTCGTTTCTTGTAGGACCAGTACATTTCTTGTTCTGAAATTTATAAGGAACTTTTCATTCCTTTACAACTTTCATAGACCTTTATAAGGTTTATTTTGGATTCACTTCATAATACTGTAAGTTCCTCTCACATTAGCATTTATAACTTTGGTAATAAAAGTGTTCAGCTTAATAAAGCTTGATGGTTTTTCATTTTTCAATTACTTCGTTTGTGACCATATAGTTATAACAATACATAATGGCTTTCCTAGGGTTCACATATCCTTTGTTGTTCAAGTTATAGCATTGAATATCTTTGTTAATAGTATGCGTAACCTCTTTTTAATTGAACCTAATTGAGTTCATGTGGCATTGCATAGTGTTCATTTAATATTAAAGGTGTTCCTGTGACCTTTGTCAGAGATACAACATTTACTGGGGAGACCAATATGTCTGCCAGTATAAGGGTAGATTTCTTCAGCAACCCTTCGATAACTGACCTCAAGTACTTCAACACATGGAACAACACTCCAATAGCCAATGATACAGACAGACAGGTTTTCCACACAGAAGCCAATATATCCACAGTTTTCTACAATACCAACATAGTTCTACACGGAAAGGTAGCAGTTCTTGACTTTGTTAACCTTAAGGAGTCCGACTTTGGCCAATATACACTGGTACTGTACAACGACAAGGGAAATACAACTCTCAATGTCCATTTAAATGCATCAGGTAAAGTAGATGGCATTACCATTCTTGAAATTTACCTTTCAGCGTACCAAATTACTTGCCTGATGAAACCAGTACAATACGCCTGCATTTTATATACTTTTAGTTTTGCCCGTCATTGCTATTTTCATTTTATTTCAAAGCCAATTAATTAATTCCAGCTCAGTTCCAGAGATGATGCCAAGATGCGCAAATGTGGGAATTGCACAAAATGTTTACAAATTGATGCTCTTGGAGTACAATGATACACAAAAACTGCTGCAAATCAGTTAAAAGTTGTGCATGTAAAAATGTTTAAAGGCGCAGTGTTTACATTATATTAAACTGTTAGCTGGTACATAGTTGACACCTAAGAGGTAAATAACAAAAGGTCTTGGATTTAATTCAAGTCATAGCAAATACAAATAGGGCGCAGTTTGTAATATCATTCTTCATTTACACAGGTGTTAAGTAAGATCCAAACTTGATTAATGGTGTTTGTTAGCACATATCACCCTGTAAATCTTACTGTCAGATTGTAACAAGATATAGTAAAGTTAATAATTTTTTAGAACTATGTCTGCATAAATGTTCATAGAACAGTATAGCTTGCAGATGAGTGCACTTTTGTATAGCTAATCTTTTTGTGTGCCTTACTTAATATATGCAATTTATGCAATGTTATGTTCAGCAACTTGTTTAGCAAGTTTTCAGTTGTCCTAGGAGCACAGTGCATGGTATGTTGTGATGCATGAGTTACATGCATGATATTTCTCAAGAACTGTTTATATAGAGGGCTGAATTGCTTAACTAGTTATTCTTGATACAAACTTACAAGATGATCAAGCAGTATGAATTTCTTTTACAAATTCTTCGGCCATATTAGGAAAAATAAATGCGCTAACTGTGGTTTGCTTGATTGGTTGCCTGTATAGCAAGCTGTAGACCAGCAAGTTATTCTCTGTTTTTTTCTTGACTTTCCTGGAGGTTTAGACCAACTGTTTCAAGCACGGTTTCTGCTGGAGCATCAACGTTTTTATCATCTGAGTTATTGGGCTGCTCACTAGTAATTAATAAATTTATTTGGACTGACCTTTGTATGTGGATGGTAATTATAATCCCATGACACTCAGAACACGTATTTAATATTAATCACTGTCAGAGTATAAAGTATCATACCTGTGTATCTATTACTTATTGACCTGAAATTTGAATTGCTGACACAAGTGTGGAAGGCAGCAACACCCCAAGGTAAAAGTAATGTGTGAACACAATCTCGCAAGGAATATATCACTTGGAACTGATTAATACTTGAGACAGCACATGACAGAAATTTGAGAGACATGATGTCATGTCAGAAATTTGACAGTGAGTAGTACAACAGAAGTAATCGACTGTGAACCATTTCCTAATAAATATTCTGTTGATTAATTGAGATATATCCATATTTTTCTATTAGCATGTACAAATAGTTGTACAAGTTTTCAAATCTACTGCGGTATGAGACTTTCTCCTTCGCGTAACGTTCAGGATTTTGAAAACTAGAATTTTTTCCTCGTACAGATATAAAATTATGAAATATATACGATTGATACATCATATCTTTGCCTTGCGTCTAGTAACATTGGATATGTTTGTTTTAAACTCAGCTGCTCTAATTTGTTTTAAGATCCCAATGTTAGAAATCATAAAATTAATATAGAAAATTATTCGAATTCACTGGTCATGAAAGCCATAAAAAATATGTTGATGATGATTTATATGTAAAATCATTATTGATCTCAAATGGCTTTTCATGCAATATTTATTTTTTGTCAGACTTCCATGAATTAGATGGTTCTGTAGATAGCATCTGTTAGTGATTGAATGTGTTATTCTGTCTGGGAACATAACAGTGGTACAGGCTTTTCATGCACTCGTATTGAAGGTGATTATTCTATCAAATTACCTTGGACTTCTTTCTTTCAGCACCGCCATCCCCAATAGAACAGTTTTACTTCCAAAGGTTAGTAGGACAATACATGGAATTTGTCTTTGTTCCTGGGTTCAATGGAGGACATCCACAAACATTCACAATCCAATTTAAACCATCAGGAAGTTTGGATGAATCCTGGAAAAACACGAGTATAAATGGTTTATCAGAGATGGATGAGAGACACAGACTTCCTAATGGAACATTTCATGTGCAAGTTGAAAAGCTACAACCAGGCAGATATGTCTTCAGAATGTTTTCTGTCAACAAGAAAAATACAAAAATTTATTCACATGAGGTTCCAGTTTACGTTGAAGCAGGTGAGTAATTTAGGGAGATATTATTGAATATTACCAGAATTATGGAATTTGTATAGTAACTGTGATAGTATTATTATTGTAGATATCTGACTTAGGTCAAATGAAATCTTCCTAGATTTAGTTCCTGTTCATTCTTACAAGGAAAATATACTGCATAGTTTGGGTCCTTCAGGTTCATAATTCACACAATCATCATACACACACACACACATGCATATACATAGTGTGTGTGTGTGTGTGTGTGTGTGTGTGTGTGTGTGTGTGTGTGTGTGTGTGTGTGTGTGTGTGTCAGAATACAGCAATGGAATAATCTGTACATGTGGTCCTTCCATGTCTGAACAAAATTATCCAGATCCATGATTCAATATAGCTATTGTTACATAAATACCAAATGTATAAACACCTTCTCAAAAACTGCTTGAAAGATTTTGACTTATAGTCCCAGAAAGTATGCTAGCATTATGTCTTATAATTCTGCACACATATTGCTGATCAACTGACCATTATGACTCTCACTAGTAATAAAAATAGACTCTCATGACTTGACAGCAAGGTAGCAATGTTAGTGTCACTTGGGCATCTGGCTGTATAGCTAAGGATTGTTCGGTAAGGGGTTTTACTGAACAGTAATGCAAGTAGGTTATTTAGTGCAAAGGCTTTGACCAAGTACTCGATATGGTAACCATCCTGGACTAATCTTATGTTAGGATTCAAACCTATACCCATACAGTTGCAAGTCTGACACATTAACCACTGATTCACAGCTGCTCCTGTTTTTAACACAATACTGCTTCAGGATATGGACTGCATGAATGATATTAAATAATCTTTTTCCTAACCGTTTTATACATATTCGCAATGATACGTTTTGAAAAAAATTCCCATACCTTGGTCAACTCGCGGCAGTAATTCCTCAGAGATTAGTATTAGGTCCCATTATTTGCTTTATAAACATTATTAATATAGTAGAAAGAAATAAAAAGAAAAAACAAATAGACTCTCATGACAGGACAGAAATGTAAGCCATATTTGGACCACTTGGGTACCTGGCTGCATAGCTAAGTGTTTTTTGGTCAGGGTTTGGATCACGTTTTGGGTTGAAAAACAAGTTTGTATCAAGAAAGAACGATATAATCATTGTCCTTTAAATAAGGTAGGTGTGTGTGATTTGGATTTTTAACGTAGCTTTCACAATGTTTCAGTCATATCTCTATGATGTCTGTAGTGTGTCAGTTTATAGTGATGTCTACCACTGGAGCATCATGCCACAGATACGTAGCATGATGTGCCACCTAGTCACATTATCCTGACGCCAGGCCGACCAGTCCTAACACTAACCTCTTAATGCCGAGCGCTTTGCGAATTAGCTGTTAGTATCATTTGTATACGTCTTTGGTATGACTCGACCGGAGATCGACCCACAACCTTCTGCATCCCAGTAGGATGCTCTGTATGAATTCAGAATCTTATACATTTGCAGCTTTAAAAATGGAACATAGCTTCTTTATTACAAAATATGCTAGCAGGGAAACACTTTTGATATGAAACTGGATGACTTAATCTTGAAGAAAGGTGAAACATTAAAAATCTCTGCTGGTTTTGCAAAATTGCCAGCAATTAGTTTCCAGGTTATATAATTGATTCACTCCAATCAGACTCACAAGACACAGTGCTTTATATCCTAAGAAACTTGAACATCATTATTTAGTATCAATGTAGAACCTGTTTGTATAAACAAAAACTTGCTGACTTATGGAATGATCTGCCAAAATCCACAATAATATTTTCATTTTTACAAACACAATTCATTAAAACAATCACAAAGTGTAAAATGTTTGTTTGAAGCTATTTAGGATTTGGTAATATGCAAGCTTTGTTGCTTTTAATCTGGTCAATATACAAAAGCAGTTTGCTAAATTATGATTTTTATACATATTATCTATACGCCAACTTTCCAGTTCCTGTGGATTTCAAAAGAAAATGACCATTTTCTGTTTCATTGTAGACTGCTTAATAATGCAAGAAAATAGCTTTATCACACATAATCAGTAATGATTATTTATATTGGTTCTGATATACCTTTTGTTTGGCAAATAGGCTTTACACAGCCAAAAAAAGAATTAAACAAAATTCGCTTCAAGAGGGAATGCACATACTGTTCATTAAAACGAAACATATCAAACTATATATGGTTACTTTTTGTTTCATTAGCTGAAAGTTTTATGTATTGGGCCAACCAAAAGACTACCCATCAACTCTTATTCTTCCTGCATTCCTCTCATTTCATTACATATAGGCATGTCACCTGTCCTGACTTATTTGTTTTAAATATTTATGTTTATAATGGAGTGGAATGAGTACTTGAAAAACTTGTTTCCAATCCGTTTACTCTTTATACACATTTATAATCTTTGCAATGTGTTCAAAAAGGTGTACTTGTTTAGAACTATGATATAAGAAGGTTATATGAATTACTTTGTCCGCAATACAATAACTAAATTTATTAATACATTCTAAGCCCTGATTTTTATCCATTGGTGTTGGTGGTTGTTGTTGTGGTTTATCTTATTGCTGTTATTAAAACTGTTCATCCCTCAACTTGGTGTCGATTTTGGTCGGAACATGCATAATCGTGACTTTAAATGATATCTGAGTGTTCTTGGATTTAAGATGATCTAAAATAGATGCAATATAATTATGTGCATGTGTGTGTGTGTGTGTGTGTGTGTGTGTGTGTGTGATTTGGATTTTTAACATAGCTTTAACAATTTTTCAGTCAAATCGCTAGGATGTCTGCAGTGTGACAGTTTATAGTAATGTCTAGCACTGGGGCATCATGCCGCAGACGTGTAAAATGATGTCCCACCCATTCACATTATCCTGACTACAGGCTGACCAGTCCTAACCTTAACCTCTTGATGCTGAGCGCGAAGCAAGGCAGCTGTTAGTAACATTTTGTAAGTCTTTGGTATGACTCAGCTTGAGATTTAATCCACGACCTGCCGCATCTGAGACGGACGCTCTAACCACTAGACCACCGGAGCGGTTAATTGTAGATTTGTTCGTGGCTTTGTAAAATTATATAAATAAAAGATTCTCAATGAATTTAATTTGTCTGGACTTTACAGCACATTGTAGCACCTTACATTGATGACAACGACTATGCTGGTTTGTACAAAATAATCGGGTTTCCTGTCAAATAAAAGACTTACTTGTACAACATTTAGTTGGTGAAAATGTCTTGTATATGTACATGCTATATTGTAAACACATACCCATTAGCTTTTTCTGTATTATCAATGTGATACTGAATGCAATATTTTTGGTACATATAAATAATAATTTGGATACAGCCAACAAACACAAGCTTGATGATTACAGTAATCACGAAGGAATTAACATTTGATTAATATTCCAAGATTACTGACATTATATATATATATATATATATATATATATATATATATATATATATATATATATATATATATATATATTGCACCAGAAAATATCTTACCTGAATGGGTATTCACATGTTGAAGGGCACATGCATGGCAGAGTTTTTAACTTTTCCCGGGCATTAAACTTTTCCTGAGCTGTCACATTTGTTATAGGATATTACAGCTGGTTCATAGGCAATCTTGAAAACACAACATTGATTTTACAAAAAAAAAATACATATTAACTGCTTCCAGTACCCTTTTGTCTCTTGGAAATGAAGAATGGGTTTGCCAAATGCTTACATTGCATGAAATGAAGCAAAAGTAAAACGCAGTCTAAGTATAACATAGTCACATGCATTAACATGGGTAACACTATATACATCCACTAGTGTCAGATAAAACCTACATACCTTGATTAATTTCAACTTCTGCACCTGTCCCACTGGAAAAATAAATTCATATTGATTTGTATTTTGGATTCTGTCTTACTGGACAGCTTATGTGTGTGTGCGTGTTTGTGACTATGTTCATGTCTGTTGCATATTTTTGTTATTAGTTAATGAGGGTTCCAAATACAAAATCTAATGCTGGATAAAACAATTCGATACATCAAGATTTGTCAGATCGTCCTTTCTTTTTAACAAGCGAGATCTCTAAAAGATCCGGGGCATTTGAACAGATTGTTATAAGCCGTATAATGTACATGATTAAGAAATCATAATTTTGGTGGGTAAATATCTTACATGTTTGCCAAGGCTTGCATTATTTACTTTCTGACCACAGAGTTTGATATTCCAATCATATCACAGGTATCTGTATATGGCATATCTAATGAACCATTCAATTCAAATTGCCTAACTGTATTTAAATAATACATTTTATAATGAATCTAATAAAATATTATATTAATCTTTCAGACCCTAATACAGATGCTATTATTGAATTGTCAATTCCTAGAATAGCTGGAGGAATTGGGGGAGGTGTTGGTGTTATCGTGGTAATAGGAGTAATCATTTTGCTTTGGAGAAGACGCAAGCATACAAACAAAGCGGCAGATGGTATGTTTAAGATTAGCATTTATTTTAAAATATTTTGTGCTTATTGTCATTTATTGAATGCTTTCGTATTCTTCATTTACAAGAGCTAATCTTCCTCATGAATAAGAAGCATGCATTGATGCCAACAGCCTTTTGTTCTTTGCAATAACTGATAGTAAGAAGTACTTTTTAAAACTAATCTTGATTCTTGGCTTTATTTGAAGATATAACTGGCCTTAAATGATCATTTATCATGCGCCAGGCTCCAAAATCCTGGCCATCTTAATAGCGATCATAACAAATAAACAGAACATTTTAATAACAGTGAGCAGACAAAATTTGATTTAATCAGTTATCCAAACTGATGCATTGATTCCTATGAAGTTGCTGCATGAGCATTATTCATCTGATTTGTCTTCATGAAATTAAACTTTGCCACCTTGGGTATTTTACTGTGTGCTCATATTTAACCATGTCTCCATATTCTGTATATAATATTCTTCCCTGGGGCCTTCATGATGAATAAACTATTGTAAATACAAAAAGAAGACAATGAAAATGACTAAAAAGAGTAAAGCATGCTTAGATACATTAAGTTTAAAAGTACAAAGTATATATTACCTGCACAAATTAGAGGGCATATATTTCAATATTTGTGGAAACTGCCTTTTAAGATAGTAGTCATCTGGTTTGTTTTCTTGAATACATTTAGATATGTTTCTGATCTAATTGCTTTAGTGAGTTCATTCTATAGAATAGTACACGAGTAGCAAGTCATTTGTATTATTGCACTTTTTTAGATTTATAATGATGTACCAATCTAATTATAGCCAATTGTCATAATTATGTCCATGCCGAGTCTCCCGGATTGTCGGGTAATCTTTTGATTATGGTCCCAAGATCGATGTCAAGTTTTATGTGACCAAATTAGGGAAATCAGTGTTCACAACCCTGGAGATCGGGTCCTTAAATCAGGTAAATTATTCATAACCAAGTACATTAACTGCAACAAATAATAGTTACTCAACTTTATTCATTTTCTTATAAGTTATTTTCACTAGGATTCATACATTTAACATTGTATATCCAAGCACTGTTAAACTTGCAAAAATATCTCCTGTTTTGATGGCATATTTTCCTTTGAATCTCTTAGCCTGCATTTCATTTCCAAATAGTTGACTGCAATATGTTATACATGACACATTACTCAGTACTGAAATATTGACAAGTAAAACAGCTTACATACAATAAATGCATCACCCCATGTCATGAGTCACAATTTGATTGGTTGTTGACATATTACTATTGCTGTAAACAGTCATAAAATATGCATTCAATGTTGTTTTAGTTGTAATATCTGTGCTTTGTGGATGTTGTTTTAGCCGGAAATACCTATATTTGGCACATATTGTTTTAACAAGAAATACCCATCTCAACAGATTTATGATTTCCAGACGCTTTTGTCCGGAAATCGGTAGTTGAAAAGATTGGGGCAAAACCAAAAGAGTACATGGTAATCAATTAGAGTTGGCATGTATGTCCCAATTGTGTAGCAACGGTATTGGCAGGAGCCTCAATTGTTAAACCCATTCATAAATTCTCATCATACTTCGTATGGATATTTATCAAGCTTATATTACAATTCATTCTGTGTTCACCCACTTTTTATTTGCATATAATTTCTAGGCCCCATGATGAATTTTCTTCATAATTCACCAACAAGAAGCTCCACAGCATGCATTCTCATCTCTTTTATCTTGAGTTATGGTCACAGTCTTAGAAAGTTTGCATTATGGATCTGGTGCACTGATTTTGGTTACTTTTTCTCTTTTCATTGGTTTCTCAAGTTCTCTTCATGATATAATCATTCAACTAGATGATTGTATGTTGTATGTATCTCTGCTAGTACCACACACATAAAATAAATGTCACTGCGACCGAGATTTCACATTTTAATAGTTTCTTTTAAGTTTTTTTCATTTAGCTCATAACCAACTTCATCATCCTTACCCTGTATATATTCTGCTATAACTAGAGTCATAGAAAGAGTGTGGTTTCATCTAGGTAAGTACTACACCCTCATCACAAATGTGGGTCACTATGACCTGTATTTTATGATTCACTAACTTTGCTTAATATTTTATTTCTCAGCTTGTTTCTTAAGTTCTGTATTTTTCTCAAATCATCCAACCAGGTAACTGTTATCATCTCTATTCTATACCCTTAACACAGCAGTATATGACTGCGACTGACATTGCACGGTTTACTAGTGTAAAGTCCTGTTTTGTGTTGAATTTATTACCAATTTGGATTTCAGCACCCTGTATATGTTTATCTGCATATACCATTATACCTAGGTTCCTGAAACTTGAGGGAATGTATCTTGATGGGTACTAAACTCTTGTCATAAAGGTAGGCCACTGTGACTATATTATCTGCTTCACTGACTTAAATATTGTAATTTAAGTTGATTTCTCTAGTTCTGTTATGCTGGAATCATCAAACTAGATGATTGTATGCATTTATATTGATACCGCACCCTTACAATAATAGAATACCACTGCGTTTTGCTCATGATCAAAAGGTTTTGGCACCCTGTTATAACTAGATTCCTGAAATATGGTTATGAAATGCATCCTGTTGAATACAATGCTCTAATCACAAAAAGAGGTAAATGTGACATAGTTCATGCTTCACAAACTTGGGTTAAATTTTGCATTAAGTTTATTTCTTTGCTAGAATAAACAGACTAGATGATTGCATGTATCTCTATTATTGCCATGACCTTTCCACAAAGAAAGTCATTGTGACCAACATTTATCACTATATTGGCTTAGATTTAGTTGTTGCATTTAGCTTATGATCAAATGGGTTTATAGTATGTATATGTGTGTGTGTGTGTGCGTCAATACTTCCATGTTATGCCTAGAGTCATGAAACTTGGTGAGCAACTGCATCTTGTAGAAGAACTGGTAAGTGAATGTAAACTATATACTATACTCATGTTTTGTTGACTTGGATAAACTTGGTTAAAATATGTATTTTAAGTTTATTTTTCATTATGCTAGAATCATCAAACTGAATCTGTATCTCTTCACTACCACCCTATTAACATAAAAGAACGTTACTTTGTCCGACATTTCACATTTTACTGCCTTAGATTGTTTTCTGGCTTAAAGCAAACTAGATTTTAGCACCCAATATTCATACTGTTATAACAATAGGAAATGTTATTTGATGAGTACTGAATACTCTTCACAATAGAAAGTCACTGTGACCGTATTTCTTGCTTTATTGCCTTGATTTCAGTCTCAAGCACTGTTTTCACAAGAACAATCAAATTAGGTGATTGTATACATTAGTATCACACTATTACATCAAAAATTCATGTGACCTACTTTTGACATTTCACTGTCTTATGATTTTGGATTCAGCTCATTACCACTTTATCATCTGTACAATACTGCTATGATATCTGAATTCATGAAACATGGTGAGTGGGTACATCTTGATAAGTACATGTATTAACACACTTCTTAAAAGTAAATCATTTTTTCATGTTTTACTGATTTTGTTTCAGTTTGACACTTTCACTATTCATGATGATGTCCTTAAATTAGGTGATGTATATATATATAAATTAGTACAACACTTATACCAAAAACATCAGTGTGACCTTTATTTCACATTTTACTAGGATACTACTACTACTAATAATAATAATACTAATGATAATAACAATGAGGACTTTGTATAGGACCTAATCTGTATAAGCTGGAAGCTCTTTACAACATTAGGCAACACTTGAAACATAAAAACGTATAAAGATATGATCACTGTTATGCATATTTGATTTAATTTAATTATTTGTTTGTTAGTTTTAAATTGTTTTCAATTCCAAAACATGCTGTTGTAATGTAATTTTATTTACTGGAATTGACTTTGTCCTGAAATTTAATTCAGTTATGAACAACTAGTACTAGAAACACTGTTTTTAGTTTCTGACCTTGATTCATAACCAGTAAGGGTTCTTTTAAATATCGTTTTAAAAATATCGTTTTGTAGTCATTCTTAGTGTAAGAATCATTGATTTCAGTCAAGGTCATATCTGGCATACATGTCAAATAACGTGTATCAATTGTTACAAATTCCTGATTTTCCAGAGAATTGATCCTCATCAGTGCATCTATTTTGTATTGTGGTTAGAATTATTACTGATGTTTTGAGAAAAAATAGTCATTCTTGCCTTAACACTTGAGAAGTTGAGATGTTTTATGTTGTGACCAGGTTTGGGCTAATTATTTTTTTTTCTTCAATTTATTTGGATTTCAATTTTTTTTCTCTGGAAACACTCGTGCTTTAAATTAATTCTTGGACAAATACAGTTATTGAAATTTATACAGATTACAATTTGGAATAATATTTTCTTTGATTCAGCAAGAGACTGATAACACTGCAGAACTTCGCTGTCAATTAATAACATCATTGCCTTCCATTTAGGATTTCATCGGGATTTGAAGTCAGTGCAGTTCAGGACTTTGTATTACTAGGACTTCTATTTTTTTAATTCTTGGATTAAATTTGGATTTGCTTTGTAAAACTATAAGTTCTTTTTCTAATTTTTACCTTGTTTTTTAAAGGAAATAAATTATGTGTTCATTTTTACGAAGCTTGTTGTCTTCACTTTTATCTTACTCCTTTTTGGAAGAACCGAAACATGTAACATAACAAAAAACAAACAGCATGACATTAGAAAACATAAAATCATGCTGACAATATTTAAGGTAGGAAACATTGTTAGGTCTTAAAGTTTGTTCTTAGAGTCAAAATTGTTGAGTTTAAAGAGCACTCTTGAATATAATAACTGTGTATTTGTGTCTCATTGGGTGATTCATTCAACGTTGCTAGGCCCTAGTATGCAAAATAATGTTGTCCGTATGACTTTGCTTTCATTGTGGGAATAATGAGTGTATGATTGTCAGAGGAGGAGTGTAAGTATCTTCTGGTGTGTACACATGGGTGAGGTCAGATATGTATGTTGGACTGGAGTCTGTCTGTAAAACTTAGCACAAAGAACAGATTTTGTGTTTGAGTCTGGATCGAATGGATAGCCAGTGTAGGGTACAGAACAGGCGGGAGGTGTGCTCTGAGGGTGGTACTCTAAGGATGATCCGAGCAGCTGTGTTTTGAACTTTTGAAAGTTTTTGGAGTAGATATTGAGACAAACCAGTCAGAATTGAATTACAATAGTCCTGTTTTTAAAGTACGAATGAACACAAGTGTCTTAATGGCATAAAATGGAAGATATTTGTCAATGGAGCTGATGCATCTCAGCTCAATATATACAGCCGTGCATATATTCATGACATGTTGGTGCAATGAGAGAGAACTGTCAAGAGTAACACCTAGGTTCATACTGACTGTGTGAATTTAATGCTGGTGTTGCTAATATTTATTGTTTGAGGGAAATGATGTGAATGAGAACGTCTTTGTGTTATGGTCAGAATGGCTTCAGTTTCATCATCATTCATCTGCAGGTTGTTACATGTAATCCATGATTTCACATCAGAAATGCACCTCTCTACACCTTGGATGGTAGCACCCGCTTCAGTTGGATGGCGAGATTTGTATAGTTGTGTGTCATGAGCATACAATTAGTGAGACTGGATGATGATCTATGACATTTGAGAGTGGCTGAGTGTATAGAATGAAGAGAACAGGTCCAAGAACAGACCCTCTTGGGACACCACAACATATATCAACTGGGCTGGAGTGTACTCCATTTGCGGACATAATTTGTGTCCTGTTGACCAAGTAGGACTTGAACCACAGTAAGGCTGTGTCATGAATGCCAAAAACATGCTGGAGACGGTGATGTAATATATCATGGTCTATTGTGTCAAATGCTGCAGACAAATCAAGGAGGGTGAGGACTGTAATCTTTCCGCTATCCAAAGCAGAGATAATGTCATTAACTACTTTTAGAAGCGTAGTTTCAATATTGTGGCAAGGGCGATATGCAGATTGTAAATTGCTAAAACGACTGTTTGAATTCAGATGAAGATACAAGCTGGGATGGAACAACTTTTCCTAAGATTTTTTAAATGAATTGGAGATTAGAAAATGGGCGGTAGTTCTTAAAATCGTTATGGTAAAGTGTTGGTTTCTTCATCAAAGGCTTTATAATGGCAGTTATGAAAAAGAATGGGAATTAGCCGGATGAGGGAGAGGTTTTAATGACTTCAGTTAATGAAGGCAATCTTGGATGTAAGCACTCGAGCAGCGGTGATGTTGGAATTGGATCAAGTTCACGTGACTTTGGTGCACTACTTATCACGATTATATGTACTAAATCCATTGAGGCAGATTCAAACACTGGTAACGGTTGCCGATGAAATTATATACTGCAACTGTATGATGACGACGAGTCAATTGAAATTGTGCTGACAAGGTTATCTTTAATAGTTTGTACTTTGTCACGGAAGAAATTTGCAAGCAGATCTAGCAGGTCCAATCTTTATTAGTGCAATAGTTATTTGCTAACAAAAGAGTTGAGAGGTCTAAATTAGTTTTGAGGATTAACTTTTTTTCTATTCTTCATACAGTCTGCTTTCAAAAGAAAAATGATACTATCATTTGAGCTGATGCATGTGAAGGCAAGATGAATCAGGAATTGAGTCATTTAAAAGATATCATACTTGACAATACTGCATTTGCACCTCATTTGAGCTAAAATGGAAGCTAGATGATTACCACAGGCTAAGTAGGAAATGGTCTGCAATACTGTTTTCTTGTGACTGAAAGTTGCTTTACACTATGCTGCTTTCATAGTGAACCAATTTACACAATCTGTAGTAAATTCAGATAAAGACAATTTTGCAAAACCTATTTTTATCTCATCTTTGTATGGATCTAATTCTTGATTTTATGTTAATCTGTTTATTTCAGATGATATTGATGGAGAGCTTCAAGAGAGGTAGGTTTTATTTGTAGTGGTATCTTTAATTATTGAAGGCTAAATGATTGGTACAGAAACTAATCATTTTGAGGCCCTGGAATATCTACATATGTTCAAATAAACACAGCAAAGCCTATTCATGTATCTATTTATATATGGTACACTAGGCACTACATTTTGTTTATTGACATGTAGTTTTATAAGGAGAAGAGAGATAAGGATGTAAACTAAAGAAGTTGGCTCATAATTATTACACATTTTAACTTGATGTCCTTTATGATTGTTAAGGCATGTTGGACTGTATTTCAGATGTAGCAAGGGAATGAAAAGGAATAATTATTTAACAAGCATGAATATCTTGAAAGGGTTGACATTCTCCCAGCTGAAAATAATATCTTGGAATCCACAATAGTCTTCAAGCTGAGATTAATTTAATGGTGTTTGTTTCAATTATAACATAACATAAGTAATTTTTGTCTAACCCATCTTGGTCACATTCATTATATTTTAAAATCATTAATTATTAAATATATTACATCACGAATAACTAATATTTCCTTTTTTATGGAATGCTGTCAGTTTTTGATATGTTTTCACTAGTTATTATGTATCTTGTTGTCAACTAATGAAAACAGTTTCAGTTTTGTCCTGGCTCAAATGATGTTCAGATAATAAAATGATCTAATTAAAAATCATCATCAATTATACCATCAGTTTTACTAAAACTGAATCATCAATCACAAAACTCAATAAATGTATAGCTTTGCATTCTTAACATATCCAATTTGATATTTGACCCATTACCTTCACCATTTACACCCATGTCACATTATTAGTGAAAGATGTTTTATCTTTCTTGCATGTAAATGTTATAATATTCTTTACAATGTTTTGTTTTGTTTTCAATAAGTTGTTTTTGCACTGTTCATTTTTTCATATAACCCTTCATTTATGATTTGCAAAACAGCAACATTTGTCAAGAAATGTTTGCATTTGCATAAATATATAATACTTAAAATATGTACATAATACTGACAATATTAATAACTTGTTAAATGATAGTGTTCTGACATAATTAGCTGTCAAATTTAACACAAGTTATGACGCATTTAGTTCACACTACATTGTGTATTTTAATTTAGATAGTTTAATAGCAATAAATACTTGTCCTGCTGATATTGTGTAGCTAATTTATTTTTGTGTCAAAATCTTGCTACCAGTTCGATGTGAATACATCCTCCCGCAGAGTGTAGAAAGGTCATAATGACCTTTTGCACACCACTTTCCATATCACATGATAATGAGCAGAAGGTATTTATTTTTTTCATGGACACCACACATAGATGACTGCCAGAACGGTCACCTGAGAAATTATGCCTGCAGCAACTTACCGCATAAAGTGGTGTTCTTCCGCAAGTTTTAATTAGTCACAGTGTTTCAACTGTCTGTTCCACTTTCTGAGAAAACCGTATTGTAGCCTTTTCCCCATTAAAACTTCGTTCTTATAAGGGCTTTTCATTTGCAGGTTGCTCCCATTAGGGAGATAGACCACCGCAATACATTTCATGCTCCTCACAATGTGTTGCCCATGTAAATCTTCTGCAATTTTTAATTGGTCTCAATGTTTCAAATGTATGTTCCATTTTCTGAAAGAAAACATATTGTAGCGATTTCCCCATTATAACTAAGTTATTTTAAGGCCTTCGCTTCACATCAGCAGGTTGCTCCCATTCGGGAGATACACCACTGTAATACATATCATGCTCCTCACAATGTGTTGACCGTCTATTTTCAGGAGTCAAAACACCACATCCATGATGCACACAGTGATAGATCATTTGAAGCCTACGTCTTCTTTATCATTCATCAACCTCTCAGTTTGGGGATAGGGCAATGACCGAGCTTCGCGATTTTCCAGCCTCTACTATCCCACCCTGTGCAGAATTTTGCAGTCCATACATAGGACTAAAGCTGGTGACGGAAACCGCGTTTGTGCTCCTCTATTCCCAGTTATACCTTTAAACCCTTATGGGATGTTTGGCCTTCTAGTTCACTTGGTCCAATATGCACCCATGGGCAAGTGCACCTTTCCCTCACAGTTCAAATCATGCTGCGGCGCATGTCCCACCATCACCTCATCACCAGGCGACTTCCTTTCAGAAGGCTAAAGGTGTTATATCATCTAAGGTACACAGACGTTCTCATTGCCCCTTTGTAATTCATGATGAACCAGGGAACATGGCACATAGTGCTCCTATACTCCAGCTCGGAGAGTCATTTGCTATGATTATGATAATGCACTGTCTTAATTGGTTTTAGGGAGCCCTAGACAGAAGCTGTGGCAATGACACCGTTTGTCAGGCCCACTCCTTCATCCCAAATGGATGAGGAAGAAGAGGTCTGGTCCTTTGCTAATATAGTAAATGAGGTTTACCATCTGTTATGCCTGGACTTGTGCCCAAACAGTTGGGCACACAGTCCATAAGGACTATTTCTATTTTGGAAAATATTTCTGGGATACCAGCTCAACCAGGCCTCTTACTTCTCCCACATTCATCCATGATTGAGGAAGTATCACAAAGGTTTTCTCATGGCCAAATATAGTTAGACAACGTAGAAGATGGTCTGTTCTTTCCTCAATATTGAGAACCCTTATTTCTTATTCCGGCTACTTGATACATTCCCGGAAGTGATCTATTAAACGCCCTCCTTTTGATGCCAATGCAACCAAAGCGGGTATGGGAGTCTTCTCATCGAAACAATTGATGCCATAGAGCAGAAGAGCTGGATACTTGTAACAATAGGTTTGCATGCCAACCTATTCTGAGCTACTTCCTTTAGCATGCTGACAAAGGTTTAGTTGCGGGGGTCTGGAACGAACAGTCTCTCTCCTGCTTCCCAATCTTCCTGGTTACCAAGCAATGCTAGAAAACGTTAATCTTAATGGATCTCTCCCCTCTCAACCAGTTTCTCTTGGAAGAATCCTTCACGATGGAGACAACCTCCTGAACTGGAGCACTATTCATCCGCTTGATTGGGCCATCTCCATCTACCTTTAGGATGCTCACTTGCACATCCTGATTTTTTCCTGCACAGCAAAGATATCTCAGTTTTCGCCTTGGCCCATTTTTTTTTCATTTCCAGGCGCCGCCGTTCGTAATCTCTTCTGCACTGTTGATCGATCGACCCAGGTGTCTACCTCACAGGTGGGATCTCCTGTCACAACAAATAATGTTTGGAATCCTTTAGTTTTGAAAACAGTACATTAAACTTGAAAATGCTATATTTATATAAAGGTTATATCAATTGAGAACTCACCCCAAGACTGCAAGTTGGTGTACATGTTGAGCTGCCCACTTTCTACAGTCTTTATCCACTAAATCAGCAATTAGGCGTCACTTATGAATTTTCTTCTTGTATAGTAACACTTTTCATTATATTAATGGATAATGTTAGTGCAAACAGTTAATCGTTGTTGGGTGTGCATTATTTTCAGTTTGCAAGTGATGGCAGTTGTTTGCCATATCAACCAAATTCTGCCTAGAATTTATGCAAACTATAAAAGAATTGTATCTTTGTGAATATTCAAATATACTGAGCCACACTAAAAATCTTGTTATTACAACTTGACCTGTATTGATGGTCATATCAACATGTGATTTTCACTATAAGGCTTCTTATTATGAATAGTTGGTCACGAACAAAAATGGTGAAAATCAGATGTACAAGATGTCCACCACAGCAGTCATATTGAAAATCTTGCTTTTGGTACATCGCCTGAATGGAAAGTGATTTTTACATGGGGTTTCAACAAGAAGACTTGCTATGATATATAATGGGCTCTAAATAATAATAGTGCCATCTAATGTCTAACATGGCTGCCTTGAAAATTATATTATAGTTGTTCCTCCAGACTTTATGGCCATATCAGAGTTTTCACTGAAGGACTTCTTCTCATGTATAGTATTTTCTTTTAAAATGTTGCCTATATAGTTAAGATAAGGACACCACAGCAAATATTATGAAAGTCTTGTTTTTGCTACTCATAATCAGATTTATATTGGCATGGAATTTTCACCAGAGGTTTCTTATAATATCTAGTGAATCCCATTCAGGAATGGTGAAAGCTGTTGCTGCTGGCAATTTGGAGAATTTTGTTATCGCTACTCAGCATGAACATATTATTATGATTATATGGTCTCAAAATAAGAAAAGAGTAAGAAGAAAGAAGCTTTGTAAACTTCAACCGACAATTTATTTCCCTGGAATACGGAATGAAAATGTAACAAGAATTTATGATATTGCAAATTAAATACCAACTAACCCTATAATTTTTTAACACAAATCCTAATGATTAAAGTTCTGAATAAACTTTAGTGATGCTACAAAATAAATCTAACAGGAAGTGTTGATGTGTCTGTGATGGCCTATGTCATAGTGATAAGCCAAGTATTAAATCACAATAATACAGCAGAACCTGTGTTGAAAGACCACATATTTTGCCAACAAAGTATGGCCTCTAAAGACAGATGGTCTCTCATAACAGATAACAACGCTATATAGTTAATACATTTGCGCATTGACAGTGTGGTCTCTCAGAAAAGGTGGTCTCACATAGCAGAGGTCTTTCAATGCAGGTTTTACTGTACAATCCAAGAAGATATCCTTATTTGAGTTTCACTATGAATCGAAGTCTATCTTTCCAAGAATGTTATTTTTGAGCACTTTGTATTTCCAAAAAAGAATTACTCAGATTAAATAATTTGAATAAATAAAATCCAGCCCAAACGAAGCACTGGACACAAGAATAATACAACTTGATTCTGCTCAGATTTTACAGCATGACTGAATATTTTAAGTAAATTAGATTATATAAAAGCTAAAATATGAAAGAAAGCCCAGATAAGGGTGAAAAGTTCATTGTTCTAGAATAATTCGAAGTCTGTTTACAGTTAAATATGTGACTTTCATCACGTAGTCCAGGGTCTAGCTATGCAAGAAGTACAAATGACCCTGACCCACCTGAAGATGATAATCCTAGTAATGAAGATGATAATCTTAATAATAATCGTATGTCACTGATCTTGGACAAGTTCAACTATAAAGATACAATGTTACATTACCTATAGCATATAACGAAATAAGAAAAACACTATAAAAATCCTAACAAACAAGGCAAATTAAATATATCTAAGAGAATGGTCATATTAGCATAATGGTATCACCAAATGATTTCTTTAGATTTCCACTAGGTCGTAAATAAAAATTGTTGCTCCTCAGACATCCATAGTAGCAATCTTGAAATAATTATGATCACTACTTTTTTGAATGAAGTTTTATCTGAAATACGAGTTTCGACTCTCATAAACAGTAACAAAGAAAAACCGAAAACAACAAACTTTTAACATTTTACAAATAATTTATTTCCAGGAAAAACAACGTGAAACTTTGAAGTAAAAGAACTTACGGCTTTAAGAATCAGATCCAAAAATAATCCAATAATAATACACAAATTAAATTGTAAAAGTCCTAGTAATAAAATGTTCTAATGAAATCTGAGTTTGAGTCCTGACAAAAAATATGAAATGGAAGGCGATGACGTATACTATAGCTACTATAGTACTGTTATGTCTGCAGTTCTTTGCTATTCCACAGACATTAATATTCTGGTATTTGAATTTTGAATACAATTTAAAGACATGTCTTTGTCCCAGAATTATGTATGAGCACTTAAATATTTCCAGGACAAATAATTAATATTTTAGAAACAAAATAATTTGAATAAAAAATAAAATGTAACTCCAAACGGGTCACAACAAAATGAACACCTTAACATCAAGTGTTTTAAAGCCCAAACTGAATAAATTCTCTTTTTAACACCAGGATTAAACATGAATACTTAACAATTCCGGTAAAACCAGAATTTCAAAATAGATGCTGTTTACATGTAAAGTCACATATTCCCAGTATGACCTTGACAAAAACCAATCATTTTACTCTAAGAATAATATAAAAACAGAAAGTTGTTTACGTGACTCACTGCTTTCTGAATCAAGGTCGGGAGCAAGGTCAGCTTAAGGACACAAAGTTCTATTTTTAGATGTTCGACAGTACAGTCAGGTCAAACTAATTTCTGGAAAATATAAAATACTAATAAACAAAATTACATTATTTTAACATGTAATGAAACATTTGATTTTTTACAACTTACAGACGATTTAATTAACCAAAATTTAAATTAAATTAAATATACATAACAAGTGTCTTGTTGTTCAAAAATGAAAATAGTGAAAATGTATCCTCCACTATTGGTGCAAAGATGGTCAACTAAAGAAGCTAAAAAATTACACCATCTCTTAGCTTGTCATATCAATATTGTATCTTCATCAGAAGACTTATTATGGCTTATATTGGTCTTAAAAGGAAGTGGTGTGCAACTGATACTGTGTAGTTTGCCTAGAAGACTTTTATGATGTCTTGTAATGAAGCTGGTGTTGATATGGTGGCCACTATGGTTGCTATGTTGAAAATCTTGTTATTGCTACTCTGTTAAAGAGTTCTTAAGATGTCTAGTTGGTCATAATGAAAACGATATATGTTGCTCATCCTGAAAATATTGGCGTCTCTGCTCATGCTAAATTAATGATGGCTATATTAATGTGGGATCTTCACCAACAGACTTGTTATGGTGTCCTAGTGAGTTGCGTCTAAATGAAAATGGCCTCATCATAAATGTAAATCCAGTATGTCTGCCATGACAGCTCTCTTGAAAATCTTGCTCTCACTACTCTCCCATAATGAATGGTCATACTGAATTGGGGTTTTCACCAATAGACTTCTGATGATGTATGCATTTACTTTGCCATAAGAGAAAATGGTACCAATCAGAGTGAAATCCAATATGCCCACCAAACCAGCTAATTTGAAATCTTGTTATTACTTAAGAATATCAGACACGGTTCCAGCATTTGCCACTTAAAAGGAAGAAATTGTCTTATTTTGAATTTCCTGGAATTTCTTTGTGCCCTTCAAGGGACTCTTGCCTTTAATATACGCAAATTATCAGATGTATTTTGGCTCACATTAAGTCTGTTACAATTTCTATAACAAAGTTTGATTACTATGGTAAACAGTTAAAATTGCTGTGAGAGTATTAAGATCCTAAAGCTGATTTTTGTTATCATTTATCATAACTATTAAACATTAAAAACTTAGGTAATGTGATATGTATTTACTTTGGTAGAGTGCTAGTTTAATGAGACAAGTGGAAAAACTATGCTGACTACTGAACTGTTATGATAAGTGTCTTTGCTGTGTCATGAAAGTTAAGATGCCTGAGGCTGGCTGGTCTCACCTATATCTGGCAATTGTCTTATACCTAAGGCCACCAAGTACTGATCCATACTAAAGAGTCTTTTGTGCAAGGTGGTATAGACTTAGTGTGTTTCACACACAACTATTCCATGTGAAAAGGGTCAGGTGTGTTTGTAATATAATATTGGCTGTTGGTGCGTGTACATATGTCTGCTACATTTGTCATTCCAATTGGCCTGCTGTTTAGTATGGCATCAGTGAAAAAGTATATAACTCCAGCGTTAAAGCTTGACCAAATCATGACATATAGGATAACAAATCATGCTGTCGTGCCTTGCAGTTGGCACTGGAGCTAGGCTAGGTTTAGTCTTCCTCATACCATATCATTATTTTATCATGTTCGCAAGGCTTTTGCTGGAGGCAACATTGCCTGTGGTTTTAACCTTAGTGACTTGCATGACTTGTGGAGGTACCACTGATGATTAAAAATTTGGTTCTGCTGACAATTCTGACTTCAATTAATATGATTGTTCCACATTGCACTCATTATTTAATTTGTACTATCATGCCTTTTTCAACCTGTATGGAGTATATCACCCTGTTACAATTTGACACTATTATAATATATACATGATGTAGAGACTGCTGCAGTGGCCTAAGTGTTTAGAATGACTGCATCTGATGTGGTGGTTCATGAGTTCAAACCCCGGCTCGGTAATACCAAAAACTTTTAAAAATGGTACTAACAGCTGCCCCTTTTGGAGCTCAGCATTAAGAAGTTAGGGTTAATACTGGTTTGCGTGGCGTCAGGATAATTTTACTCGGTGGGACATCATGTTACATGTCTGTGGCATGATGCCCAAGAGCTCAACATCACTATAAACTGCAGACATAGCGATATTACTGAAACAGTGATAAAACTACGTGGAAATCCAAATCACACATGCACACATACACATACGTCAGTAGTGGTGGCTGCCGATATTAGTCAATTCACTAGTCATTTCCGAAATCCACACTTGTCTTATGATGCACAAAAGGACACTGAGTCACAACTTGTATGCAGGCCAAACAGATGTCCCCAGCAAAGATGTCATTCTAACTCCCAGTATAGATCATGTACAGTAGAAAGAAGGGCAGAATTATCAGGTCAAAGTGTTAGTTCCTCCAAAACTTATGAAATTCACAAGATGGGCGTTCAGATCATGTCAATCAGGACTGACCAGAAATATTCCTTCATCGATGTTCTCCTCTCCTATTGGAAGCCTTGCTGAGACGTATAGTAGGGCAAATAACGATACTATTGAAGTGGCATTTGAATGCTATTTGAGAAGCTAGTAAGAACAATGTACATTCTGAAAATGCAATGACCAATGACCAATGATCATGGTGTAGTGTCATTGTAAGTTATCAAATAAACTCATGCAGGCTACTTGTACTTGTGATGTTGTGCGAGTCAGGGCTAGAAGATGGAAAACACACACTGGTCATTGTGTATGTTTAGCTGCCTATCCTTCATGACATATATCACATGTCTTTGCAATTTCTTTTTTACCCATGGAGCACATGGTCTTCCGATAACCATGCATCTGTGAGGACAGCAAACCTGTTTTGGAAGAATACACCAACTTTGATCTCAGGTATCATCCACGTTCTTGATAAAGCTCCTTGCCTTTATTTGTATGGCCTCTTTCCAATACATTTATTGTATACACCCATGGGCATAGAGCTGGTTTGGGATGCTTTCCATCATCGCTGACACTTTGTTGAAATACTCAGCATTGCATGTAAAATTATTTCTTTGTGTTGCATCCTTCAATAAGGATCTTCAGAGTGATGGCCCACATGTTCTCCTATAGAACAGCCCTGTAATAGCACAGTACTTGAGTTTACAAAATTGCCAGATTTCCCATGTACTGCTCCTGCATCACGCCTGCAATCTCTGTACAAGTTAATACATCAAACACCAAAGTGATACTATTGATGGTGTAGCTCACCCTTCTATTTGTGCTGCAGATCACTCTGGCATAGTTATTAAACATCGGTTCAAATGTGAGGCACATAGGCTGGACTGCTTGTATAGCATATGGTCATTTAAGAGCTTAAAATTGAGTAATACAAAGAAGTGGTTTGCATTACAGTCATCAGCGGTAGTGTGTTACAGCAACAGCATTGCCAGGACTGACATAGTGACAGTGTTCTAGCTGCCGTTGTATAAGTCTGCTCTTTTCTCATCAGCTAGACATTCATGTAAATACCCCAGATGTCTACATTGTCTACATGCCAGTTAATTACCATTTAGCTTTCCTTTATATTTTAACAGTGTTGTGGAGGTTTGAAAATCTGAGGTTAGGTAGCTGACTTTGGTCTATGGTGCTTGAATTATTAGCCACATGATACAGAATAGTCAGGCACCTTCACACCAAAGCATGAAGTGGAAGGAGCAGAACGGGTTGAATTTGTTTCATTATTTGAAAATACTTGCTATTGGTGTTCATATTATTAAATCTTTAATAAGCGAGCAATTGTACAATCACAAGCTGGTTGAAATAGGCAAAATTTCGTTTACTAACCTATCTATGCATAGCAAAAGGTGTTTGAAAGCCACCCACAAGCCCTCCTTGGAGATGAATTAATAGCAGCTCGGAATGAATTTTTCATTTTTTAAAATTCAAAATTGCCTGAAAAAAAACAAGGGTCGACTATGATGACTATACCATGCAAGTCAGAAAATGAACTCTTTGGAAGCAGAAAGTTTGGCTTGATAATGAATGGTGAAATGCTGTGCAGTAATCCATTTCCTACCTGGAACGGTCCTATAGCCAGGCCATATCTAAGTATGTGACAACAGAATCGCCACAAAAATACTGCAAAATACAATAGATCAATTTTCAGCAGGAACATAAACTGCAAAATATACAGAAGGGCCCATAACAAATACAAGTAGCTACACATATATTAAGCTATTCGAGGTTTTGGTGTCTGATGACACAGCAGTCAAGGAGGAAGTCATGCAAAAGCCCAGTAGTTTCCAAGTACAGGATCTCCTGGGCCTCAACATGGCACTTGACTGGGCCTCAACATGGCACTAGAGTGGGCCTCAGCATGGTACTAGACAGTTTCTGAACATGGCACTTGACTGGGCCTCAACATGGCACTAGACTGGGCCTCAACATGGCACTAGACTGGGCCTCAACATGGCACTTGACTGGGCCTCAACATGGCACTAGACTGGGCCTCAACATGGTACTAGACAGTTTCTGAACATGGCATTTGACTGGGCCACAACATGGCACTTGACTGGGCCTCAACATGGCACTAGAGTGGGCCTCAACATGGCAATACAACCTCTCATAAGTCTGCTTGTAAACGATGTTGCAAAACCATTTAAAACTAAAATGACACAGAAGAATTGCAAATGCCATAGAACAATCCCATGATGAAACAGCATATGCAGGTGCTACTCGATGAGGAGCTCATTTTCCCATGTAGGTCAAATTCTTACAAGTAAGGCAGACGGCAGTGAACTTGCTACTGTCAAAACTGATATATCAGGAAACAATCATCGCCAAATGTTTACATACACTCTTCAGCATTTCCTCCAAGATATTTTGGCAATCTATCACCTGCCTGACCAAAAACAAAAACTGAGTTATATTTAAAGATGCTTTCTACCACATCACAGTAATTGGTCAGAAAACAAACAGTTGGTAAACTTCTAACATAATGCATGTTATCTGATACATGAGTCATACTGGCAAGTATGTTCAAGACTCCAACATTTTCAGTTCTAAGCTATTAATAAACTTATATTTACCACTGTCTTGCTGGTACACCACAGCAAAAAATTAGAAGTATATGTCCACAGGGAGGCTAACCCATTCTTGATCAATTAAATAATTATGTATATCACACACCTGGTAGAGGTATTATAATGTCACTGTACATAAAGCACAAGGACCCACACAGTTTACATCCTCAAAAAATGTTATGCTTAAACCTCCTTAAGAGCTGAACAGTGGTGTGCCTCTAAAAAAATTTCAGGCACACATGTGTTGGAATTGACACAACAGTGACAACTTTGTCTGTAGGCACGATCATGGCAGGGATTTGTATATTGTCAACAGCTATTGCTTCCCCCATCACAGTTACCAGTTGCCATTATAATTACAGTTTGGGCTTGTTTTCTATGGCTTGAAATTACATGAGGTAACAGCTTTCCTTAAAGGTCAAGAACACAACAAAACTTCATCCTTGTAAAGTCCAAGCTCCGTTCAGTCGTGGACCATAGTTTCAAGACACAACCCAGTGGTGTCTGTCCATGGACAAGTTCAAATTTATCATTGATAAAATCAAAAATGAAATACATGCCACGTTCTATAAGGAATGTGTTTCTGTTGTCATAGCAAACATCATGTTTAATTGCCCACAAGAAAGCCAAAAGCCTCAAAGAGTCATAAGCATCAAAGCCTCACTGGAAATTCGAAGTAAGCTGCCTGTTTTGTACAGAGACAAAACGATTGGTCTTCATCTGGGCCACTTCAATGCACCACCCTCATATGAGGCTGACAACAAAAACTCATTAATTATCACTGCCACAATCAAGATTTGTTGCATCAGCTATCTCTTTGCAAGGATAAATTCCAAGCCCATCCCGAACAAAGGCTACTGCTGTGAAAGTCAATAATGGTGCAACGACAACAGTAAGAATGCAGCCAATACACACATTACCAGAACATCTCTTCATAAGCAAAATGACATCGGGTAGCTCATATATATAATTCTGAGGGCAGTCCATCTCTAGGTAATGGGCTTGGACTTCCTTGCACTCAATGTATTTGATTATTTATGACCACTTATCATGGTTGTTGCTTCCACTGAATACATAAATGTTAACACTAATATAATTTTGCAAAACACAATGAACATGGAAATACTGGACTAATTCAAACTAAACACACCATATGTTTGAATGGAACCCTAAATGAAATTCTTGGTGCAATTTAATCAAACAGTAGGCATTTATAGAGGTTCATTCGTACTGTGCTTTACATTTACTCTAAGAAGTTGAAGTGCAAGTTAACTGTGGATGTCTGTAAGAAAAAATATAATATGAGCTACCATTTGTCCTGAATTAAATTAAAAGTCTTCACTCTAGATGTAGGATGTGACCATGCAGCATTTTGTCTGCTGTGACATTTTCCAAATGCTCTCTTTCAATGGGTAATGGCTATGTTAAAATTTACCTGCGTTGATTGCTACTAAAATCTGGCTGGCTTTATTTGACGAACCAGCTCAGATGTTAATCACATTCCTTGCTCCCAGGATAAATCTAAATTTATTTACAGTGAAATTAGTGCATATGACAAATACTAAAATGGTACAATCAATGTGTACAATTCTCTAGTGGTAACTCGCATTTTGTATGGGAGCCACAGTGGCTATGTGGTTAGTGTGCTGGAATCACGACCAAAAGGGTGTGGGTTTGAATCATACCACTGGACCAGCTTGGGTTGGCTAACATGGCGTGTCCAAAACCTTTTATATAAGCTCTGACTGGCTTGTTTTATTACAAAATGTCATCTAATTTGTATGGTACCTGTAAATTCAACAAAATCCTTTGAACACTTGCATGTTGGTTTTTACATTTAAATCTCTCACACATCATCATCATTGGCGACTCAGTCTCGAAAGACCATGCGAATAGCGCCCTTGGGGTGTTGTCTGTCTCTGTTGGCATCGTCTGCTGTGGCTGTGCAGGCCTATACGTGAGTGACGTCCCTATTGCAGTTGGTGCAGGTATACTGGGAAGTCTGCGTTACTGTGGTTGCTGCCGCGTTCTTCTTTCTCTTACGTTTCTCTGCCGCCAACTGGCCTCTCCTCGCATCAGCGACTGATATGCCATTGTTTACCGTCAGTCTCCAGGTGTCTCGGTCCTCAACCAGCTCTTCCCAGCCATCGGGTGAAAAGTTGCATGCCTTCATGTCCCTCTTGCATACATCCTTAAAACATTTAAATCTCTCACACATACTTTAGTACATATTACATTGTTGTTTCTTAGCAGACAATCCAGAGTCAATGCAGAACAATTTACAATTATGACCTGGTTACCCAACATTAAGCAAATACTAGTATAGCGTTCAATGAATCAAAATAGCGTCTTGATTTAGTCGCCATTATAATGAAAAGAGTTATTGATTTTAAAGAAATGTGGCTATATAAGATTATTGTAATATGTTCGTGCATTAGTAGCAGGCTTTAAAATGCTGAAAATGAGTCATTGTAATGAGTTAAGTCGGGTCCGGGGCCTTATGTTAAGCCACCCAGATTCATGTGGGGGCCAAAGAAAGTATGTAAGTCTAAGGTGTGGGGTAAAAACGGTTTTGAGTGTAGGATACAATAGTTTTGGCTCAAGTCTTAGTGCAGGAATTTAGGGGTACCAGCCACTACTCTGGGGAATAATCCAACATATTCAGATTAAAGGGGGATTTTAGTCATGTTAGATCTTCCTTGAGGTGGGATGGCCCCAAATGTCTATTTGACATCTACAGGTGTGACAGACTAACGCACTAGAGTGCCAAAAATGTTTTTGTTTATAGTGATCAAAATATATTATGGGCATTCTATAGTGCTAACTGAAAATTACAAATTAATAGGAAAATGCACCACAGACCACAAATTGAACGCAAAGGCCTGTGTTCTGCAGTTATGTACCTGCATGTATATCAAATGCATTAGTACAAATTAGATCCAGATAATAGGTATTGCAGTGGGTAGTTCTATGGCTCCTTTATACACTTCCCTTTTCATGGGTTAATTAGAAACATATTATCTTGAAAAACAGAGTTTTAATCCTACTGTTTGATTAAGAATTTTGTATGACATCTTTATTATGTGGAACCGTTTTATTTTTGATTGCCTAAATAATTTTCACCATAATTAAATATACTGCATCCGGTATGTATGTATTGTTCCAAGATGTAGATGTGATGAAAAATTATGACAATATTGTCTCTACAAATAATCATGTGAAAGAAAATGAAATATCTACCACATTATGTGGAATATTCATCTTGTCATCCCAGTTCATGTAAAACATATTATACCCTATAGCAAATAGATACCGATGTATAATTTCAGATAATTATCAATTAAAAATTCTCTGAATGAATTAGAACATATTTCCAAAGCAGGAATTATCCTATGCTTGGAATTGATTTTGCGTTGAATAAGGCCTGTATTCTTACAGAAACTGATATTTTCAACAAAGCAGAATATACGAAAGTAAATTCGTCATAATACAAACACAATATAAACTTGCACTACCTAATATAGGTCTTACGATTAATAAATATTAGTTTTCTCAAAATCAGCATGCAATACATTTGTAAAAGCAATCCAATTCTTGCTTATAGAAAACGTAGGAATTTGCAATATTATTTGATCAGAAATAAACAGACATAAAATATAAAAGCTGTTTTTTGTGATCTAAATGTAACAGACATTGGTGCTTTCAATATATAAATATTACAGAAAATATTTAGTTTAGTAACTCCAATACAAAATAATTGTTTTCTCAAAAAAATTACATCACTGACTGAATATCAATTGAATATAATTTATTTGATATTCTGTGAAAAACATAACATGCAGGGTATTAGACAAACACTTCAATAAATTTCTATCAGAATGATTGATCATTGCTATTATATAAAAAGTTTCATGGAAACTTAGTTCTCCTCAAAGTTTCAATACATTTTAATTTACATTATCACTGCATCACTCTTGACGTGATTTGTATTTCATACCAATCAATGCAAGGAGAGATAAGAAGCCTGATTAGGCCCGAAAAAATATGTTTCCTATTTCACTGGTTTTAAAATTATGGTAGGCGGGTTTTTATTTTGTGTTTTATTCTAATCATTATATTTATGTAATCTGAATTTTTATTTACCATGGGGGGAGTCGGCATTGAGAAACAGGGATGATCAGCTAACCAGAATCAGACATACATTATGTTTAGCCTTAAAGAAAGTTACTGGAACCAAAAGTTTTATACTTTGTGTATCAATGGCCTTAATACCAAGGCATTATATAACATTGCATAACATTTTAATAAATACATTCTTATGTTGTATGTCCGGAGGCCTAGTGGATAGAGCATCCTCCTCGGATGCTGGAGGTCATGGCTTCGAACCCCGGATGAGTCATACCAAAAGCTAATGTAAATGGTACTAACAGCTGTCTTGCTAGGTGCTCAACATTAAGAGGTTAGTGTTAGGACTGGTCTGCCTGGTGTCATGATAATGTGACGGGGTGGGATATCATGCTATATTCGTGCGGCATGGTTCCCTAGTGCTAGACATCGCTGCCACACTGTAGACATAGCAAAATGACTGAACAAATGTTAAAACTAAGTGAAAAATAAAACACACAAACACACACGTATTCAACTATATATAGCTGATAAAATTATATAAATTTATATATATATAATTTGTCCCTATATTGATTCAGTTTTCACAAGACTATTTATAACTCTTATCCAGTTTTAATGTTTACTTTCCCTACACATCACTAAGACCTCTTCTTATTCCTCCAGTGGACATTTTTGGTATCAAAGTTTGAATTTAAAAATAAAAGTGTGATTCTTAAATGGATTCATAATTTAGGATTATATATCTATTCAAATTACAGAGAACGGCCAAAGACCGGTAAGTTGGATTTTCTTTGTTTTTTCTTCTTATAGGTATCATACATTTTTCACTAATGAACATTCATTATATTGAAGTTTGTTTTGTTTATCACGATTGATTTGTTCCAATGATTATTACAATACCACCTCGATGAGATATATATATATATATATATATATATATATATATCATATGTGCATTGCCTCTTTATCAGTGGATGCATCTACGCATTTGACTTCTTCATAAATACATCTTTCGACTCCAGGTTAGCAGTATATGTGCAGTTTGGGATGGAAATATATATTATATACATATATTGCATTGTTTCCACCTACTTTCTGAGAGTTTTATTGATTTGCTTTAATATTGTGTCCTGGGTCCAGCATCTAATACCATTCAGACTATATACACTACTCATCTTTGAATGAGTACATCATTCTAGGCGATACAAATAGCGACCTTCTTAGTGATCAAATAAAAGTGAATTGAATGAATTTTATTGCTTCATTAGGTATGGAGCAACTAGTAAATGAACCCATCAGAGTAACATCTACCTCTAAAACACTTATAGAACATATTTATACCAATACAAAAAAAATGTTTTGGAAGTAACGGTTCCAAAGATTCGTATTAGTGACCACTTTGCAATTTTTCTAACACGTAAAGTAAATGGCAAATCAACAAAAAATAATATTCATAAATCCATTACTTAAAGATCGTTTGAAAACTGTGATACTTTTAAATTACTAGAAGATCTGAAACAGATTCCATGGAATACAATCCAAATCTTTGAAGATATTGATAATGTTTCGGATACTTTGACAGATCTGTTCATCAGTACAGTGAACAAGCATGCCCCTTTAAAAACACACAGGATAAAGAAAGACCACCAGCCACGCTGGATCTACCCAGAAATTTTAGAAGCAATAAAGAAAAGAGACCAACTAAAATCAGTAGGAAATCAAACTGAATATAGAGTTTGAAGGAATAATGTTAATAAAAAGTGCTTGATGAAAACCAAAATAATCCCAAAGCTATCTGGAAAGGTTTACAGGGTTTGGTGAAGGCAAATGTATGTGTAAACCTGAAATATTTTTAACAACTTTTTTGCTCAAATTGCTGAAAAACTTAAAGAACCCAGAACTTCATCTAATCATCTGAAACTCAAACATTTTTGTGCTAAAAAACTACCAAACAATATAAAGTTTGAAATTCCTGAAATGAGTCTAGAATTTATGTTGAAATATAATTAATAAAAAAGATGATTGTAAAGCTACAGGACTTGGTATGATTGGACCAAGGCTACTAAAGGTAGCTGCACCTGCAATTGTAGAGAGTATAGCTTTCATTTCCAATGAAAGTGTTAGGTCTAATAAATTTCCACAAATATGGAAAATTGCCAAGGTTATACCATTGCATAAAGCAGGAACAAAAGACGATGTCAGTAACTACAGGCCCATCTCTATCCTTCCTTGTCTCTCCAAATTACTAGAAAAAACATGGATATGATTCTTTTCTCAACTATTTAAACACTTACGATCTTATTCAGGATAATCAGTCTGGCTTTCGCCAGAATCACTTCTGTGAAACTGCACTTGTATCTTTGATTGATAAATATCTAAAAGCATTAGATCAAGGAGAGATGGTAGGCACTTTTATGGTTGATTTTCGTAAAGCGTTTCATCTTGTAGACCTTGAAATTTTGCTTGAGAAACTAAAAATCTATCAATGCAGTTAAAACTCCCTAAACAGGTTTACTTCTTACTTAACCGATAGGATGCAAACAGTATCTTTAAATGGTCAACTTTCTGAAATTAAAAACATTAATTGTGGAGTACCACAAGGCTCTATCCTTGGGTTTCTGTTATTCATTATAGTTATCAATAATTTACCTCTTAAGATTGGAACTTCAATTTCTTCCACTGACCTCTGTGCAGATGATACTACACTGTCTGAGACTTGTAAAACCAAAACAGTACTTGAAAATTACTCACAAGATGCTCTCAACAGACTTCAAGTATGGTGCAAGGAAAACAGTATGATCATAAATACAGAAAAAACGAAAGCCGTACTAGTTACAATACAACAAAAATGAGCAGGGATAGATAGCGACAAAATTCCAGGTTCTATTTGTAAACGTGAGCCTCAATATGAATTATTGGTGTATTCGTGGATAACAATCTTACTTGGTCTATTCACATTAAACATATTTCAAAAAATGTTAATTCCTATCTTTGGCTACTGAGGAAAATCAAAACAAACATTCCTCTTCAGTATAGGGTCATCTGTTATAAAAATTAAATTCATCCATAGCTGGAATATTGCAATGTAATTTGGGGTAATACCTCTAATTCAAACATAACAACACTTTTCAGACTTCAAAATAGGGCTTGCCATTTAATTATAGATCAATGTAGAGACAATTTTCAGGATGCAATGAATAATTTAAAGGTTTTAACAATACATGAAAGAATCTTTCTTAGAAAGGCCAAATTGATGTATACAGTATCCAGAAAAGCCATTCCTGTCTATCTAAGCAATATTATTCACCAATGAAATACTGATGGCACTCCAAAAGTAAGGTCCATAAGAAGTAAAAATTATATTATACCAAGGCCAAGAAGGAATTGTTTAAAAGAGTTTTCAATATACTGGTCCACTGGTATGGAACAACATTTCCAGTGATATAAGGCAGGCTCCTAGCATTTCATATTTTCACAATCAGTGTCTTAAATGGTTGAAATCTTTAGAAAATGTAACAATTTTAGTACAAAAAATATTCCCTGCTTTTTATAATTTTACATCATTTTCATAGCTGAATTTTTCAATGCAGGATTATATTTTATGTTTTATATATGTTTATGTTTTCACTGATACCTGTGCATGTGTTCCAGGCTTGATCCTTTGAATGTTAAAAATACTTAATTATGTAGTTTCAAGCGAGACTCTTCACATCATGTATATACTGTATGTATTGTCTATAACAGATATAAGGCCTCATTGTAGATTAGTTATGTAATTAATTGAGTTACCATCTCTAAATAAAGTCGTTATTATAATGATTATTATTATTATTATTATTATTATTATTATTATTATTATTATTATTATTATTATTATTATACACTAATTTATAAATAATTTCCTTACTTCCAAGTAGTTTTATACAAGTACAGGGACCCACCACTATAGCATGTTGGTTGCAGTCCATAGAGAGCCATCATGTTATGTAATGTATTGTGTAGTATTAAAACAATTCGGTTAACTTTAGACAGCTGCATATATGTCTTCTAGCGTGTAGCCCTGGGACTTTTGATGTATTTGGATTCCCAGGACAAAGTCAAAGTTGAAATCTCCAAGAATAAGCAAGTTACCATCAATCGATTTTCCAATTATCCAGGAGGTTAGATAAATGCTCCAAAAATATTAATTCACACAAATTGTTTTTTGACTAGGAGTAGGACAGTAGGGGTAGAACAATATGGACTGACCATTGTTCCTTTATGATTGAAGTTTGGACCAGATCAATCTATGTGTATTCAAATTGAAAGTTGAAGTGTAGCTAAGATGGTGAATTATGGAGTTCTTGACAGCAATTTCAAGTCTTATGAAGTGGCATGGGGACGACTTGATGGAGTTATGACCAAAGGGGTAGTAGTGTGGTAAAAAAAGTTAAATAGATTGAATAGGCAGACAATAACAGAATAACAGTTACCAGTATCAGGTTTCTATTTAGCGAGAAAGTGAAGCGAGAATTTGAAAAACTTGTCAGCATCTGGGACACTGTTTATAGGATAAAGGAAAGCAATGACAAATCTTGGTAAATGGATCATATTCCTCTTAATGCTGGTTAAGCACATTTAGTAATAGTATGGTATGGTCTGTGGGGGTGGGGGTCCTGTCCTGTCCTTCATGTAATAAGTGTTAGCAAATCATATTCTCTGTGTATGGGAAGTGGGTGTTGAGATGTGATCTCTCTCTCTCTCTTTCTCTCTCTCTCTCTCTCTCTCTCTCTCTCTCTCTCTCTCTCTCTCTATATATATATATATATATATATATATAGAGAGAGAGAGAGAGAGATAGATATATAGATAGATATATATATAGATAGATAGATAGATAGATAGATAGATAGACAGATTGTGAGACAAGAGATAGGTAGGGTAATATTAGAAGAGATACGACTATATATATAATCTAAAGATATACAATATTAGAGCAGACAAACATATCATGAAACCATGTAGCTAAACTGTAGTCTAGAACTTGGAGATGTGGACAGAAGATTAAGTATGTGTGTGTGTATATATATATATATATATATATATATATATATATATATATATATATATATATATATATATATATATATATATATATATATATATATATATATACATGCATATATATATACATACATATAAACAGTAGTGTACCGCAATGACAGTGTTTTAAATATACATATTACTGAGGCCTCCCCTCTCCCCTCTCCTGGAAGCCACAAGAACTCATAGATTAGACATCGTAAGGTACCCAACAGGTCAGAAAGTAACTGGAGGGTGACAGATCCACACATTTTCTCATTGCCTGACTTTTGTTTAGCCATATTTATGTTAGGAGGGAGACATCAATATCCTGATTGTTCATACAGTTAACTATTTCTGAGCATCTTTCCCATGGTCCTGCTAATTGGGCGTTGAATAATACAGTGTAGTTGATCAGACTTAAAGGTTGATGATTTAAGAGGAATTTGAACTTTCCAAATTAATTGTCAAGTTTTCAAATTGATGTGAAGAAAAATATGAAATGGAGATAACTGGAACTTCCCACCCCACCTCACCCCCGGTTTACTCCAGCCGGCTTTGAAGCAGAATTTCAGTTTTGCTGCCATTTATATGATGTGATTGACAACATTATATATCCCTAAGCTATGTGTGCCTTGTAAGTCAAGATACTTATTAACACAAATACTTATAAATATTAGAGAAAGATATTCTTTGCGAACATTTACTAAACGTCAACACAAATTTCTATGTGGACTTCTCATCAGATGATTACAGTATGCCACACAAAGAGTTCAATAAAAAGGTTATACTATGCTTTACAGATTTATAGATATGTATCACTATAATACTTTAATGCAGGTTGATTTACATGTAATTTATGGACTTTGTGCACTGAACAAAATGCTTGTATTTGCATGCTTAGGTTTAGTTGACAATCCTTTATATGCGGAATCAAGCCCAAGACCAGGTGAATCAAGCCCAGGACCAGGTGAATCAAACAGCATGGATGCTACAGGAGTTATGTATGCAACTGTGGTCAAAACCAAAAACAAAGTTCCAATGGTAGAGGATCCTAAGAATCTGTATGCCCAGGTGGAAAAGAAAAAAGTGAGGAAGAACAAGAAAGGTAACATAATTGTATGTGCATGTATATATATATATATATATATATATATATATATATATATATATATATATATATATATATGTATATATAATCAGGATATTCATGTTTTTTGCATCACTAGCAAATTTTAGCACAATTATTAGCATGTTATGCATATCAACATCTGTTACTATTCCATGTCTGTCAGATACATTCCGCATACTGCATAATGAAATGTCTGCTCTGAGAAGTTCAAGTGCACAAAGTTAAAGTTTTCTGAGCATTGTTTAAAGCAGTAAAATAATCCAGGCAGACAATTAAGAACCAGTTTATCAGCACAGGGTACAGCAGTCAGACAGATGTATTTTGTGTGTGTGTGTGATTAGGAATTTTAATGTAGCTTTAACAGTTTTTCAGTCATATCGTTACGATGTCTGTAGTGTGGCAGTTTATAGTGATGTTTAACACTGGGTCATCATGTCGCAGACATGTAGCATGATGTCCCACCCAGTCACATTATCCCGACACCAAGCCGATCAGTCCTAACACTAACCGCTTAATGCTGAGCACCTAGCGAGGCAGCTGTTAGTACCATTTTCGTAAGACTTTGGTATGACTCGGCCGGGGTTCGAACCCATGACCTCCCGCTTCCGAGGCGGATGCTCTAACCACTTGGCCACCAGAGTGGTCAGATGTATTTTGTAAAACTATATAATGTACACTCAGTTAATCTGAATCTTAAATTTGAATGTAAACTATTGGAATACTGACCCAATTTTTTATGTTTACCCCCACCTAAATCCAACTCCTATCCCATAATTAAGATAATTCTGTTGATGAGTATTATATGCGCCAAGTTTCACAAGAAGCCACTAAAAACTGCAAGGGTAGCTGCATTCCCAAAACTGTTTAATTTATCATCATACGGCTCTATGTAAATAAATAGCAGTAATTCTTCTAACCAGCTTGGACCCATACAGATTTGTGGATATGTGCATATTTAGAATGCTAATAATAGTATGTACCATTTTTCACAGCAGTTCACAAAAGTCTGCAGGCAAATTGCATTTATAATACACTGAATTGGACTGCATTCAGCTGCAAAATCGTTATGATAAATTGTGAGATCTTCAAATCTTGACCTTAAACTGTTTAAAATTTGATCACAATTCTTTGATATGTTCACAGTTCTGTCACACATACCATCAGAGTCCATGTTAGCAGGAACAATAACTCTTTACATAAATCACAGGAGCATAGCAAGTAGTTAGCTTAAAGCGGGTATCTAAGCCAAATCCTTATTTTGTATTATAATGTAAGCATAATCCCCCTCCCCATCAGTCCCGCCCCCATGTTAGTCTAAATAAAATATGAAAACAACTTTTGTTGAGGCAATAACATCGATTTCATCATTCGATTACCTGTCAAGGACCCATCACTGAATCATCATCGTCTTCATACAAATTAGGATTTGGCTTAGATACGTCCCTTTGAGCTAAGTACTGCAATTTTTACTTGAAATCGCCGACGATGTATATTTATATTTCACACAAAATTACTATACCTAACATTCACACAAACATGTTACATCAGCTTCAAAGTATTTGATATTTGTGCAGCATCTATCAGATTTCTGCCAATGGAACACAAAATTCCGCCTTCCCAAGTTGAGCAGGACATAAAATTGTTAATCAATAAGAATCACCTGTCATTTTAAGATATTTGTTTAAGGTTCTTTCTTTGTCGTATTCAACAATAAAATTCACATACCATTTTTTGTTTTTAATCACTCATCAACAACTTAACAGCATACAATAGCAAATTCATATTTAAGATTTTAGCGCTGACGATCCCTCTTATTTTGTTTGATATTTTAGTGTAGTAATTAGACAAAAGTTTTATGTATAAGATGTTTCAAACAACTTACTTGTTTGCGAAAAGATTATTAGATTTTTACACTGATATCGATCGTGATACTGCAGCGCATCAGGATCCTTCGAATTCCAATACTGCTAGCAGTCAAGATTCAAAGAATAGGAGATTTTTACAATCGGAGTGTTTGCACTCTAAACTTGATCTAGAAACGTATTTGTTCTCAGTCATTGAGGATAAATTTGCCGATGAGTCAGGCATAGAAGAGCGCTCCGCCTCCATCGTCAAAAGGTACATATTTATGGAGCCCAAGTTTATATTTTGCTTCGATAATACTTTGTACTAGCTTACGGTTAATTCGCTTCCTTATTCCCTTCAGTCTCATATTGTGTAACTCATGAAGCATACTATAGAGCAATCATATTTATTGTTTTCATTGTCATGTTAACATATGTCATGGCACATTGCAATTTCATCGACCTGATTGCGCAGCACCTTCCCCAGGATGGGATTATCAATTTCATCAAATTGCTTATTAATTGAATTCCAAGGCCCCGTACAACGATGGCGTTACAGGGTCCATCCACGTTTGGATTTCAGTAATTATCCAATGAACTTGTGAATATATAAGCCATATCCTATTTCAGCTAGTTGATTACAACGCTGACAATAAGTTAATATTTCTATATTGCTCTATACAGAGATCATGGTCAGATTTACATGTACATGCTTTGCCTTGCATTTTTCTTATCATTTAATCGTCGTCTGAAAAGCTATTAGGAATTTGTGACATTCTTTGATCTCCATGTAATAGTGAATGACGTTTGAGAAACATACTTTTTTTCCGCCTACAGACAGCACATATACTTTTCAGCATTAGTCTATTATTTTTGGTGGTTTCCATAGTTTTGTTTGTATTTTCCATTTTACTTCTCCACTTCAGGCAATGAGTGATCAATTTTATATTTGCTTGTTAGATAAAATTGCAATTTTATTGTTTTTCAAGCTTAGTTTAGGTGTGAATTGTAATATAAATTTCAGATAGTTACCCAGTCCGCTAGAGGACTGAGCTTGCATCGAGAATGTTTGCATTTCGGACACTTGTTTGATAAACATAATGCAGTAATAGATTAGATGAATAATTGTTTTTTTTGTTTGGTTCTTTTTGTATTTTTGGGAGGATAGCATGAACTATTTGGTATTATCACTTGGTGGCATAACAAATCAAAATAGTTTTTTTTTTTTTTTTTAAAGCGCTATCGAATGCGTGCCATGTCTATCGTTGAAATTTTGAATATTTGTTACACAACTTCGTCCTCCAGGTCAAAGTGGTAACTCATCTTTTAAAAATACTCCATGATATCCATTGATATATTTTAGTGTATCTAGAATCTCAAAGTTGTTTATTGGATGGATGGCAGAGAAATCTACCTCCTGATATCAGATAGCACTAGTCCCCTCCCGCATCATATTCCCAACAGACTGGGAAGGAAACTTCCAGCTATTCATGTTAGCAAAGGACCTAAGAATCCACCTTGGACTACTTTCCGGTTCGTCTTTGATGTTCATGTTTTAGTTGGTTTACGGTTCACTGCTGTTTTACGGTTTTTTTTAACACTTCTTGTTTTAATCATCTTTAATTTATACTCATAGACAAAATCACTAGATTACTGTTTTTGATACCATCACCGGAAACAGCTTTTTGAGTGATCCTGGATGTTGCCCCCGAGGCAGCAGCTATCCCCATGGTGCCTAATACCGGAAGTAATTTGGGTAGTACTGTTTTTAATATAATTGCCTGTGGATGTGCCAGAAACCACCACAGATCGCTTGATATCTGGACATTTCAGGAACTTGCGATTCTGATAATTGTTTTGAAAAAGTTTTTCCAGTCGTATTTAATTGATTTGCCTCTGTGTTAGTATTAGTTTTGTTGGAAAAATGACAGCACTTGGGGTTCTGAAATCTTTCTTTAGCGAAACAGACTGTCGTTTAACTATAGCCTGTGTTAAATTTTTAACTTGTCCTGAAAATAAATTCACTTCATGCATAATGTATTTCATTTTTTATTTATTTGATTTTCGTCTGATAAAGTTTGTAGTGCAGTCATTTTGCCGCTTGTTAAGGAATCAATGCATTCCACCGCTGTTCTGATAAAATTGTAATATACAGATCACTGCAAATGCAGAACATTTCAAGTACAAAGCACCTGGTAGTATTCTTGCTAGAAAATCAATACATTCCACAGCTTTTCTGATAAACTTATACCGCCCTCATTTAAACCTGGATAATGTTAGCCTGCCCTTGGTGGAATCTATCGTAAAGAATATATCAAATACAATTAGTGCATAAACATAATAATTACCCAGCTGTTGGAGCCAGTCCAAGCGTCCACGTGATTTTAGTGTCAGAATTTATTCCAATAGCTCATTCGCTATGCTTACTGTGATCAAAGTGAAATATCTGATACAGTTTCTTGAATTCTTCGATTGAAATATATGATCCACTGTCAGCATCCTGATATTTTTGCATAGCTTCCATAAGATACATATAAGCTCAAGATACGTCTCTGTTAGCTAGTGCTGCAGCATCTGCAGCAAAATTGCATTATATTGCTTGTTCTGGATACTGTTAAGAATGTATTCTGACTAATATCTGTGTGACATCTGGAATATCAAATAAAGAATTGTTTTGAAGCTGACTTCCACATTTATTCTGTTGTTGAAACAGAATAAATATATGCCTTGGTAACTGCTCACTTGGTGCTATTGTTATCCGCCATGTGTTATTGATTGAATTTGGAATTGCGGTTTGAGAAATTTTGTTCTGCATAAAATATATATTCTTTGGTGAATGATGTTATCATCATCTAAAGTTCGATTGATTTATCGATCAATGGAACTATATGTGACATCCACAATGCCAATCTTGAAATTCAAAACTGAGCACCAGTGACACATGCAGGTCTCATCAGACAATCGCTTGATCAGCTCGGTCTAAGTGTATGTTTTATCGCATGTTTACCTTATTTTAGTCTCTGCAAAATCTGAATATTGTACTAAGTGTTATGGGTCAGGTTTCAAACTGCTCAAGATTATCACTTGAGAATAGGACTGGGTGTAGTTAATAGTTTTCCTTCTTCACTAATAAATAAAAGTACTTGTGGCTGCAGCAGTCTTTTTCATCTGCAGGAAGTAAAATGTGATCAATTTTGATGCTATTCAACCTTATTCCCATGCCCGAATTTGTTCTAGATGAGATTTTCTGTGCATGAGGAAATTGCATTATTTCTTCTGTTTTGAAGATAACATCGTAATGTCTTCCACATGTAGCTGAGACAAGAAATTGATAATACGATGTTTTCAACTGTTCATGTTGTACAAATCAAAGAGAGTTAAATGGAGTCACCATTGAATGGCCTAAAACGTTGGATAAAACTCACTGCAACCAACAGGTAGTCTGTTTGAAAGTATTATTGTTATCTTCTGATCAATGAGAAGTGCATATAAATATATGATAACTATATGTCTATCTGTAATGTTCCTACTGCAGGGAGGACCAGAATGTCAACATATATGAAAGGGCTTCACCTATCTTCAAAAGATGGAAAGACTATTGCAAGATGCGTATCGTGAATCGTATCAATACGCGGCACAAGTATATCATTTCACCCCAAGACAATACTCAGAAACATGATTAATCCATAGTTCGTTCTCACTGTTACTAGAAAAGAAAATGTACCATAGAAATACTTATGATCTCTGTTGAAATACATGAAAAATACTAAAGAGTATCAGAGTTTCTTTTCATACTTTTCAATAATAAAAATAGACAGAATCTCAGATTGGCAAATGGGAATGAAATTCACAGTTTTAATTTTAAATTATTTTAATCATGATTTTTAAATCCTGTGTATCAAAATAAATTTGTGAAATTTACTTTAAAGTAAATAATTGAAAATAAAAATACCAAATTTGATTCAACAGAACACTTTTGTTAGCAGATTGTGTGTAAAGACAGAAAAAGAGAACGTGACATACGTATATGTTATTGTAAGAAAAAATACAAAAACTGATGAAGTATGTCAGTCTTCAAATTTACCTTAATGGAAACCAGCAATCAGTCAAACAATCATGTGTAACGTATAGAAAAACTGAGCATTTAATATTCGAGGTTTGAGCAATCTGATATCTATCACCCAGTATGGAAGAGTAATATAATGTCTTATTAATGAGAACCTCTGTACAACTTATGTAAACAAAATTTCTTGTCACATAACCATTTTGCAACAGGACTTTTAACTCACCTTTGCAAAGTTAAAGAAAACTAGCTTCGGCGTTGATAGCAGCATCCAAAAGTACAAAAACATGCACAATTAATTGAATTCTCAAGGGATTATACCCACTGTTTCTTCCTAGATCCTAGGCAACATTTTAATTTGGGTTTTATGGTGCGTATTCTATGGAAGGTGGATAAGGAAGTGAACTTTTTACTTAAATGATTTTGTATATTCTTGGTAAATATTTATGATACTTAGTGAATAGGTGCAACATGATGCACCTTACTACCTTAGTGCAGGAATGGGTCGTATGTTTCATCCTTTACTGGCTTAAGTTAAGTGTATGAATTTTATGGAACACATCAGTTGTTGACACACGGTCCTTTTGAAAATCTTGCAGCTTGATCAGGAGACGCAGCTTGACAAGTCCTGCATCCTTGAATCAGAAGTGGTCTATGTAATAAATATTGTATGCGCCAGTGACTTTATTAAAAGCTTGTAAATGTGGTTGCAACTGCTGAGCTTACTCTATTCAGGAAGCAAATTCTCTTTAACGTATGATGACATTCATGTTCCCGTATGGTTATCTTCTAGAAAGTTCTGATGTCTAACCCATGACACTCTCCATGCACACTAGGCCACATTCTTTTTGTCAGTTGCAATTGCCTTCGCTTTAGGTGTTACCTCATGGATAGAGCATTTTCAGTATGTGCACTTCTTTTACCATATGGAATTACTCTCATATGAAGTTGAATTCCTGTTTGGAATAAGTGCCCCCTTTCTCTGTCCCACTGTCATAGATTGCATTTAGGTTAATCCACAAGAGAAATTAGGTTGAGAATTATTTTATTTCTCTTTTAAGCGCCTTGGCAATTTCATATGCGGTTTCACCTTGATTCTTCGGGGGTTTTGTTGAATACAGTATGATTAATCAGAATTTCTATTCCATTTAATCTAACATTTGCTATTTTTATCATCAGATAAAATGTGTACACCAGTACTTTAAACTAAATGCATTTGTTGATTGACGTCAGTTCAATCTAGTATTCCATATTAATATTATTATATTATCATCATCTTACCAAGCTGGTTGTTTAATAATAATGTTCTTAAGTACTCTTTCATGAGAACTGCTGACATCTTTGTTATAAAAAGATAACAAACATACCAGGGTTGCTGAGTTTATTGTAATTAAGCAGGTGTGGTTCATTTAATTCATTTAATAGTAACAACATGTGCTAACACTTAATGACTTGCTGAGAACTTTTAAGGTTCTTGCTTTTCAGACTTTTTTCTTGCATCAGTGTCTTAACAGAGTGTAGGGTGGTTTGGGCATTTAAGATACCCACCCCACCTGTATTGCTTGTACAAATTAAAAAGGACAGATGGCTCTCCTTTATGAAGTTTATCATTAGATGAGGCCTGGGACCTCACTGAAAATGCAAAACTTGTAAGATAGGAAGAAAAGACTTTTCTCCTTAGATTATTTTCCTTTTTCCATCACCAAATACCTCGGGCTACAGTGTCTATCTCTGTGGGGATATTGAAGGACCATGGGGCTGCCTCTAAGGAGGGACATGAAGGGAGTCACACACCCTATTAAGGAGTATCAGCACCTTTTACTGGCCCAAAGCCAAGTTTAGGCTGAAAGTGAGCCTGTCCCCTGCCCCCTTATGTGTGAGTAGCATCACTCTCAATCCCTGAAGCCCATTGTTGGTAATGGAATGAGTTAGCCATAGAATAGGAGCGTTATACAAGTTCATAACATCTGGGAAAGGGTCTTCCTACAAATTAGAATCACCAAGAATAGTCACTGACCAGTGAAAGGTCTCCATTCACTCGATGTGAATGTCCCAGTTACTGAAATAGGGATCTTTTAATTGTCTATCAACTCCTGCTTTGAATTTTGAATCGGCATACAGACTCCATATTAGAGAAGTTGACCAACTGGCATACAACTTTTTTCTATAACCCCACTAAATCCCTATGGCATATGTGGCCTTCTATAACAAGGAAGTAATTTGTTAGTAGTCCCATGGTAGAGATTGACGTTACATTTACATAGGTTTAAATCACCACCTCAGTTCATTGGTTAATAATGGGGGGACATACCCTTTTCTTCCAAACTCCACAGGAGGGTTGAGTGTGTCTTCCACCCACTTGCCAAAGTCCCTCTTACTCCAAAGTCTCTCCCAAAAAAGAGAGGCATTGGATCCCAAAGTCCTGCCTCACAGGATTGAGGGTAGGATGAGGATGACCATTTCGTCCATGCAGATTCTCACAAGTTGCCATAGAACAGACCGTGTATAACAAGATAACCGGGTGGGATTTCTGGATTCACAACAGAACACTTTTGATGATGATATTAATACAATGTTTAATAATGAATGACTTTAATGAGCAATTAATCATGCATATGTGCGTGTATATATAATCCAAATATTGGATTAATTACCATGAGAACGCACAAACTTAATAATGAAAAATACAAATAAATAAACTACTTTACAAAATACAAACACAAGGAGTGAATGGTTCACAGTGATTTCGCAATGAAAATATGGATATAGCTTACTCAGCTAGTAAACAATGTAGAATGTTACTCATTTAGTAATATGAATTCACTAAAATAGTGAAATTATGCACAAAAAAGGGAGAGATATACAAATCGTCTTTACAGTCCCGAAAGATACAATGGGTTTTATGAACCTAAAAATTAGTCCACGGCTAACATATTACATGTAAGGAGATACACTCCGTCATCAGCACACTTTATTTCAGCTCCACGGCTGCTACACTTCAGCTTCAAAGCTGCTACGGTTAATTCGTGTGGTTGGCTTTACTGCTTGTACCACGTCGACCTCGATCGCTCCGATAACTTTGAACGCTCAGGTCACTCTGGTCACTCTAGAAACTCTAGACACTCCAGACACTATGTACAGCTCTACACACCCTGGACACTCCAGACACTCTAGACAGCTCTACACAGCTAAAAATATATCCAATACCGTGTACTGTACATGACATGGGCATATAAGGTAAAACATAATGACGTTATACACGGTAAGTTATACACATTACATTATCGGCACAATAATTACAAAACAATAGGTTCAAAAATAAACCTAACCCTGCTCGATAAGAATCCTACTGTACTAAACTTTTCTTAAAAATGTAGCTTTATATTATTAATATAAATCCCTTGCTAAGCTGCAAACAAGAATACAAATATGAGCATTATACTGCGTAAACCAAAGCTACATGGCAAACATACAAAAATAAACGTGGTAGTACAATAGTTATATAACTTATGTACAATAAATTAATAATCTTACGTGCCTCTACAGCTGAAGATGTGCAAGTCCTTAAATTAGACTGCTGACTGACAAGACTATCCGTAATGTAGAGTTTTACCTACGGTGAGGTATTTATACATATATATAGTCTGTGCACTGTGCACTAACGGCAATCGGTTCTTCACATTGAGGGCACTTTGTACGTGAGGCATAGGATGAACCGAACTCACTATTTTGAAATACAACACAATATGCATAAATCACCCCCGGGTATAGTACACAAAAAAAAAAACCCAGGTAGATGTATCTAATTAATAAAAGAATTTATACAATTCCATGACATCATGGTGGAGCCTCCTTCTTTTGGGTCCCATAACTCCTCTCAAAATGTCACTCAAGATGACAGAGGAGGAAGAGATCTGTATTTTTGACGAAGTTTACTGTCGTTTACCCCGGGAAGTTTCCAAGTCTTAGGGGTCATAGGACGCTAACATTCTTTCCAGCTTGAAGAGGTTTTCTCAGTCTGACACAAGCAGATTTTTTCTGCTTCCTGGTTTGGCTTTGGTAAAGTATCTCTTCCTTAAGCTTTTTAAATTGATGAGTTTGAGAGAGAGCAAAAGGGTTGTCTGTCCTTCACTCTACATCGAGATCTTTTGGTCTCTAAATGATTATATGATTCACATTCATGGATGCTATAGCAGTACAACTGGGTATTTAAATGCGGGCTTGGAATTGCCTTCCAGTTAAAACACTGGACGCTTTAGAACTAAAACCTACAGTGCAGCTCAGGTGTATTTTCAGAATCATGTGCATCATGGTATGAGATTTAATCCCGCCACTTTCGCTCCGCAACGGTGCAATAAAATACTAACAAATCTCCATCTCACCTTGGCAGGCACGCCATGGCATCTCCACAGTGGATCAGTTGATTGGCATCATTGATTGACATTTTGACCTCCAATCAATGAAGAACACCTATAGAAAGTCCAATGTGTCATGAGTGATTAACAATCAGATAGCATTTCACCAATCATCGATCTTTATTTTGATCATATATATCGACAATATAAATTAATGTGAAAAGTCTTGCATATCTTCTTGATTTAGAAACCTTACGCGCTGACTTGACTTGAGGTTCACCTTGTTGAGCTTCTCCTGAACAGTGTAGATTTATACTACTTTTTGAATATGAAAAGTAATCCTCTGAGGTAAGGACCATTCAATTCCAGATAGAAGCAACTTCTGCTAAAACACAAACAACAACAACGAAAACAATGAATTTACACTTAAATCTGAACCACGTGTTTAGTCCTTAAGCTGTAATGGTCCAGAACGGCTATTTCATTTTATGGGGTTAAGTTATTATTTCCAACTCTGGTATTTTTATATTTAATTCATCAGAAGTTACGTTTGTTTCAAATAAAGCAAGGAATGGCATATTTTTCTTTTTTGTACACAAATCAGAATAAGACATTAGTTTTCAAGCATTTACCCCTCCACCCACCCACACACCTTTAGAAACTTTAATGGTCTCTCCCAAATAGAGACTTGAATTCAGCAGATGTTCAGCAGAAACCAAGGCAGTGACCATTGTAAACACCGTTATAAAATGTTAGCACCAGAAGAAGATGTCAATTTAAGCTTGGGAAAGGCGTGTTTCTATCACACGCATCACTGGACGTATTACACTTAACTCATGTAGCTCAAATTATACTTAATTCAGTAACAACGGAAGTTTTACTGACAGGCATTTGAATAGTCAACGGATGATGACCACCCACAGAAAGACCGAAACGTAATGCATGATCTACAATCAGATACCATTTCAATAATCAAGTGATTTTATTTTCTATAAAAGAAAATTTTAAAAAAAAATGCCTTGTCTATTCTGTACGTTTAGGGAAGGTTGATTGACTTATTTTGCAATATGTTTACGCGTTTACTTTATTAAAAGAAATCTGAACCAACTTACGCAGCAGCTTGACAAGGTAAACTGTAAGTGGGGTGACGCTAACCAAGGTCCATTTAGTAGAAACCTTACACAAAGTCCCCTCTTCTTGGAAGAGGTGTGGGTTGGCGGATTGTACCTTCTTTCAAGGTGTCCGCTTAATTCGGTAGCAGCAGAGGGGGCGAACAGACCACTTGTCTGAAACCTAATTTGCTTAAAATATAAGCTTCTTCTGAAATAAAAAATAAGGTCACTACTAACCTGACCGAGAGTTATGTTTACATACCAGAGGTCCCGCCCCCTCTGCTGCTATCAATTTATCAAAATTTTTTTTATCAAGTCCAATACGATATATTGTTCTAGGATCATGCAAATTTATTGCTATAAACCCCTGCTGGATTGATTGTGCTTGTGAAAAGAAATTTCTGAATTAAATTGTATCCATGTCACCGCTACACCAAGTTTGATGAATATTTCGCAACGTATGCGTATCAACTCCATTAAACATAACTAAAATATTCTAGTTATCTCTGATCACTTTTGGTATTTGTGTGTATCACTGAGTAACATAAATCACATCAGTGTTTTTATGTCTGCCACGTGAAAACTTACTGGCAGGATTTGATTGTTTGTCTAGCATCACATCATCGGTTACAACTAAATTATTAATAAATCCGTCTGAAACATCAACGCTCGGCGCTTCATCAATATCGGTTATAAACTCTATAACATCCTTATCTTCGTCCAGTAATCTTGCGTTTTCATTGAAATCTTTAAGTACTTCATAACATCGTTGATCATCAACTGATGGTGCTACTAAATACAACTTATCCCACTTTAACCATCTCATTATCAGATTAAGTAATAATTGCGTCTTACCCGATCCAGATGGACCTATCATTATCATTCTGATCGAATTGGGTAACGCATGATGGTGTTTATCTGGCTCTTGTTTTCATGTCGCTGAGAAATCAATTATATCCATATATGAATAATATGAATCTATATTGTTTACGTTGTAGAGTTACAACTCCAACTAATGATCTATCTACGGTTACAACAAAATATGTAAGAATAGCGTATGGTGGAAGATGTGCAGTATGTAACAGAAAAAAAGTTTTCTTTTTTACCCAGAAAAGATGGTGGTGATATTGCTAAATTAATGTCAAATTTCCCAGGAACGGCATGGGCTAAATACCCTGGAGAAAAACATCAACCAGGATATAATTATTGCGGTCCTGGTACTCGACTTGATATCAGGCTTGACAATCAGGATCAACCAAAGCCAGGTGAGTATCCCATAAATGATATTGATAAAGCATGTCACGTTCATGGTGTGGCTTATAAAAATAAAGATCTACAACATAGGCATATTGCAGATGTGAAGCAGATTCCATAAAAAAATAAAAATATCAGAGAATCATTAGCTAATTGGTTAGTAAAATCTGCAATGAAAGGTAAACTCGTATTAGGGGCTGGTAATTAATTATAAATGGAATCAATTTATTATAGTCCAAGGGGATATTGGAGGGGTAAAGCAGCAATTAATAAACTCGCTGATGCAGCAGCGGTTAAGCATTCTACTGCTAAAGTGTGGTTATCCAAACAAGCAATATGACAAATTTACCTACCATCACCGAAACGAATTCAATACGCGTATTTCGATGTTAGTTTTCCTAATGAAGTTCATCAAGCAGATGTTCTGTTATTACCTTATGATACGATTAAAGTACGTAGACGTCAAATAACATACAAATACGCGTTAACTGTCATTGACGTTGCAAGTAGATATAAAGAGGCAGAACCATTATCAACGAAAACATCATCTGAAGTACGATGGCCACAACTATTATAGGTTGATCCTGGCAAAGAATTTCTTGGTCCAGTATCATCGTTGATGAAGCAACATAATGTCAAAATCAGACGAGGACACACTGCAATTCATCGTGATCAGGCAATTGTTGAACGATTTAATCGAACACTTGCTGAGCGGTTATTTGGATATCAATACTCGAAGGAATTCATTCAAGATAAGATAATGGGTTGCAAGATTACTAAGTGTGATAGCCGCGTTAAATAATGAGATTACACGAACGACCAATATGAAACCTATTAACGCAATTACCCCAAAAATATACCTGTACAACGACGTGATTTTTCAACACAGCCTGTATTAGGTACTGTGACCGTAAGATATGTATTTGAACGAGGTGAACTTGAAGGTGTTAAAAAAAGAGCGACTTATCCTATTTGGAGTATTACGACACACACGATATCTAACATAACAAGATCCACTGGTAGACCAGCAACCTACAGACTATATTCAACTGCTCCTCAACGTGGATTTGTACGTGAACAACTACAAATACTTCCCGAGGACATTCAATTAACACCGCAATCACTTAACTAGTACCCCTACGTCGATTACACTCAAGACAGGTCAACATCGTGTTTTCTCGTGCATGGCCTAGATGGTTATCTTTCCTATCTACGGTAAATTGTCTTGGATCATTTTCAGATACCGTCATAACATTAGGCAATTGCAACTCGCACAGTGATTATTCTTCTGTTGTTTCAGCGTATTAATAAATTTATAACCAGCTAATGTTTTCCTTATTATGTCAACGTCAACATCATTATCATTGATCACTGACTCGTTCATGATAATCCTTCGTAGTTAAGATATTCTTCTAACTCTAGATACTGCGAGATAAAACCAAATTTGACCACTCGATACGATCATCGACGATCCAAACAACTGTATCAGTAATAGTTAATCATTGAGGTGAATGAATCGTCATCGTGTATCCTAGCGTCCACGGGGATCATTTTTTGTTTTAAGCGCATCTTCAACAACATTGACATCAACTGTGAATATATAATTCAACACTAAATTCTGTTTCTCGGTTTGTCCTGGTATATCAACGTCAATATTTTGTCGTCGTGTATCTGCTGGTCGATAACATAACGGAAATGGCAACGTTTGAAACTTTTCTCGTTGTAACTGAAACAACTGCTGCTGAAGTGTGTTTCTGACTATCGTTCTACTTGCAACTATCAAATAGTTTCGTCTCCACGCGCGAAAAAAGTTGTTCATGGGTGTTTCTGAAATCACTTCACGCATTACTTCACATTGAATTTTATTTGGTCGCAGTCTGATTAATAGTTTTAACTCCCTTTATTCTGGATCAAGTGCTCTATGATCATCAGTCACTTCTTCGAAGTGGTCAACAAAATCTTTCAGCCATCCATGTGGGGATGGTCCAACAAAAGGTGATGGTTGACCGTGCACACATTATCACAGCAGTATTTCATCCCAAACGATAATCCTCGGAATATATTTCTCACCCATTCTTGAAGAAGTCCATGCATCACCCTTCCATCGGAAGAAGCTGTGATAAGTATACGATTGTACTCCTCGTTGTTTCATCTCTCGCGCGAGTCTATGTGTAGGCGTTAAAACAATCATATCTGAATTCTGAAATAATTCGATTGCTCGAGTCGTCTTACCAAAAACTCTCGGTCTGTTCAGATAAACCGTTTTGTTTCTGGTTATTGGATCGTACACCAATGGTGCAGAAGATAGCTTTAATGTTTGATTCGGAATAATCGAGTATGTTTTCTTTTTTCAGTCTCCACGAACCCCACTGTGCACAAGTATCGATATGCAGTTGTTCTAACAATCCTGAATATGTTTGACTGATATAACACGAGTCCGTGGCAACTCTGACAGCGAGTGTAGAAACCTTATTTATCATCGATAATAGATTTATCGAACAGTATGCGAGCATCGATGACCTTAAATGAGTGTACTGAGGTGACTCACCATCCAAGTAGCTCACGATTTTGCCTAGTTTAATTTAATTTCACAAGAAAGCTATTTCTCGACTTATAAACGTGTTTTTCTTCATTGTATCAGCGATTATAAAATATAATTCAGCATCTTCTATGATCAATCTTGCACAATGTCGTTTATGATCGTATGATCCTCCTTGAGTAAACTTGCCAATTATTTTTCTTTCGTAATGTTATTCCCGTAATCTGTTTTGTCCGGATTTTCATCATCAGAATACTGTTTCTGTTGTGGTAACCAAACTTCGGATTGTTTCCGATATGATATAATTGCTTCGCTGATCGTCAACGATATTAACATCGCACAATCAAGCATATACCGTAACAGTACTATTTGTGCCCACATTTTTTTCTGAAAAATGTTTTCCAAACCAGACATAACAAATTGGATGAAGTCCCATAGCAAACTCGAATGACTCGATACGAGCGAATCCAGTCAGATCAAAATCCGGTAACGGTCTATTTATTGATACTCGTGTCATTTGATGCATCGGATGACCGAATCGCTCAAAGTACACCGAACAATCTCCGTACCCGAGAATATCAACCGAAATAACATCTCTGTGATCGTATTTATTATTCCATAATCCACCTTGTCCGTATTCGACACAACTGGATATTATGTCATTGAGAAAATCAAATCTAGTTGGCTTCCACACATTTTTCTTTCTAGCAAAATGAGTCGCAACTGACGGAACAGTAAAACAGTTGCTCAATAGTTCGTCAGTATCATCAGTATATTGCAGTGCAAGATTTTTCATTTTCTCATGGATAAGATCTTTTCGATAAATAACGCCATTAGGTCGTACAAACTGATCAAATTTATTTTTTTCTTCCACGCATGATTCGTCGTTAGAACTCTGAAATAAACATACTGACACAGGATCGTCTTTACTTATTTCGTTAATAAAATCAAACATATCTCCGCGGTAAATTTTAACAGTTCGATTTCGTGGAAACACTGTTACTGCGCTAGTCCACGCGTGTGCGTTATGATCAATAATTTCGATCGAAGCACCTTTTGATTTTTAATTTTATTCAAACAATATTTCTCCTGTTATCGTCGCTACGGTTATTGGAAACTTTACTTTTTTCCATAGTTCAGCCATATCTTTGATTGACGCCCCGGTATCCTTAACCATTTCTCCCCACGTGTTTATTATTTTACGTCTAATATGCGTTAAGCCGTTTCCACGAGTCGAAACTGTAAAATATTTTATTACTCGTTCAGCCACACACTATATTTCTGAAAATTTCATCGGCGCCAGTTTATCAACGTTGGTTTTTTCATTTATCACATTGATTCCATAAATAACCGTGGTCACAGGATACGATCGTTCATAATATTGTTTGTCAATGCCAGTCAATAGACCTGGTTTGGAATCTTTACTTAATACGACAGTTTTTCACCCTTGTGTACAGGATCATATTTGTCACGTATAATCCAATTACCTGTTTCTGTTAGCACGACAAATTATATTCTGAAAAGATATTTGCGATTATCCCATCGGTAGGTCGGGAGATATTCTGTCGAGATTAAATTTATCTGCGCTCCAGGGCTTGATTCAGGACAATCTATCGAACTCGCTCATATTATATTTCAAACAAGTATTTAAATGAAAACTATTATATATAATGTCTCGATGCAAATGGTTGACGATCGGTTCATTAACTCACTGTAATAAATTCTGTAAAAACGAATTCTGCGGACAACATTCACAATATGTTCATAATGGTAGTTTAGGACCAATAACGTGTATGCTATGTGGTGTCAGAGTCCGAAGGAAGACACAGTTATGTGCTCGTTGTGGTGGTAAGCGATGCAGGGAACTTAATTATTATTATGATAAAAAATAATGACAGTGACAGAGTTATAAAACGGGAAGAGGATTATTTAAATAAATTCCCAGACAAAGTATGATTTAAACAAAATGCTATTATTATATAAATAGAGCAAAATATGAATGAGTTTGTGAAGCATCCTATCATAAGGAAATACGAATCAAATCGTAATGTGTGATCAGAAATTACAGGTTGAAGAGACCAGTTGTTGTTATTAGTAATACTGGTTATCTGAGGTTCAATGCTGATGGGAGGAAAAATCATTTCTGTCATCGATTCATATGCGAGTGTCACAAGGGGTTGATCAAAGATTTTTTTTGTGATTGATCATATTGATAGAAAAAAAAATTAATAATAATTTATCCAATCTGAGAATTGTCACGCAAAGTCAGAATTGGAGACTTGGAAACGCTGGTTGTAATAATGACAGTGCCAAAGCAGTCTTCTCTATAACTTTAGAGACGGGTGAAGAGAGAATATTTAAATAAATGTGAGCAGCTGGAAAATATTTTGATATTGAAAGGTTTTCAATACATTCAGTCGCGGAAATATAACCGGATCCGATTTTTCTAAAAAAAATATGATCAAAGAATCATCTACCAAAATCAATGACGGAGATACATCGTCAAATTACCTCGAATTATATTTATTAACTATTTATTTATTAGCTGGGTCTTTAGTATACGAGTATACTACTTATCCCAAGAAGGGGGATAACTCCGTTGAGCATACTCATGTATTTGAGTTACTTCCCTTTGATGGTGTCACGGATCCGTACACGTGTTCACGATCGTAAGCGGATAACTGTTGCATATAAATATAAATTTGTAAATAAAAAATATTCTGTCTGTTTCTAAAGTCAGTTGAGTTCGACAAAACCGTATTTAATTTTGATCTGTCTAGAGCTGGCTAACGGGAAGAATATCAATTATTTTCCGTTGTCTTACGGGAATAGTATCAATTATCTCCCTTATATCAGTGACTGTATTTTACACAAACAATATATATTTTTTTATTTTATTAAATTCGTTCGGTTTTCCTGGTTCGCTACGATGTCTGCAGTTTGGCAGTTTGGTCCATTTATCGATACTCGTGTTATAGTGATGTATGTCTTCTGCGATAATATCGGTTTTCCTGGTTCTCTACGATGTCTACAGCTTGACAGGTAGCCGAACTGTTTTTCCGGTACATATTTTATCCCGAAAAATAACTAACTTTTTAAATCTGACTGGTACATTTTACCTGTATTCAGAACTGAGAAGTCTTACAGGAATAGTATCAATTATCTTCCTCATTTTATATCAGAGTGACTGTATTTAGCACAAACAATATATGTTTTATTATCGGTTTTCCTGGTTCGCTACGATGTCTATAGTGTGGCAGTTAGCCAGAAGTTTTTTCCGGTACATATGTTATCCCGAAAAATAACTAACTTTCTGACATATTAAGCAGAAATACGTTTTATCTGTGTGCAGAACTGAAAAATTAGTTATACTGAATTCATTTGTTTTATCGAATGATTTAATATTATGTTTGTAGAGATAGAGATTTCTTCAGTGATGTTTAGCTATATAATAACTTTTAAAGCGTATACAATCAGATTAGGAACTGTGGCGCAAATGCTAGCGCAGCTGACTCTCATTCAGGGGGTCTCCAGTTCGAATCTCGTAACGGACATACTGTCGATGGTACCTACGTGCACATCATACTCTGCCCGTAACGTGGATAATTTACCGTCAACGGTATTGTAGTTAACGTCGACGTATTTTTTCGTCGAGGCATCTTCGTCGTATGTTGGATCTCTTAGCACTACTAACTTGTTTCCTGTCATTGTGTCGACGGTGTTTCTTACACGATTAGCAACACTTTTTTGCAATTTCATATCTGATGGTTGTAAACGATATACTTGAATCCCTGATTCTACCGCCGTCAGTAAACATTGGAATTTTATCCGTGACCGCACCGAGTACTCGTCGAATTATATCATTCCATTTGATGTTGCTCGTTTTTAGTTTTCCGTATCGGTCCTGAAAAATAACAACCTCATCTGGGTCAACTCCAGCCAGGTTCATAATATCAGTGACTTCATCTTTAGTCTCGTACTTCGACAAATTAATGTCGGATTGTTTTTTCTTACTCTAGAAGAAGTTCTTCCGTAAATATCAACCATTATAATTTAAGATCTGTTCAAAACGAAGCGGTTACTTGTATACTCATGCACGACTTTATGAGGTGCCGTGAAGGACTTTGATATAGCGTCGAGTACATTTATTACTTCACTGCCTCATATTGGTGGATCCGTCATTTTTTGTGTTGGTAGCGTTGAATACCAAACCGCTGCGTGAAATGGTGCAACATACTTGATAAGCTCACGAGGTGGAGCTAACCCGTACGAATCAAAATAAACGATTCCACGTGGATCAATTGCGTATGCAGTCCAATGAGTACCAGGTCCTGAATTATCATCGATATTAATAATACCTGTTTCAGCGCTGTTTGGTCGGTCCTGCAATTGATCTCCCATAAAAACACCTCTGAAGTTTTTTTATTTTTAGTTGTTTAACAGCATCAAGTAAATCAAAATTTGATGCTGGAATAATTAACGAAGTGATCCTGGAAGCCTCAGACCTCTTCCCCAACGAGATCCCGTTCATCTTAATCCTGTCCCTCTTTTTTTTTAATCCTCGCCCTGTTGCTTTCTTTAATGCCATTTCAGCAGCGGTTCCAACAGCACCTAACACGGCTGCGTTTGCTATGGCAGGTGCCGCTGCGACAATTAATGTTGTAATAGCCGCAAGAAGTGGACAAATACCGCCTGTTTTAATTGAGTCTTTAACCGCACCCGCAGAGCGATTAAGTTTGACGCCTGTCTTTGATTGTTTAGCGCTGTTGAAATGTTTAAGTTGACGTTCTGCTAATGATAATTTTTTTTGACCACCCGTGATCTGATCTCGCTTTAGTGATAATTTCATTCCGCAGATTTTTGCTGAATTTGGTTGAAGGTTTTTAATCTGACCAGGAGTCAGACTGACACTAACGTGATGATATGGCATTTTATGATAATACTCGCCATTTTCCAAATGGTGATTACAGATTTTCCACTGGTGCATCAACGACTCTCATTCGACCACTGCTACCTTCAAGTAATATCGCTTTGTCACTGAGTATAACAGCGATTGCTCTGTAGGTGCTGCGAATAAGGGGTGAACCAGCTATATCAGGAGGAGGGTCAGTAACACGAGCTCGAAAGTGTATATCAACAACAGATTGCTTGGATAAATCATGATGCTCCAGCGAAAAGTAATAAATCAGATACAGATTTGAAAAAATGTAACTGTGATATTTGCAGCCCAGTATCCACATTTTGATCATGTCCCATAAATGACATCAAACGATGATATGCACGCGCTACGTGATTTTGACCAAAATTTAACAATATATCTTCAGCTGGTTCTTGATGTCCATTTATCCGCAAGGAAACTTCATCAACTCCAAGTTTGTCAAATATCATATGTGAACGTTCTTGGCTATTCGTCCGATTATTATTTTGCAGCGCAATAAAAAATATGTCGTGGCGCAGAAACACCCTGTTGTGATGCTATATTTCATGTGAATAAACCATTAACAGTACTTTGAATAGCATATGTGGTTACTGTAAACCATGATAACAATGATTTACCACCTGAATCCATAAAAGAGAGTAATGTTTGTTCCTCAGTAATTGATGGAGTCATTACTGGCATCCACAATGAAAGTTTTGTCAGTATTACTTTAACAGGATCACCAGCAGGTCTCCATATTGCATCATTATCATTACCTTTTCTTACGAGCACAACTGTGTGTTTTGCCCGGAAGATAACGTTTCTAACATTTCTGCAAAATCCAAAGATATGAGATAATGGAATCGCGCATGAGAAATTTCTACGATTACCTTTTAACATCGATCGTCGTGATGAAATCCTAAGTTGAACTCTGAATTAGCACCATGAACAACTGGCCACACATCAGCATTAGCGTTATCGGCAAAATTTCTTGGTCGTCTTATAGCATACGGTCTGTGATCTGAATAATCAGAAGTGTCTTTAGCGAACATCATTGTCGGACCGGCTGATTTTGTATAATCTTCTGAATATCTTGTTAGACCTATTATCGCTGTGGCAACATCAACGTCTTTTTGAATCGATTCAATATTTCTTCCATCAATTATGTATGTCGCACTGTCAAACAACGCCATAATACCGTTGTTAACAAAACCAATTCTAACATCACCTCCTTACTCAGTATCATCTGGTTTTATAATTTCACCTTCTACTTCAATAAACGCTTCGGCGGGTAAGAAATATTTACTTGTATCCTGAACTTGTAATTCCATTCGACCCCGTTGATTTGGTTGTCGTGCGTCATAAGAATGAAAGTGATAATCGCGTATTGATTCGTCTTTGAGAACGGATGCGTCTATATCAAACGCTGGATCGGATACACGTTTGAACATTTTATTATAATTGCCATGATCTAAATCATGGTCGCCTTGACTTGCCAAGGACACGAAGACCGCTTCCTGCTATTAAACTTGAAGCTACATTTTTTCTTCTTCTTCAGATAATTCAGCTAGTTTTTAATTTGCGGCTTGATTTATTAATTTACTGACATTTGCTGGCATAACTTCAGTGCTGGCCAGTTTCGTTGCTGCTGTTTTCTTCGTACTAATCGAGCTAGTCTGTCCTTGACTGTCGAGAAAGCTTTACTGGCAAGTTTACAAATAGCGCCAGGAAACCGCTTCGGTGCTCTAGTGGTTAGAGCGTCCGCCTCGGATCTGGGAGGTCGTGGGTTTGATCCCCGGCCGAGTCAAACCAAAGACTTACAAAAGCGGTACTAACAGCTGCCTCGCTTGGCGCTCAGCATTAAGAGGTTCGTGTTAGGACTGGTCGGCCCGGTGTCAGGATAATGTGACTGGGTATGACATCATGCTACATGTCTGCGGCATGATGCCCCGGTGCTAGACATCACTATAAACTGCCACATTGCAGACATCGTAGCGACATGACTGAAAAATTGTTAAAGCTACGTTAAAAATCCAAATCACATCACATCACATTACCAATAGCGCCAGGAATTTTATCACGAACAGCCTCAATAGCCTCCATCCCTAATTGTTTTGCAATCGGTATTGCTTTTGGAGCCATCCTTCTAAATAGACCCTGAACAATATCACCATGTCCATCTCCGTAAATTGTTTTGTAATTTGGCAGTCGTGAGTTTGCTACCCTGACCATGATTGGTCCACGTTGAGCAGTGTGTATAATCATTTTTATATACTGATTAATTAATTGTTTAGTCGCTGTGATAATCATCAGCAATTTCATCACTAAGAGAACGATAAATGCTGATATCCATAATACCGCCTTGATATAATCTTCGACAAATATCAGATATTTCATTAACAATTTCAGAAGAATTGTTTCCAGCTCGTTTTCCTACAATCAGTATTTCTAGTCGTTCTGCGTCAGAAAGAACACCGTTAGGACAGACAATAAGACCACTCCCCGAACCGCTTCCACCAGCGCCAGGAGGATCATCATCAAGATCTTCTTTTTCAGAAACATTTTAACTTGATAAAAGAGACAATTTATTTTTCCGCTCAATTTTTCTCACTCAATATTTTTCTTTCTTGTCTCATTTTTTCTTTTTCCTGTTCCAATTCTACAAGAAACTGTTTACTTTTTTTTTAAGCTCTTCAATTGACTCCCGCCTCGACGAAGGTTGTTGTTCTATTTGTTGCAGTGGTTGAAGTAGCTGATAGGAAGGCTCTTGCTGGGGGGATTGCGGTGGAGAAGATTGTTGTTGTTCTGCTTGTTTCAGTGTCTCTCTATAAAGCCTTTGTACTTTGTCAAAAAGATCTATATATTCCAAATCAACATTTCTGACTTGCTTTTTGTTTTTATATATGCGATATATCAACTTAATAAGATTATCATTGTTTATTTTTTCATGACCGGGATTTAAAATATTGGATTTAACAAACATACCAATTACTATTTTTTCAGGTAAATCATCTTCTTCAATATTTCTAATTTCTCTGATAAATTTTTCATTAAATTTTTCGCTTATTTTAATGTTTTCTGTTATTGGTTTAGACGCAAGTTCATTTTTCACGTCGGTGATTTCAGTATGCACTTTACCAATACCCTCAAGTATTTCTTCATCGACGGGTTGAGGTTGAGATGCAACTATTTCAGATGGAAGATCCCGTAAAATCTTTTTTGTTTTCTTGGTTCTTTCTGCTATATTTTTAGTCTGCGCAGCAGTTTGTTTTAATACTTGAAGAATACCCTTCTCCTCGTCCTCGTCATCCTCATCATCCTTAAAATCTCCCCATACAGCTTTTTTAATGATTGTTTTAATGGGTTTAAATAACTGTTCTGCGCCTTCTGTAAATTCAACTTGGGCTTCTTGACGTTCTCGCAATTTTTGTCTTACAGTATCACGAACAGGAAGAAATGTTTTGATTGCTTTTATTCTTTCTCGAGCTAATCTAACAGTGTGAGATTCCTTGGATGGTGGCATTATTAATATGATAATTTTTAATTGATAGCAGCAGAGGGGGAGGGACCTCTGGTATGTAAACACAACTCTCGGTCAGGTTAGTAGTGATCTTATTTTTTTTATTTCAGAAGAAGAATATATTTTGAGCAAATTAGGTTTCAGACAAGTGGTCTGTTCGCCCCCTCTGCTGCTTCGGTTCTCGTTATCAAGAGGTTGACCGCCCTCGATATCATTGCCTCGTACAAGTAAATATGAATATGTGTTGAAACTTACATGTGGAATAGACAGAGATCTGAGCAGGTATATAGAACAAACCAACAGGAGCCCCCATGTAAACAAACAATTTAGTAAATTAGATAAAACAACTGTAAGAATTAATTACATCAGGAATATACTCTGCTTTTAGATATAAAACTTTCTCCAAATTACAAAAAAAAAAAAACGCAACCAGATTTAAATAAAGTAGCCGATCTGTTTAACTGATAGATTTAGTTCATCATATGATTGAGTGAACAATCGAAGTCAATGCCTTGTACAATTGCATAACATGTTTCTTCGTTCACTCCACTTCCACTGTAGCTCTTTCTTCGACTTTTGTCGGTCTTGCCTTTTTCGGTCCTCACTTTGTGCGTAACACGTAGATGCACAGATACGTCACAGGATACAACTCAAAATGAACACGTCGTACCATACGTTGCAGAATTAATACGTTGCACCATGCGTCCCAACAGCTATTTTCTTTCTCCCTTTAAAAAAAATATAGACAACCTAAATTGTCTGTTGTTTATGATACAGGGGCTTTTGCATTATTCCCCCTCGTTATCAGATCTTCCTCTCGGTGCTAAACAGATGCAAAGGCCATCAGTCGGCTCAACATGACGTATAACGACCTTATTTAGTTTAATGGCTAATTCATCTCGCATTAACATCACACATTAACACCAAACAAGGCATCATAGTTCTGAGCCAGCCTCAATTCACGCAAGTGAATAAAAGAGATACATTACCTGCCTTACTATATCATTTCAGTCAAGACACACTCTTAATCAAACGTGAAATATTTTAAATTCGGTGAATTCACATGGATTCTCGTAACTCATATTAACTAATATAATGCATGCAATTCTTAGAACCTAATTCTTATGCAAACTAGACGACGAATTCAAACAACTGGTCAACTTATCTAAAGAATATTAATGTACGACTTCCTATGCATAAACTCAACACAGTTATACTTCACAAAGCAAATTGATACACGAATGTAGAAATTATATTCATGCAAATATAAGTAAATAAATTCAGCAAAGCTTTATGTATGGCATCAACAAATTACATGGAATTGTCACAACTACATTTGCTTTCAACGTTCCTTGCTTCTATCGCCAGATTTGTTCGTCGGGTTTCCATCGACAACAGTCCTCTTAGACTACTGTTTTGCTAGAGAATTTCTCCCAAATGTACTCTCGGTGTCTTATTATGCTTGTTTTATGTTCCAGGAAAGCTTATATTGATTAAATGTTTCGATGATGCGATATTAAAACTAGGAAATTGAGTGTGGGAAACACGCTTCTTATTTAGCGTAACCAATCAGGATTAAGTATATTTGCCACCTTTTTCCAGAGTTACCAAATCTGGTGTAAATTTGACTTTCTACTTTGTGACTACTGGTTAATAGAAAGTTTCAATTTGTGAGTTTTACCATGAAATCAAAGTTTTCTGTGTCCCTAATAGTCCGTCTGGCTGCTGTATAAACGAAATGCTTAATCAAGAATAAAATTCTGCCCTCGAAAAGACATTACCAATCATTGCAGTATGGAAATTTGGTATGCGCCTGTCCCTTTAAATCTAATTAATTGTTCTCTGATCTCAAGTTAATGCGTTCTTCATAGATCGCCACAAATTTGTTCCATCACATACGCTTTATTGATCTTCTCCTGAACAATGTAAATGTATACTACTATTTATGAAACAATCCGCTAAGGTTTAGACAACTAAATTCCAGTTGACAGCCACGTTTGTTTAAAAATACACAAGCAAACATGAGCACATTCTGAATTTTTGAATCACACAATGACCCAGTCAGGAGGCTGAATATACATAGTTGTTCAATTTTAATTGCACGTTTACTGTAAAGGACCGGCTATTTAATTTCTGGGGCTAGATTATTCTATCCAGCGTAAATATATGTTTTTGTTACATATGTCACAAGATAAATTTATCTCAGATAAGAACAGAAATGGTATGCTTCCTTTTTATAATACAAATCTTAAGTTTAAATCACACCTCTATAATCCTGTGACTGGATGTCGGAAGAAATAGTAAATATTTTACTTAGAATTCATCATTAATGGATCAGGGATCTATCCCAACCTCACATAATAAAATGTACACACACACACACACACACACAAACGCACACACACACATACACACACACACACAGAGTCAATCGTCACTTGAAATTTGATATTCATTTAATTCTTGCGCATGTTTATTGGGCATTATGCACCCTTTGAGTAAATAGACAGGCAGTAGCTTTGGTGCCCTTTTGAAGAAAGTTGAAATACTTTTTAAATTTTGTAACAGCCCCCAACACTTGACCTGGTCCAGCCGCGCTCATGCATTGGGTAACTATTGGAACTTGTGCAATATTGTTTCACATCAGTCAAATAAGAATGTGATTTTGTTGTAAATTGTTTGACTTCTATCAATCATTATCTTTTTTATGTTCACTGCATAGGGCGATAATGCTGAATTGCATATCATACTTAACAAAGTACATTATGCGATTATAGAATTAATGAAACAAAATAGTATTTAGAGATTAAAAATAAATAAGATTCATTGTACCAAACGTACTCGAAATTGGTCTTTTAGCACTTTCTGAAGGTTTTATTTCATTTTAAGAATAGTATTCCGTAATAGGCAATATAAAGATAAATGTAAAGACCAAACTTGGTATTACTGCTATTGATAGATCTTTTTATTTGTGTAAAGCCATGTTAGAGAAATGCTAATTTGACCCATCATTTTATCGATCGATCCACCTATGAGAAGCCAAGAGTAAGCACTGCAATAGCAAAGGTGAAATTTTGCACCTCACATGCCCCCCTCCAAGTTTAAAAGTTCATTGATTGGGTGCAGATGAATCAAAAGGCTTGATAATTTTATGCAGGTTTGTTCAAACCATTATAACAGGCGTAACGGACCTTCCATGTATGCATTAAATACACATATACTCATGACATCATAGATTTTACCATTGTATATACTGTATACATTTGCCTACACAAAAAGCTCTTTGTGACAGGTACTTTAAAGTGATTGTGTATATATCAAAGTTTACATAATTACCTAATCACACACAAGGGTAGATAAGGTTAGACAAGATTGTATTCTGACTTTGTGCACAATTTGTTCACAATTTATACTTTGATAAATACCCAACTATTATTTGATCCTTATTATTCCATTTGTTCCCTCTGCCAATGACTAAGTTAGAATTCATCAACAAATAATTTGATTTTAGGTAGAATATAGTTTTCTATTATTGGCATCTTCTCACTACGTCTGAATATCTAGTTCCTTCTTCACTAACCAAGGACTGTTTATATTGCTCCTTCTCTTCAACGGATGATCATATCAACAAGGACTTTCCACCAAAAAACTTCTTAATTATAATAAGAATTCATATAAGTGGTTACATTTTCTTTCAAGACGGTATTCTAAGTACACAATAAATAAAAATATTCAAGCAAATTTTGATCATTGAAAATGCCACTTATGCCTAGTTCACGCAGTACATTAATACTTAAAAACCAATAAAAAAAAATTGTGTTAAGTGAAATTTGTGTTTTATTTATATCTTTTAGTTCCTCTCAAGTGTGATCATCACAAATGCAATGTGTATTTAAACATAAAATATGTCAATCTAGTGTAGCAACTATGTCCGCAAGCGTTTCTCTGAGATTTTAATTAAGTGCCGACCGTATTTTGATAACTGACTTGCCGAAGTATTTGTTGTAGTGTTGCACTGAATTTTAAAGTTGGCTTTCTTTGTATTATCACGTTAATTATGTATTTTGAATCAAATAAAGGAGGTGGAAGAAAAGAAAAGTTAAAAGGCACTCAAATCCTACAAATTTGAAATCTAGTGGCCCCAGTCGTATGTTGGATGAACTCATTGTATAGATCAATCGAACAATGTTAAAAATATTATTGTGTATGTAACATCAACTACCTTAAATTAACTCATTCATAACTGATAGCAAGGCAACCAAGCTAAAAGAATACATCGTAAAATAAAGAGCGTGGTTTCACAGATAAGGACCATTGTGGGCAAGCGAGTTTTAGTTGATTCCTGAACTGGCAATAAGATATATCCTCAAGGATGATAAGAAGTTTCACTATTACTTCCATTGAAATCACATCAATAATGTACCAATTGAACAAATCAAAAATTGAGTTTCAACGTAGATGCTCGTTTAACAATATAAATGTCGCTTATTTTTTAAAAACAAATGGAATTTTGCTTGGTGGTGTATCAACGGTCATTCTAGTTCCCTGTTAACAGACTCCCGAAATCAAACATACATAAATGGGCACCACCTACCTTCCAGAGATGGAAAGACCATGAAGTTCATACATGTATCAATATGTATAGTATAGCAGGATGTGTATCGTGAATTGTATTGATATCGAGCACAGGTGTATCCTTTGGCAAATCAGTTGTTCAAGAACAGCTAAGATGCAGAGATGTTCGCAGGGAGCATGATTATGTGATTTTGCACAATATTGTTACGAATTCATGTTCTCGGAAAGTTTTGATGCGCAAGAAATACCGCATATTAGTTACATGTTACGCATATGAAAAAGTAACTTTGCCTAGCATGCAATTTTATTCAGCTGTTCACCCATAAAGTGCTTATTATGACAGATATCAAGCCATCAGAGATACGATAGCAATTGTCGCTACATGCATTTTTCGTAAACGTTTACACATCTGGCTTCTTTGACCTGAAATAACTGGTTGTTGAACTAAATTTGATTGACTTATTGAGTCCTGTAACAACCATTCCATTGTGGTTTGCAGGCTTGTTTTGAGTATGAAGGGACGAAAACGTACACTGATCCTCTTTTTCTTATTTCTGCCTTTCCTATCGTTACTCTTATGACTGTACTATTGCTACCGTCTTTACTTTACTTTTGATCACACATCACCCGTTGCTTAAAAGTCGTGTCGCTGCGTCAGCTTATTTATAGATATATAATTTGCATATTTTGTTGGGTTTTTCAGTTTTTATTATTCCATTATATGCTGTGGGTATTGCGAAAAGTGTATATAGTGGCTGACCTTGTCCAAAATCAGTTACAGTTTTTGTAAACAACTTTTGTTTCAACTGAAAATCATGATATGTTGAGTCTTTTTTACTTTTATGTAATTAGACCTTGACTACATGATTTCAGTCATGTGCTGTATGGTAACAAATTTTCTATTCATTCTAGAATAATGAACCTTTGACCCTCTTATATGGTTTTGTTCAGCATTTTGTTTGGTCATACATCTGATGTTTTCCTGATAGTCTGCTATTCATAATTTAAGATTTAGCAGCATCAATTTGATATTGTTGTGTCCAGAAATTCATTTGGACTGGAATTTATGTTTCAAATTACTTAATTCATTGATTTTTACTCTGCAAATACATTACAAACCTGGAATTATATTATTGTGTCTAGAAAAAAGCTGTTGGTACAACACCACTATACAGCTGCTATGGTCAATTTGTATGGTTAGCTCTACAGCTGATACCACGTCAACTCAGATCGGCTGAATATAAATCTAACACTGTGTGCTATGCATGACACAGGCATATACGATACAATATAATGACATTATATACAGTAAGCGATACAAATTACATTATCGGCACAACATTACAAAGCAATAAAAAGGTTCAGAACTGAACTTGCCATGTCCGATAAGAATCCTATGGTACTAGATGTTTCTTAAAAATGCCACTTTATATTGCTAATATAAATCTCTTGCTAAGTCACGAACAAGAATAGAAAATATTTGCATTATACTACGTAAGCCAAAGCTACATAGAAAATATACAAATATAAATGTACATTAGGTATAACTTTTACACAAGAAATCAATAAATAACTCACATACCTCTACAGCTGAAGATGTGCAAGTCCTTAAGTGGATTGATCATTGACAAGATCTTCCGTAATATAAAGATTTAGTCTTATGGTGAGGCTTTTATGCACAGACGATGCAGCCATACATCGTCTATGTACTGGAAGTATTTGGTTTTTCCCATCGAAAGCACTTCGCGCGAGCAGCATAGGAAGAACCTAACTCATCGTTTCGAAATATTGTAGAATATGCAGAGGTCACCCTTGGGTATTGTTGTACACACAAAAGTGAAACCCGAGTACATGTATTCAATAAAAAAGGGATTTATACAATTCCGTGGCAGACACCTAGATTGTTATGAGATTAGATTTCATATTGCAATATGGTGCAGTTAACCATCCAGATAAGCTTTCATAAAGAAAGAACATTAATTGCCATCTTAGAAGTACAGCACAGTGAATGATTCTATTATAATATGATCTAATTTCAAGAATCAAATTATGCAAATAATGTAGGTAAGATAATTTCTGAATGATATCAAGACACTATTGTCCCTGTGGACAGAGTATTGCCAATTGCCTTTTTGAATATCACAATTATCATGTCCATGACGTTTTGAACCGCAACAGATAAATAAGGTGTACATCACCAATTCATTTTTATATGCAGTCAGAAATAATTCAGTTTGGAAAATGTTTGAAAAAATTATATATTTGTGTTTTCCAGGGGAAGTATATGAAAATGCTTTCTTGCCAAAAAAAAGCCCAAATCAAGATGATGTATATGAGAATTCAAGACAAGTAGCAAAGGAATCATCTGAGAATTTGTATGAAGATTCTGGAGCAACATCAACGAATATCTCACTGGTTTGTATTTTTGATTGGGATGTTAGAAGATATGGTTGTCCATTGCATTGTTTACAGATGTCTGTATTTACATTTTAGCAATGGAAATACAAACTCAAATTTATTAGTTATAAATGGACAGAATTATAAATTTTAAACTGCTTTTATTCAGCAGTTTTATTATATTTATATTTATATTTAAGTGCTATTGAAGATGGAAAAACTGTTTTTTTTGATCACTGTTGTTGATTTACAGTTAGACTGCAATTGCATATCTTTCCCCATGTGCTTTGCCTCTTGTCCTGGTACATCATCCAGAAGGTTTGGAAATAGGGTTAATCAGATACTGCACGTGTTGGCAGCCAGTTCTTTTCCTAACTTCTGACCCAAATCTGGCTGGATGTTCTTTCCGCTGCCTCGTACTGTTTCTAAACTGTTTTTTTTTTTCTTTGCTCTTCCTCTTGTTCATAATGCACTGAGCTTCCTTCAGAATAATTACTGGAAACCTTCGGCATCCAACTTCCACATAGTAGAGCTAGGTATTGCATCCTTTTTCTCTATAGCTGTACCGGTTCCTGGCACTTCTCTATAGTCCTTACATATGGCTCTTATTATGTAGATCTGTAGTATGTTCATGTATCACCATTATAGTTTCTAAAGGAGTTTAGTGAATATTTTAAATACTAATTTTCCTGTTGATCTCAAGTTTGCACTCGTAGAAGAGGTCATTCATAAAATCATAGTACGTTGATTATTTCATGTGTTTCTAAATTAAGTTGTACTTTGAAATCAAGGTAAACATCGTGTGATGTGAATGATGGTCATGTTGTTTTCTAAAGTGAAGGTTGACCTAATCCTTGATCAGCTAGTGATACTGATATGACCTTTTTTATGGATGAGATTATGAATCTGTAATGCTATATATATCATGTCATTAATCAGTATAAGACAACGTTTTTCAGAGCTATTATGTAGAATCAGGCATTCCTAGTAGTAAACACAAGTCTTGGAAGATATTCAGTTATATTGAGAGGATTTCACTTATTTAATCTATTGGCATTACAGTGCTCGAGCTATTCAGATTAATTGAAATCATAGCTTTTACATAAATATTGTGAATTCACTTAAAAGGCATATGGGCATTTATTATCTGTCACAGAATTATAGCAGATTCATTTAGAGACTAATTGAATATATAGCTGTTGCAAAACAACTGTAAATTCATTTAAATACATTTTGGGATTATATCTTAGTGTTTCTTCTGTACTGTTGATATATCATTACAGTACCATGCATCAATTAGAGTACCACTGTAACTTATTTGGATTACTCGATACTTTTGGATTTGATTGAATGTTAAGGCTCTTTTGGATTTCATTCACCAAGCTATGTTATTTTTACTTTTTCACATTGTACGTTAGAGAAATAAATTATAGTTTCGTTTATACAAAACTTGTTGGTTTTCACTCTTTCTTGTTACTTGTTTAAAGACCGTACAGTCATAACACTCTTCTGTTCATTCTTTACAGTCTCAGATCATATGACAATTTCTGGACAAAGTGATGTCTGAACAACTTTGCTAATGCAGAGTTTGTTTTTCCTTGGTCCACACTCATCTTTCATGACTTTGGTTCCTGCAATATTTCGCCATTATTTGGTGTTGCAGGTTCTTTTGTCCTCTTTTACACATCAGATGAACTGGGAACTGAGTTATGTACTTTCTGTTATTCTCACTTCAGCATATCTGCCATCCCTATCATGACCTTGTTACGCCTAAATCTTTATCGCCTTGGGTAGAAGGCAACCTGCCATGATGATAGGATATGCGGAGCGTAGCTCATTTAAGGTATAATGTGCATGTAGAATCTTATATCAGGGTACTTCTGCACAGATTTTCTAATGATCGGAGCTAATTGTATACTGGCCAAAGCATTAACTAGATTCACAGTGGCTTGTACTGCAAAAGTCTTTCAATGTGAGCTTTCTCTCAGTCAGTTGCCATCTTGTCTTCATTGCTTGGGAACCCATTTGGACTGCTCTCCCTGACCTTCCGTCATCCTCAACTCTGTGAATTTCTTCCAGGACCATAGTGTATAAGTCTGCAGGTCTTGATTCATTTCAGCTCGGTGATTTTCATGAACAAGGCCTTTTTCTTCCTTTATTTGTATTTCTAGCGATATCTCTATGATTCAGTCTGCTCTCAGCTTCATTAATAGCCTTCCTCATGAACCACTTTCTAACTCTCCTAACTTAGACTCTGATGCCACTTATTTGCTCATTCTTTGAATCCCTCAAAGTTTGAGGAATCTAGCTATGGCTACCTTGTATTCAACCGATGATGTTAGAGGCAGCTGTACTTGCATGACCAGTTTTTAGAGATCAGAACTTGTAAACAATGAAGGAACACCTAGACATATTCTGAGATGTTTGTTGATAACCAGTTCTAGTTGTTCAACTGTACTGATAGTGATGTCATTCACGATAAGTGGCAGTGTGAGCCCTAGAAGAAAACCATGCTGTAAATGCATACTTTGGACATTCGAAGGAGGCCAGCTTGGTCAGTGTCTGTAAACTCTCCTCAACCTGTTGTTTCAGTTGATTCATACGTTTCTTGTTTGATAATATGGCATCAAATATAATGTCTTCTCGTTGTATCTTTTAGTCTAAACTGGTCTGTGACATGCCCCTTAAAAAGAACCAGGAACCTTGACTTCTTCGGTTTGTACCTCATTCTAGCCCACATCACTACATCATCTAGGGCTGCTAGAATTCATATTTCCAGAATATTGGTTGCATTATATCAGTTATTTAATCTATGGATTGTAGTCAATTTCCTGATTTCTGACATTATCTTTGGCAATTTGGTGATCAGATTCATTCCCATCACAGGGAGAATAATGGAAATGGTACAGCACATATGATTTATTTCCCTATCTTTGACATACAGAGGTGAATCTATCTGTTGGGAACCTTTGGTAAATGTTGCTAAACGAACTCCTCACCAGGTTGGAGACAGGTTCCTGTATATCGTATTATGTTATGGTCACTTTAGTCAGATGGATCAGAATAGTGCCATGTGCATTGGCCAGATATCAAACCGCACCACTCTGAGATTTGTGTTGATTCTGGCCACATGCAAAATGTATGTCAGGACATTTGTGTTTTCATTGCAACCTGAAAACCAAAGGATCCTTCCCTTCTGTATCTGTGTATCCATTTTCTGTCAAGTAGAGCATCAATCATTTTGCAAGCGCCATCTTCCATCCTATACGCAAAAGACACAGTCCAGAAATGAATGATGAGTGTTGAGATTTTCTCTTTCAGCACAAGGGACCCTTCTTTCTGTTGCCAGAATGCCGTGATTTTTTCTTTCACCAGACTAATTGGAGGAGAAGCCATAAATGTTCTAGCAGCATAAAGCATTTATTGTAAGCCTTGTAGGTTAACCGTCTATGTGATATCACATAACTGAATCTTGCTCTCTGTGCCACACGTCGTTCCATTTTACTTTCCTTTTCTTTCACAATCATTCTGCTTTCCTAATGATATTTAGGTGATCTCTGAGTGTGTTGTATAGCTGCTGAAAATGTTCAACCTTCCTTCTTCATGTCATTCACTTTCTTAAACTGCTTCCTGAATGATCAGAGAACTAAGCGGATGTTCTCGCTCTCCCCTTGACACATGTTTAGTATTCGTTCTTGAAGTCTCTTTGCTGTTTCTCTATATCAGATCATCAAGTGCCATCAGTTCATGGGTAGTAGGAACTGATGACCATCCAGTGTATCTGGGCCTATCTCTAGATGTCTTGATCCTGTAGAGAGTGAAAGAAACTCGGCGCAACTTTCACACACTTAAATCCAACTCACACGCATGTCATGACACTACTCCCGTCTGCTACCAGCTGATTGGAAGACAATATATTGGCCACAGCTAGCAGGAACATCTCCAATATAGAGTGCTGACATCACCAAACTTATTTACAACGAAAATATCCACAAACATTGGCAGAACACTACGACATCATCATCAACCAATATTCATCAATCAATGATGATGCATTTGATCTTCTACCCCAGGGGGAAATTAGTATAGCACTTGCTAATCATTCAGTGCTGACTGAAACTGTGAAAGCAATTGATCTTCTGTCGGATGACAAAGCACCCGGTGTGGATGCCATACCAGCAGAAATTTACAAAACAGAAAGGTCGCACATGGCAGAAGCCTGCTGAACTCTTGTGATGTGGACTCTATATCCCAGGAGTAGAAGGATGCTTTCATCATCTACTTGAACATGTGGAAAGCCAACATACATTTTTGACAACCATCGGGGCATCTCCTTGCGGTCAGTAAACAGCACAATACTTGCCAGAGTTCTGCTGAATCATCTTGTGCTTCAAATAGATCAAGGCTTCTGCCAGAGTCATTGTATTTTTATACCAGGGCAAGGGAACACATGCATAGTTTTTGAATGATAACTCCAGGATAAATGCAAGGATAACTCCAACCTGTATGCAACAGTCATCAACCTGAGGAAAGCCTTCAAAACAGTCAGCCCTGGAGGCTTTGGTAAGATCATGATAAAGTATGTTTGCCGAGATAAATTCATCATGATGATTTACCAGTTCCATGATAGTGTACTTGCTCATGTCATGGGCTACAGACATACATACATTTTCTGAACCATTCCTGGTCACCATTTGAATCAAGCAGGTTTGTTTTGTGGCTCCAAACTTCTTCAGTTTGATATTCTCAGCCATGCTTACTGATGCATTCATGAGCATGACACTGGTATCGACGTTAAATACCAGAGAGATGGCAAGCTTTTCAGTGTGAGGATATTATGGGCAAGGTCAAAGTTACAGGAAGTGACTAATCTCCGACAACTGTTTTATGAATACCAAAAGTGAGTCGGACATGTAACACAATATGGACAATTTCTCTTCAGCTTGTGAAGTTGTGGTGTCCCAATCAATATCATGAAGACAGGTGATGCAGCTACCTGCACCAGGAAAGTCGTACATAGAGCCTACCATCACAGTAAATGGCCAAACCCCCGTATTCACCTGTCTCTGCATCATACTGTCATGTGCAGTCCACATCAGTGATGAAACTAATGCTGGAATTGCTAAAGCAATCGTGGTGTTTACGGAGTATGTGCAGTTGTGTGTGAGCACTGAGGGATCAGACCACAAACAAAACTTAAGGTCTATACACCATGTTCTTACAAACCCGCCTTTATGCTTGCAAAACTAAACAGTGTACAGATGTCATGTCAAGAAAAAAGATAATTTTCACATCGAATGACTGGATCCATTTATGATGTCAATATGGCAGGACACTCTGCTGATGAAATCGCAGTTGTGATAGGCAGGCCTCGTAACGAGGATATCAGATGAGCAACTACATACGAAGATCTTCTAGAGCAAGTTGAAAGAGAGAAAGTGAATTCAGGGTACTCAGAAGAAATACGTCAAAGATTCCGTCATCTTATCTCGAAAACACGTTAGCACTGACCCTCCTGAGAAGATTGCACACATATTGCTCCACCTGATGGAGTCACATTAATTCTGGATTTACATACTATGAACGATAGAGATTTGCAGAGGCAGCGCAGATGTACAAACAGAGGAAATCACAGAACTGCAGCATGTCCTCCGTTGGTCAAGCAAATCCAAGAATCATCTCCTGTTAAATGTACAACAGACAGTTCAGATCACAAATTGGCTTGTTTCGTTTACCCACATTAATCAAACAAGTTAGTAATGTCATGGTCACCTTTTGAACTTAAATGATAATCAAAACACGTGCATACTGCCCTTCCTAAAATCAAGAAACTTTATGAGGGGATGTATCTTGATAAATACTGCACACTGTCTGCAAAAGAATAACTTTGTGACCTGTATTTCATACTTCATTAAATACCTTTATTGTTTTCTTAATTCTTAATCTATTGGGAACTGCATATGTTCCATTGATGGAATTTGATGATTTTGATCTCTGTTAGAAGTTGGCCCTTGCAATCAAAGAATTTAAATGTGAGCTACATTTAATACTTCACTAACATAGGTCAAGAAACTCAAAACCACACCTAGATTCATCCATCTTAACATACAGAAAAGGCCCTTTCTATCAGTGCGGTCAGGGAGACAAGTATAACTATGTTTAATCAAGGGTAAAGGTTCAGTGTTAATAAACAATACATTGCATATTGATGGTATCCCCAATAGGTTATCTGTGTACGTGTGAATGAGCAGATGCATTAAATGCATGGTTTGATATGAAGCCTCGACATGTCAGTGCATGAATTTTACACAATAATTGCTGGCTCCTTGGGGTAGATAGTTTCAGCATATCTTAACATTTTAATAAACTGCACAAACTGTATTAATCTCAGGGTTATATCAATGAAGTATATTTCCTCAAAGAAAACAATATAGTTTAATGGGTTTATTTTACAATGGCAAAATATGCATGTATATGGTTTAAGGTATAACCGCACAATGCTGACTATAGTGCCATTTTCAAAGACATTTACTAGCATTTTGTTGTCAAGATGACATTAGTCTGAATATATTGTTTGCATGTACTTAATGTTTGCAATGTTTTGAGTGGATACTGGAGACTACCAAATCTTTAAAGAGGTGCAGTTGTTGATTATATTTTGAAAGTACCTAATGAAAACATTTATTCACTTGAATGTTATTCTTTAGCACACCTTCTTTTGAACACATCTAGTCTTTTCTATAACTAGGCACTATCTCTATATACTATAACTGGTGGTTTCTGTTAAACTCCTTAAATATTCATATCAGTTCTGAAAACTGTTGATTTAAATACAATGTAGCTTTGTACCCTTTGATATCATATGAAACAATCAACTCAGCATTTGCTAACTGTCTTCATCATCTGAATTCGTTTTTACTTTTAAAAACTTAAAAGTATAGTAATTTTTATTTTAAGTGTGATAAATAAAAATATAAAAGGTCTAGTGATTTTTAATTTTAATTTGCAATACAATCTGTAATTTTGATGATCTGGTCATTTATAATCACCTCATCACCTGGTAGTTTTGCCTGTTTGTTCACTTTTTCCTCCATTTATTATCATTAATGTCTCAGATCCAATTTCACTTACAAATGTGAAAACCGTTTTCGTTTTGGGATTTATTCAGTTTGTTTGTGTTGTATGGGACAGCAAAACTAGTATTGCAAAAGCATTTGTGTTAAAGTGATTTGTCAAGAGAGATAACCAATTGAGATATTATTCTCCTTTATCATCATGTTTTTCTCGTGGATGATAGACAAGCATTCATTTAGTAATTGTACTACTCTTGTATTAACACGTACATAACACTATCTCTAACTTATTTGCCTGTTATGAATCTTACTATTTTAGCTGAAACATTTTTCCCTTGGAGAAGGCACCTCTGAAGTGCGTGTCCCACACAGAAAGAGTTTCACATGAGGGAGACAGTCGTAATCACCTTTGATGTCCATGCTGCAACTTTCGAGGTGTCTTTGCAGGACATCAATGATTATGTTTTTTGTTGTTTATATTGGTTAGGTCAAATCTGAATTGCATGCCTAGATATGGATCACAGCCTACCTGTATGACAATCTTTCCATTGATGCTGTAAAGTGTTGGAAATGGTGACCTCCAGCAGTTGTACTTTTTACTATCTAGATTAGGACCCAATTTTGGCAGCTCAATTGATAGAGAGTTACACTTGTAATTCTAGGGTTAAGGGTTCAGTACTTTACCTCCCTCTCTGTGTTCTTGGGAAAGGTACTTATCTTCCTCTTAGACTGAGAAGAACTTCAGCATTCAGCATCAGTGTGATAGACTGGTATATGGAATAAAGAATTTCAACGTTAAAAACAGAATTTAGATAACAAGAAACCTGACTGCTAGATAATAAATACTTGCAAAAATGATGGCAGTGATTTGGAGATAAAGAATATGTAAATGGGTACAGTGTTTAAGCCATAAATTAATAGTCCCGGAACTGGAGGAATGGTTATATCATTTAGTGACATTGGTCCTTAACAGAAAGTGACTTGGGTATATCTATGTTTATGTTAAGAGATAATATGACCATACAAGTTTGCTATGTTTAATAAACATGTTGATCATTCCAGTTTGGCTGCCTAGATTGATGCTGGCATTCTGATAAGCCTATCTGTAACTGTTGCGTATTTTTAAGGTAGAAAGTCTGCTTCTTGTCACTTAATAATCTATTTTTTTTAAAAATTGGTAGAATCGAGTAAATTTCAATTGTTGCGTGACATTCTCTGGTGTAGATTTCTGAAAGAAAATATTTTTACAAGTACATATTGTCAGAAAATGGCGATGCATGTATGGATAAAGCAACTGAAGCAGTGAATCGAATAACAAATATGTAAACTTTGAATGTTTCGTATTAAATTTCAAACCAATATTAGACATATCTACAGTACTTTCAGCAAACTTTCTCTAGCAAGAGCCATAAGAATACGACATCCCATTTACATGTACCTGCCACTTTACAGTTGGCATTTAAGGTATCTTTATTAAACACATTTCAGGTGAACAAAGGTGGTTTGCTTTATGCTGATTTGAAGCTGGATCTTCCCACATTTAAGAATGGCAAGTATGTCATCCATGGCTTGGAGAACCGAACAGAATATGCAGAGATAGCTTATGGAAAGAGGGGAGATCCCATTCCTGATAGTAATGAAGAGGAGTGAAATGGTGCTACAAAATAGAAAACAGGATGATGTAATATGACATTTTGTAAACTGTATTGTAAAATGATTAGCACAGAGTAACTATATTATGTAATACTTTGGTTAACAAAATCATTGTTTTATTGTAGCTATTAAATATGTGGCAAGAAAGCAAATAGCATTGGACATAATTCATGATGTCTTTGGATTTCAGTTTGGAATTAGTATGATTTGTTAGTTATATAACAATACCTAATTTAAAAAATAGTAAACAGCACTTGATATGGAAGCCAGTTATAAATGTAGTATTTTGTGTTAAACTTAAAACTCCCCATTGATCCCTATATTATATATACAGTTTTAAATAACCCCTTTATGTCTCTTGCCAGCTATTTGTTTCCTTTAATTACCCAAAGTTCCTGTATTATCTCTATATTTTTGTGGCGAATTTTTTTAAGGAGTTTTTGTTTTTTTCAGATGATTTTATGTGGGCATACTGGTCATATAGCATTATATGTTGTCTGTCATCCATCTATCAATTATCCATTGATCAGTTAGGACAAGTTTGTTATCACTACTCCTGATGTATTGTGAGTATTATCATGAAACGTCACATACACATTGATGCCATGGTGTAGTTGGTCAAACATGAAAATGATACAATTCAAATTGGAAAGCCAGAAAGTAAGATTATCACTATTCCTAAATGGATGATCTTATCTACATGTGATTTTCACTAAAAGAATTATAACATTTGGATTGCAGATTTTACATACAAATAGCCATCTTGAAAATGTTATCACTATTCATTCTAAATCGAAAGACAAATTGACATGGGTATATCACTAGACGACTTCATATGATATATGGTTATGTTAGAAATAACAATCTGAACTCTAGTATAACTGCCATGAAGGCATTTTTGAAAATTGTGTTATCACTAAATCAACTAAAGGGAAATTATGTCCCCACGATATTTCGTATGATGTCAAGTTTATCTGAAGTGAGAATGGTTCCAGTCAACATAGAATAAGGCCACCATGAAAATCATCTTGAAAATCTCTTGTTACGGATATTCCTTTCAAACATGTCATATCGATGTGGAATTTGACCAGAATACCTGTAATATTTAATTGGTCTTCAACAAAAATGGTGTAAATCTTATTTTGAATGTAGTTGCCACAGTGGCCATTTTAAAAATCTTGTTTTCACTAAACCTTCTAAATATGTATGAACATGGAGTTTCAACCATAAGACTTATATTGATGTCTAGTTTATCCTAAAGGAAAATAGTGCTGATCCTGTATCCAATATAGTCACCACAATCACCACTATGTGAATACTGATTACTCTTACCGGGATGACTTGTTAGGGTGCAGGGAATTTATTAACACAATGGCAAAGAACAGAAATGAAATGAGTCAGTATTCATATCAGTGCATGAGCCATACATGCGCAAAGGAGTTGTAACAATTATCCAATTAACAAATTAATAACCCTTCATGACATGATATTGGCTAGTTAAAAAAAAAAGAACAGTACCAGCATTCAACTGAGATTTTAATCAAAGATACAATGCAGGGATTTCACAGGCCCACCGAACTGCCATAACAGATGCCTGTCAAGCCAGAAAAAAATGGAATTCAGTTTGGACCTAGTGTGATATTTTACATGTAACATGAACATTTTTCATTTGCATTACAACAAAACAGATCAAAGGAAACTCAAAACCAGCTGTTGTGATGTCTACAATCTTGAGATCTGGTGGAAAATAATGTTTTATATTTTAATATGTATTATGTCAGCATTACCTTCCCTGAGCACATGGAAACATATATTTACACTTGTGACACTATGTTTCGCAATCACACAGATTTTCTTATTTTTCATAGGTACAAAAGTAAGATAAGGGTATATATCCATGATCAGCTGAGACAACGTGGTGCAGCTGGACGTCCGGGTACAAAAACAAATGCATCATTAGTGTCATCATTGATTTGTGTTGGATTAATACTTTCTTGATTTACAGATGGGGATTGATCAAGTATGTAGGCAAAGCCTAATATACGCATGCCACCTTTATCCTGGAACTTCGAATTGACATTTTTTGTTAAAGAAAGTGGTAACCTCATGGCAGGGGAGAAGTGGAAAATGAAGTTTCTAGATGATTATTGAATCAGCCGCATACTTTAAATGACCAATTGACCAACATAACATATGTACACATCTGTTTTGTTGCAGTACATCATCATTAATGTGTCAGTGTGATTCCAACAGATTTAAGAATGTTATTTTTATGTTGGCATCGAAAACCAGAACATATACAGTCAAGTTCTTCTTTTGTCATGTTTTCAAACGTTCATTCATGTGATTTGTTTTAATGGCAAAAAATGAGGAATGTGTTGACTTTCAATCATAATTAGTCTACAGCTTTTTAGTGATTAGATTTGGATAATTTTACTTTTTCTACCATGTAATTTCAATGAGATATACTGTTAAGATTTTGGATCATTTCTTCTTAGGGCGATTTCCGTTTATTGCACTTTTTATTTTTAACCTTTGTTTTTATGCCTGATAAAAACAGGACTCTTTGTAATCAAAGTTAATTATATATTAATCAACTTGTGTACAGTTTGGATGGGAAGGATTTTATTTTTGATCATTTTTGTAAATAACCAGCATTAGATGGATTGTTTTATACCAGGACTAAACTTGAATGTTTGTTAAGGAAGAAGTCTATTGATCTTGATGTCAATAAGAAAAGGTCAGCAGTATGACTTAAAGAATATAAAAGAATATACAAGAATGCAACACAAATATTTGATCCCTTGACCATGTTCCTCCCAAACACTTGTGCAAACACTTGTGGATGGCTTATATATTCAGTAAGATACAAAGATATATAGATTTGGAAGTACAGTTATCACTGACTTGAAAAACAAAACTGTTTTCAAAATAAATTTAGTTTTATGTAATATACCTTGAAAAATTTTTGAGGGCTTGCACTTTTGATAGGGAATAGACTTTCTGATTTGAGGATACACATGTCAAAGGTCACAGTCGTTGTTTTTCATAGATAAATGGGTTTACAGCACAACGTTTGCGCTTGAATAAATGAACACTAGCATCTAGTCAACTTGACAAGTTAAAAGGATAGGTGAACACCTAAAAATAATTGTAAAATAACTATATGGTATTTAATTTTAGTGCATCATAAACTATTTTTCATTACTCTTGTTGAGATAATACAAAATAAACAGGCAAATATCAAGGATCCATTAATTTTTAGTACAGTAATTACCACTTCCAATAAATAAATCGAATCTACCATTCTTTCGTGCAAGGTAAATGAGAACGTTTTCACTAGAAACCTTACCATTTTAAACAAAAAGTCTCCAAAGTTTCCCTAAAAAGGCATTAATTTCAGAAATAACTCCATTTTATTTAAATATAGCAACAATGTAACTATTCCACAAGCAAGAACCACAAAATATCAGTTGAATCATTGTATATATTTATGCAGTCAAGCGTTAGAATGCATGATGAAATTTATTTATATCTCTTTCATAATTTGCTGTGTGGCTGTACATTTTTATCATTAAGATTTAGTATTGCGGCAAGATAGAACAATACAATTGCTAATATGTTTGTTTTTTTTTTTTAAAATGTTTAGCAACATTCTATTGAAGTGTATCTAGGTTTAACATAATGCTGCCAAGTAACACGTAACTGCTATGTAACCAATCTTATATTAATCTATGTTAACCATGAGTTTACAAATATCAGCTTTTTCCATACTGTATCAACCGTTTATTGTAGAAATTTATTCTAGCAAGTACGTGTGTGCATTTGATTGTATTTGCTTATATAACCTCAGTATATTTCTTTATTAAAACTACTCCTGCTAATTTCCGGCACATGATTAATCTTAAAAACTTTCTTCAGCCTTATGATTGCTTTGTCAGGGCCAGAAGTGAACATCAATTCATCAACCTGTAGACTATGGTAATTGTTTTGTTGGCAAGCTGTATATATTATAGCTGTTTTAGTTAAGGTCGTTACACAAGCTCTATAACTCCTATGTTATATGTTAATATACCCAACTCAAAATAAAATATTTTCTTTACAGTTTATAATGTGAAGTTATATTGTCGAGATCAATTCAAGCATGTGCTAAAAGAAAATTTCCTTTCAGATTGATTTACAAAGCTGAGACAAAAACGAATAAACAAAATTTATTCTGCGTCAATCAGATATTAAAGCTGGATCACAGTCATAGTTAGAGATCAGTTTCTTGTTTTAAATAAAACTTCTTGGGCGTTAATTAGTTGATTTTGTTAATGATTTATAAGCATTCATAATGTGGAAGCAACATGGCATATATCATGGTTTGTGACATTCCACAGAATGGACAGAAAGTAATTATTATATCCTTTGGGGACAGGAACTGATGATATTGTTGTACTGAGCACATTTTTTCAACAATAGTAGTATAGAACAGGAATGGGCATAGATAGTGTGGTGCAAACAAAAAGAAAAACCATCTCCATAATTGAAACCTGAATTCTTCTTCTAAAATAATTGTTTAAAAAAAAATACCAATATATAAAATATTGTTAAAGAAAACACCAAAACATTATAATGTAAGTTTTCATTACTGACAAGCAAGGATATCTTAATAAAATTCTTGATAATAGGAAAATATTAGACAGGTTTCTGGTGCCACAGCCTTTAATTTTCTTCTCAGTGCACTATCTTGAATTACTTAACGAGCACACATTAGATCTTTGTGAACGTAAGCGAGGTGATCAGTTTCAAACAAGTTTGCTTAATGTACCAATAATATTCCAGATGGTACAGTGTGACACTGCTATAACATGATGATTAGGGTCGCCAAAACCAGACCGTGTTATGAACCAAACCGTTTTATAATCAACCAAGTTTGGAGGCTGTCAAACTGATGCATGCGTTAAAACTGGCAGGGGGTATTAAGCAGGTGAAAAAGTAGGTCCTTCATTCGCGAAGTTACCAACTTAGATCAATGTATATTAAATGAGAAAAACACATATAGTGATAATGGCGATTGTTTAAATATATATATGACCTTAATCGCAGCCTTAAGTGGACCATCCTCATTTTGCAGCATTAGGCAGACCAAAATGTATCTTCGTAATTATTTAAAATATACAAATATGCATCAAGTATTTTTATAAGTAAACAACATTTATATATTTGTATTGTATGGTTTCAATGCTTCATGCAATAATTAAAACTATACAAGATACACGGTCTACTTAAATTTCGTATGTTCATTATCAGCATTATGGGGACCAGTGCTTAAATTTAAGGATAAAGAAGACCACGATATATATGCCAAAAATACATCATTTAAGAGACTTTAAACTGAAAATTTAAGTTGTAAAAAGGATACAAATATTGGCTACTTTAACATATCTTTAGAGATTGTTCAGTGCTTTGTATAATTGTTGAGATTCGTTTTGGTCTGCCTAATGCTGATAATTTAGGATGGTCTGCTTAAAGCTGTTATTAAAATTATATATGCTTAAATTTTAGATTAATGACACCCTTGGTATATATCTATGCCAAGCTGCATCATTTAGGAGACTTTAATCTGAACATTTCAGTTGTAAAAAGCATACAAATTTTTGTTGCTTCAAGAAATCTTTAATAGATAGGTCAGTGCTTTTGTACAATTATTAAGATACATTTTTGTCTGCATTGTATATATTTAGTGTGGCCTCTAGGGCCTTACTTCATTTGGACATGCCTGCCCCACGGCCATTAGTAGAGACTATGAAAACCATGATGAATTAACATTTCAAAGGCCTGGATAATCTGACTAGGGAGTAGTAGATATTCCCCATTAAAGCCAGGGCCGGGTAAGGGGATCCAGGGTACCCGGACCACACCCCAAACCGGCTAAACAGAAACCAATAAAAACGTACACACACACAGACGTATAGTCACTTGAAATTTGATCATCGCTTTATTATTGATAATGTTTATTATGTATTATGCGCACTTTGAACAAAACGACAGATCGAATGAATAGCCTTCCTTTAGTCATTTGCCCATTTGAAATTTCGGACATCCTCCCCAGCACTTGACCAGATTTGGCCCTGAAAGCTAAGCATCAACTACCAGTCAGAAGTGACTAGCAGATACAAAAACTAAATAAAAGATTGACATGAACTTCACACAGGGTGGTGGCTAGGAACAGTAGTTTTATCAAAACATTTGGCCTGGTATTAGCACATTTGGTTATGTTCCTCAGCCTCTAAAAGTGACCTCCTTCAAGACAACAGTTGATTCTCTTTTCCAAAAGAGAGTTATCACAGGCTATATAATGTGACTATATGCAAATGATAGGCACTAATGCCACAGTCAATGATAAGTAATGAACATCATTCATGTATGTCGTCATGCATTCAGTATAAACACCTGTTATGTATATTTAATTTATACTGTGTATTCGACTTTTGTCCAAGATTGTGGATTCTGAAGCTTTTGCATACCTGACATTTGTCCATGAATTGTAAGTTTTAAACAAGATATTTACTATAACAGAGCTTCAAGGTCAAGCCTTGCTTACAATTAAACCGGTTTTCCTGTTGGAGTGATACATATTTTTGTATGTCTGTGGTCAAGACACAATTGATTTTTGTTTTAGATCGGTCGCAGCGAATCTTTCGAGTTTACAGTTGTGTTGATCTAATCATTTTTCGAGGGTAATTATTTCAATTATTCTTCGGATTGATAAATTACTTGGACTTTTGTGAATTCACTGAAAGACATTCTGGATTGCATCATTGGAATACCAGGACATTCAAGACTATTGGTATATCACAGTGTTTTGTGTTTATAGCCCCACCCAGTCACATTAACCTGACACCAGGCAGATATATCATCACGCCCCACCCAGTCACATTATCCTGACACCTGGTCAACCAGTCCTAACTCTAACCTTTTAATACTGAGCGCCAAGCGAGGTAGGTGCTAGTAACATTTTTACAAGTCTTTAGTAAGACTCGGCCAGGGTTCGAACCAGAAAGCTTGCCAGTAGCTTATCGAGGGTCGGTGGTTCTTTCCGGGGTTTTCCCGGGTTCTTCCTCCACCATTAATACTGGCCGCCATGTATAGCCTATCGTGAGCTGAAAAATGGCGTTAAACCCTACAACAACAATTCTAGGAAATAATTGCTTGCTGAATTGTAATTAAACTGTCGGTTTCACTTAACTTCCTTTCTGTTACATATTTTAAGACCTATAGTTTTAACAAACCGTGTGGCCCTAGTTACATCATTAGCAAAACCAAATGTGGCTCAAGACTTGTGTGAAAGTCAATTATTTTTGTCGCAATAATTTCTTATGAATTGAATATTTTGACATTTTTAACTGTTTATCTATTGTTAATGATGGCAGCCATCTTGAATGACAGACTTACCACATCTGTGCAAATTTACATTAGTTTACAGCAAGTATCATCTTCACAAAAATTTTATGTTGCAATGGACAAAGCAGGTTTTCTAAGCCATTTATAATACAAAGCTACGGTGGGCAGCACTGGAAGGCAATACAAATATTTCATCTGTGCTATATACCAAACAAATATGTGTGCAATGAAATCTACAAGTATGCACATACCAACAATTTTAGTACAAACTTTCATAAGCATGCAAAATATGAACAGAACAAGCACAAGGGATGTTCAACCAAGGGCCATACCACTAACTTATCAGCCTTCATGTAAGAGATACAACAATATCTTGCTGATTATTTCCATGACTTTAGAGGGGAAATAGGAATGATAGAAATGCCCATACAAATTGATGCCATAGATAAATGTTAAGTTTAATGTCAAATGACTGTTTCAGTAATGTGCCAGTATACAACATTCTATGAGAGTTTTCGGCACTTACAGTTTAAAGTCAAATGACGGTTTCAATAATGTGCCAGTACACGATATCCTAGGATAGTTTTCAGCACTTTACTGATCTACAAAAATGTAAAGTTCAACCTTCTATGCCATATTAATCAATTTTGCATCTATTATATGCGCCATATAATTCTCATTTTCTATGTCCGTGAGCTGAATAGAGAAAAAAATAGCATTGAAAGAAGGGAAATTTATTACAAAAAGATGTCAAATAAGCAGATGAACAACTTACTGACTCCTTAATTACATGTATCATTTTTGCTAAAGTAACATACATACAGAGCAATATTTCAATGCAAACAGTATGTGATAACATTTCAAATGAAACAATCACAAACATCATTCAAACAAGTCACCAATACGGTTTATTTTGTAAGATGTCAGCTCACTAAAAAACTGGTAACTAAATTTTATTATTACTGACCAATCAACAATAAAGTAATTAAGTATTCTTGGTGTTTGTTTTCAATGCATCATGTGTACAATCACTGCTCAAACTATAGCGGACATATGTCTGCTTATTCAACTGGCATGAATGACCAAGCACCAAACAAAGGGGTGGTTGGTAAAAGATACCAAAATTTATAAATCAGTTTATTCAAGTCATTATTAATCATCAAAACCAATCTTAAAGCTAAAGGTTGTTCAAATTATGGGGTAATTACTTATATAAACAGAAAAAAAGCTGCAAACATGGCCATGCAACTTGGTGGTGTTGTCACAGAATCATCACACAATTAGTTGATCATTGAATTATGTTGCGCATTCCCAATAAAAGTTACCCCCTTGTTCAATAACAATTATTGTTGCTGTGGCCATTCAAACAAAAGGTGTCAACGTGGTAATTCGCGGGTATTTACAATGGATAAAAGTACACAGACATATAACTTTACTGTTATAATACAGAGAGGCTTTATATCCATAACCTTAAGTCTGAGCACCTTCAGGTTTTTCATTTCTGACGTAAGTGTTTATGATAATTTTGTATTTTTTGAAGTTAAATAAGTGTTACGATTTTGTTGACCTGTCAGACAATTTAAGAAACATAATTTTCATCCATTATTCAGTCTTACAGTGAACTTGAATAAACGAGAATTTCAAGCGATCTGATGACATTATTTTGAGTAATGTAAAATCAACAAACACTGCGTTAGAGCCAGATGAATGTTCAATAAAATGGATATGTTATAATAGTGAGGTAAAAAAATACATCACAATAAGCACTGGCAGACAGACATAATCATGCAAAAATACCAATATATTAGTCAAAGTGCAAAATAATATGAATAACATAAATAAAACAACTGGATAACGGTAAAGTTTGACTATTCAGAGAATAGTTATAAGTACATAAATGAAAGTGATGAAAAATAAAACATATAATAAAAGGCTCATTTCTTACATGCACAACCTTGCTTGATGAGGTGTTGTGGTTTTCAGATTCATGATAAAATAGAGGTCACATAAATCTAGTTACACTTTGCAAAATGTATAAGGTACTACATTTTTATCTTTCACAAAACCTACGAAATGAGCTTGGGCACTAGAAAATGAACAAAGACTGTGTTACATGAAATGTAGTCTACAGCATTTGTCATAAGCTCAGGTCACTATTCAACCAATTTTCACTGATTATGTTAGAATATAATCATTTGGCAGTCATCCTTGTTTGACAAAATAGGATTTGCACATCACTTTTTCTAATAAGTACCTACCAGTAATGTGTAAAACATAGTTTACCCATCCAAGTTGAACCCTGGTATGCTTCGGGGATTTCAAAGCCAAGTTGACAACACTACAATCATTAGTTTCATAAATGAAAATGTCTCAAAATTTTATATAATATTACTGAGGCATTAACTACATGTACTGTGTTCCCATTCCAAATCATAAATAAAACTCTTTCATAGTTTTGTCACATTCCTAACTGAATTTGCACATGTAAATAGTGCATCATTACATACTAACATAAAAAAAACATCCATTACAGTATGAAGCATCATGACTCTACCATGATCAGAGCATTAGATATGACTAGCCCCAAGACTTAGTGAATGAAGCATAGAATATAGATCATGGTGATATAAGTTTGTAAAAGTGTTTTAGTTCTTATAGATATTTGTCATCACCGCAAGTTTGCAACTCTACCATAATCATTTTCTGAGAAAAGGTTTGCTGAAAAACATGAACCATGTCCTTACACAAATCTCTCAAAAAGTATTCATCAGTAAGCTAAGCTGAAACACCAGTTTGCCCCAAAACTGCACCCATACCATAGGTTTGCTTACAGGTATTCTTCAAGAAGCTGAGCAAATAAAATTTACTGTAATCAATCTTGCTTCACTGGCTGCATCAGGACCAATATCAAGCCTCGTGGGGAGACAAATAATATAACCCCTTGAATTTGATTTCCTTGTCTCGGTCCAAACCCCAACGTAGATTATTTTTCTCACCACTGTTGCTATAAACCAGTACACATCATCCTAAATCTAATATTCAGTGAATTTGAAACTAAAGATACATATGTGCATACAGTTTTATGACAATTTCAAGAAAAGTCAGAAAATGACCTACTGCAAAATAAGGATACTGACGAAGTATACAACTGGACCTTTTAAAAATATGACCCTGTGCATGAAACATGACATATCACCATTAATTTTGTATTCAGCTCAAATTCTGTTGGTAGCATATTTCCCAGTAAAATGTCAATCGTTCAAGAAAAAACAGACTGGGCAAGAAAAGTGTAATGAATTTACAAACAAGCTCAATCTAGCATACTCCTGCTCTAACTGATTTGTGTGTGGGCACACGGGGAGGGGCTACCAATATACTAAAGCTTATGTAAAGTACATTATACCTATCTATGTAAACTAAAACAATATCACTTCCAGAAGTTTTAAACTGAACCCTCTCACTCTGATACTAACCTGTGATCTTTTGACCAAACAAATTATATGGGATATTCTTGTTCCATTTTAAAACTGTGTGCAAAGTCTAATAATAATCTCGAGTGTAAGTAATAATAATCTCAAGTGTAAGCAGCCAGCATAGCCACTTCCAATGATTTTATTTAAACTCTATGATCTTGACCAAATACATCGTGTTCCCCATGTCCCTGCAGATATCCAAAGCCCTTTGTCAATCTGTAAAAAGCTCAGCCATCAAAACAGAAGACTTAGGTAATTCCCAAAACTTTTACAAACTGACCATTAACAAAAATTCAACCATTTCATGTATATTTATCTAAGTTTGAGCTTTCCTATAACTTAAGTTGTTCCAACACAAAAACATGTCATCTGTGGACAGAAGGACATTGTGGCCACTATGTCTCAACTTTCTGACATTTGTTACAGGCCAAAAAAGATTACTGATATAACCATATTGGTTGATGAACAGTGAAAACTTTCAAGAGGATCATCAAAAGGAAACTACAAAATTCCATCTATTGGATTTAGAGGATTCAAATCTGAAATATTATACATGGTTCAAAGTTTTTTTTTAAGACAAATTTCCATGTCATTTCCAGCGTTTTTCCAGAATGAAATTTATTTTTCAAGGCTCATATATGATCCTTACTGAATGAAGTTAAGGAACATTTAAGCTTAAAAACATGAATGTTTTAAAACAAAAGATGATTTTATTTCATGACTCTGACAAAATATCTGAGTCATATATATGATCATGCACTAAACCACAAATGTTTCACAAGAAACAAGTTTGATAATGTATTTTCATACAAATTAGCATATAAAGTCATTTCAATATACAGAATAAAATTTAAACTTGACTTGGCTGAACTGCATTATGTTGGTATCAGGAAACAATAACATAATGAACATAAATTAATTGTTTCCTTTCAAATCTTTAATTATATAAAAATCAGTTGTAAGTCAAGTTAGCAATCTATAGAATATAAACTTCATGTCACAGCATACAAAATACAATCCATTAGAAAATTGTCTTGTAAAGAAAAAAACCTAAACCCTTAATTACTCTGAACCAACAAAACCCAAAACTAACAAGATTTTTCAAACAAATTAAACTACTTAAGACAATTTGGTTAAAAATCCATCACTTAAAATGACTTAATCACAAAGAGTTAATTTAATTTTGACAAAAATACCTTCATAATTATATATTCTTGTATAAAAAAGGATTGAATTTTCTGTAAAATTGACATGTCTGCTTGTAATGCGAGAAACCAGTTCTCAAACCTGTATTGATACAGGGGCTAGTATCGTTTCTTAATATATAATACAAGGAATGACAATCTCCCATTTCTCCTGTGACCTAATTAAGATCTAAAACAAATAATCCAAGCTATACATAACAGAGTAATAGTTTAGCACCAAAGTTTAGCTCACAGAGTCAACATTTTAAACTACAAATTTGACTCAGTATTCTGTCTATAAGGAATGTCAGTCTGCTTTCTATTTCCTCTTAATATTCGCATTAAATTTTTCATATTTGGACATTATGCTAAGGTGAGAGGTCTAAGCCAACTGCCCATCACAAAATTGGAATCACTGCTACCCTATGGTAGTGGTATCTGGTAGCCGGTCATCAGCAGTCCTAGCAAATATTAAAAAATGTTACGTTAAATGTCATCTTCACAAAATCAATATGAAAATGATTTATTTTCTCAGAAATTGCAAGTATTACAATTGTTATGTCTTTAATTCGCTGACAGGCGAGACGAAACTTCAGCATTGATGAAACCTGACATGGTACTTGCTATTTGCACTGCTTGTCACATGATTTAAAAGCCTCTCAACCTAAGACGCCCCAAGCCCAATAGTCACATGACATCAACAACAAATCCCTTTGTAACGTTCCAAAATTCAAATATATTAAAAATAAATAACATACCTTTTGTAAACACCCAACAGGGCAAAAATATTCTCAACCTATTTTATCCCCAGAAAACTCTTGCTGTTGCAGCAAACTGGACAGAGCCAGATTCATCAAGCAGAGAGTACATGTCAAAGTAGTGAATGGGGATACCCTAGGGACAATGGGACTTAGCATTAAAAACACCCCTGGGACAATCTAGGGACAATGGAAATTTAACATGGAGAAAAATCGTGGGTCACTCTAGGGACAATGGAAATTTAACATGGAGAAAAATCGTGGGTCACTCTAGGGACAATGGGAATTTAACATAGAGTTTGGGTTTGTCTAGGGACAAGGGGAATTGAACATGGGATTTTCTTTTTTAATTTTTTTTTAAATTTAAATTTAAATTTAAATTTAAAAAGGGGTAGGCAATTGAAAGGTATCTCTTTTTGATAAATATGGGTGGCCCTGAAAAGGGCCTTTGGGTTTATGTTAATGTATTCATTGACATAAAGGGCACCGCATTGGTCTTCTTCTTGTCCTTAGGCTGCGTCTCCCTGTTGGCCCGTAAATCAGGACTCTTTTGAGGCATCCTTGCCTCCCCACGTAAATCCTACGTATCCACAGACTGGTGTTTGTCCTGTGGACAACGGTCCACTTGGATCGGACATACATGAGCATGTCCGTCCTGAACATCATGGAAGACACAAGCGTAGAAGATTGCACATTGGTCCACATCTTGAAGCGACGAGAACAGGTCAATCAATGCAGTGAACTGCGCTTATTTATAGGTAGAGGTAGGATTGAAACGGATTGAGTTTATTCACCAATCCAAACACGCGATTCAAAATTCAGTCAGCCCACATCCAATCCGAAGAGAGCAGTCTGTTACGTCACGTAGTCTATATAGATTCGCTAGCGCTTGTGTGCAGTCAATCTATGCGACAGTGATTCAACATGACGGAAATTCAGAAAACGATCCATTGGGGTGCACCAACAGGGGAGACTGCCCAAGGGAACCCGGACTTACTTTCAGAAGAGGTGAATTGGGATTTTGTGGATTTTCTCTCCTCGCAAGAATTTGTTCCGGAACCTTCGTTACCTTCTTCATTACCGCAAGTGGAGAATTTTAGACAGAGACAGAAAGAAGAATTGGAGAAATTTATACAACGACAAAAGGAAGCGGAACAGACTTTTCTCTTACAGCAACAGCAGCAAGAAGAAGAGGTAAAAAAAAAAAAACAACAGCAACAACAGCAAGAAGAAGTAGCAGCAAAGAAACAGGAGGGTGAAAATCAAACGGTCACGGTACTGTTGGACATTTTAGAGGAGTTAAGCAGTCTGAAACAAATGTATCAGACTTCTTTATCACGACCGAAGAGAATACGACCTTCCCTAGCTAAACACGTCAACCCTGTGACTAAGCCTACCGTACCATCCTTAGTGATTTCAACCCAATCATCATCAACGTTACGCAGTCCAGAAGTAGGCCTTGGCCGTGGCAAAGGCTTAAGGCAGTTAAATTTGATTGCTTAAACTCACCCCTACACCATAAAGAAAAAAGGCCCTTTTCAGGGCCACCTACATTTCTCGAAAAGAGATAGCCCTTCAATTTTGCAAATAACTCAAAAAAAAAATAACCCACCCATTTTACCATTATAGTACGTGTCTTTGTATGAGTGCGTGAGTGTAGCTTCTTATTTTAAAATCAAAACTCAAAGACACTTACCTTATATCATTCATTTATTCTTTTCTCCATTGTTACAATACAATTCACAATTCACAACACAACACTTTAATTAAAAGTTCATTAACTTCTTCTGTTTCCTTGTTTAGTCTCTCTGTTTTTTGAATTTTTTCACCGTCACACTCTTTTACTCTTCTTCCTCCTCCTCGCTTTCTTCCCTTCTTCTTTTTTATCCTGTTTCTTTTTCTTCACCTGTCTTCTTTCTTCCTCAGAAGAATCCCTCTCTTCCTCTGAAGAATCCCTCTCTTCCTCTGAAGAATTCCTCTTTTCTTCTGATTCCTCTTTTTCTTTTTTGGGCAATCTGGAGACCAATGTCCTTTTTCTTTGCAATAATAACAGGTATCTTGACTTTTGTCTTTTTTAGCCCCTGTTTTCTTTCTTTTTTGACGGTCTGGACACTCTGAAGACCAATGCCCTTTCTTCTGACAGATATAGCAAGTATCTTGACTTTTATCTCGAAAGGAAGGAGAGTAGTCCGTGGGCTGGTCTGAAGAGAATTTTCTAATGACCCCTCGCAAAGCTCTGACGAAACGTTCGATTTGGCTAGTCTCTTCCATCGTTGTGCTCGGCTTGAGAGTGAAATGAATAGTGAAAGGACAAGACACACACCCCTTTTATATACGCTGGTCTGCCATGACTATAAATTAGTCTATGGTGTTTAAACTTGAGTCATTTGACGTTTTGCACTCAAGATGAAACGATCCTATTCATTCGAGAAGAAAGAAGAAGAAAGTAAGAGGCAGAAAGGTGATCTATCGCCTCGAACCAGGGCTGAAATCTTGGCACAAATTCATGCCAGTGATTTTGAAGAGGACATGAGTGAACCGGAATTTGAAACCTCTAAACCAAGTTCACCACCCTTAGTCAACCCTGAAAAATACTATTTCATTCGAGAGACGGAAAAGCGCTCCTCTAGAAAATTTAGAACCACGGCTTACACCTACACGGTGAAGTTTAAAGATTTCAAGGCCGACGTACCCTTGGAGAAAGCAGAAGGGTTTATCACCAAGATGTGGGATTCTTTGCTCACCGCACTCAAGCGACAATGTCAAGCCAAAGAAGACGATCGCTTGACACTATCCATAGATCACGACGGTTTGAAATCCCCTGTTTGGATCGAGTTTAGCAGACCCGCAGAACTAACCCCTTCCAAAGTCATGGACAAGATTCAACACGTACAACAATCTAATGACCAGTTTGACATCACCGATGGTAAAGCCACACTGAAAATGGCCCACGTCTCTCCTCCTCAAGGGACTGGACGCAAAAAGATGTTATTGGTGGACGACCTTCGCAACACCAAAACAAGTCTCGTCCGAATTAACAACCCTCAAGACCATATGTGTTTAGCCCGTGCCATCGTGGTGGGACGAACCTATGCCAACAAGAACGACACGGTAGAATGGAAAAGAACCTGGGAGAACATTCGAAAATCGAACCGAACCAAACAACGAAACGAAGCAGAACTCCTCTTGCAACAAGCTGGCCTGTCCAAAGACACACCCTGTGGCATTCCTGAGATGCAAAAATTGCAAGATGCCCCAGCTCCACGCTACACCTTGAAAGTGCACCCTCAAGAAATGCGCGGGCCTCTGTTGTTTCGATGCCAAGATTTTAAGGACGGAAAATACATTCATGTCTATCATCACGATGAACATTTCGATACCATTACCAGTATCACTGGATTCCTGGGATACGGTTATTATTGTGAGAAATGTGACTATGGTTATAATAATCGAGAGCAGCACAAACATTGTGGATGGAAATGCTCAGGATGTTTGGCCTCTCCACCCTGTCTGAGCGAAGAACCAGTACCTTGTTCAACTTGTCAGCCCTACCTGTTACCAACAACACTTGAAGACGCAAGGTTCACAGAAGAAATGCGCTTGTCAACTGCTGAGATTGTGCCCCGCGTGTAGACAAGGCATACGTACCAATAGTACCAAGGCACACGTATGTTCAGGAAAGAAAAAATGTCACATTTGTCACCACATCGTGGACTTGGAACACCAATGTTACGTGCAAAAATACCAACCCCCACCAGAGAAAGAGGACGGTCACAAGAAGAAAGGCAATTTCATCTTTTTCGATTTCGAATGCATGCAAGAGAACGGCATTCACATTCCTAATTTCTGCGTGGCTCATCGAGCGTGCGAGAAGTGCATTCAAGAACCTATCTTCAGTCATTGCCCTTACTGCAGCAAGATTCCTGGAGGGCGTGAAAAAATCTTTCGGTGACCGAACACGTTAGCCGATTTTGCCCAATGGGTCTTAGACCCCATCGACAAGACGTGGAGCCAAGAGGACATCGAACGTTACGGAGATTGTCATCGTCATGCCACAGTGATGGCTCACAATTTCTCCGGATACGATGGACAGTTTCTTTTGAGGTACTATACGGAACAAGGCACCGAACGTCCTAAAGTGACTTTGAACGGAGCCAAAATTATTTTCATGCAAGTGGGACAAGTACAGTTTAAAGATTCGATGAGCTATTTGGCCATGCCTTTGAGCCGAATGCCTAAAACGTTTGGAATGACAGAAATTGCTAAAGGGTACTTTCCACACTTTTTCAATACGGAAGTCAATCAACACGCCGTTCTACCCCATTTGCCTGAGGCTCACTATTACGACCCCGACAACATGCGTACCGAACAACGAGAAGCTTTCTACGCTTGGTACCAGGCTCACGTCTCGGACCCCTTCGACTTTCAGGAAGAAATGCCAAAGTATTGTCGTTCCGACGTGGACATTTTACGACGTTGCTGTGGAAAATTTCGAGAACTGTTCATGGAACACGGAGGGGTCGATCCTTTGAAAGAAGCTTGCACCATTGCCAAAGCGTGTTCCTTAGTGTACCGACAACGATTCATGCCTGAAAACACTGTAGCTGTCATCAGCCCACAAACGAACCACTATGTCAAGCGTCAATACTCGGTCAAAGCCCTACGTTGGTTACATTACTTGTGCGACAAGGAAGACAAATGGATTCAGCATGCCCGCAACGGAGGAGGCGAAAAGACCATCGGAACGTATTCGGTCGATGGCTGGGACTTAGAAAACCCCAAGATCGTGTACGAGTTTAACGGTTGCTTATTTCACGGATGTTACCCTGACCGTGGCACTAACAATCAGTTTTTGCAACGAACCATGGAAGACTTGTACCAGGACACTTGTCAGCGACGCCTAAAGTTGGAACAGCAAGGATACCAAGTGGTGGAAATATGGGAACACGAGTACGATCTCCGTATGAAAACCGATCCCGAGTTTAAACGCCTCGTGGAAAGTTACCAGTTCATGGACCCACTGAACCCGAGGGATAGTTTGTACGGAGGAAGGACCAATGCCACCTGTTTGCTGTACCAAGCCGACGAAGAGAAAGGAGAAGAAATCAAATACTTGGACGTGTGTTCGCTGTATCCCTACGTGTGCAAATATTGTCGCTTTCCTGACGGAACACATCGACCTGAAAAACATTCGACAATACGAAGGCTTGATCAAGTGCAAAGTTTTGCCTCCCACGAACCTATACCATCCCGTCTTACCTCACCATTGTCAAGGCAAACTGATGTTTCCCTTGTGTCGTACTTGTGCCGAAACGTGCAACCAAGACCAACCTTGTCAGCACACCCAGGAAAAGCGGGCCTTGACGGGAACCTGGGTCAGTTTAGAATTGTTCAAAGCTCTGGACATGGGATACCAACTGTTAGAAGTGTACGAAATTTGCCACTTTCCCAAGACACAACAGTACCACAAGGGTGATCCCAGTCAGAAAGGCATTTTCGCCGACTACGTGGATGCCTTTTTGAAACTGAAGCAAGAAGCCAGCGGCTATCCTTCCTGGTGTCACACTCCCGAAGACCAAATACAATTCAAAGAGAAATACTACGAACAAGAAGGCATCACTTTAGACCACATCGAGAAAAACGAAGGCAGACGGTCGTTTGCCAAAGTGATGTTAAATTGCTTGTGGGGTAAAATGGCACAACGCCCGTGTTTACCCAAGACGGAATATTTGACAGAACCTTCCCGCTACTTCCAGATGATTCACGACAAAACCAAATACATGAAACACGTGGACGTCGTTCGAGAGGATTTGATCTTGGTCAATTACGAAGAATATCTGGACTTTGTACAAGACGACCCTTTTGGAAATGTCATCATTGCGGCTTACGTGAGAGCCCATGCTCGCTTAAAATTGTACGAATCTTTAGAACTGTTAGAAGAACGCGTCCTGTACTTTGACACGGACAGTTGCATTTACATCCATCACCCGAGTCAACAGCACCCTGACATCGAAGGAGACCGTTTAGGAGCCTGGACAGACGAGCATCCCGACGACAAGATTCTAAGTTTCGTCAGTGGTGGTCCCAAAAATTACGGCTACGAATACCGGGACAAACAAGGAGAAGTGCACACGACGTGCAAAGTGAAAGGACTGACTCTGAATTATCGTACAGGTCGAGTGGTCAACTTTGGGGTATTGAAAGAAGCCTTGCAATCGGGAGAGGATGGAAACTTTGAAGTGACCACCTATCAACCGAACAAGATTGTACGTTTACCCACTCACCACATCGTCAGTCGACCCTTGGAAAAAGTCTATCAAATCGTGTACCAGAAGCGAGTGAGACTTCCCAATCACTTTACGTTGCCGTACGGTCACGTCGGTATTGGTCTGTATATAAAAAGGAACCCTAGGCAAGATCGATAGTTCATTGTGACTACCAAGACCGAGGAAACAAGATGAATACTTTGAAAGAGACATCGTTCCAGTTTGAGGATTGTAAAAAAGTTGTATCTTCCTCTAGTGTGACTAATACTGGATGGATAAGACCCAGGCATGGCGACGGAAAATGTCCGGAAGGAAACTGCGATTGTCCATGTGGTTACCATTGTAATTGCGTAACGGAGTTTGCAGGCGAGTGCGATTGTGAGCCTTGCGATGGGTACGATGCTGTACGTTGTGACCTGAGCGATGCCGTAAAGCATCATGGGAACTTTAGTGTCACTACCCCTATCATGGAAAGTGATGCTGTGCGTGTCAAACCTGTGGGATACAAAAGTGATGCTGCTCGTCCTCTTGGACATTTTACTGGGTTTAAAGGGGAATGTCGACCTTCACGTTTACCTCCCTACGGATGTCATCCAGCCCTGAGCAAACTCCTGCCCATATCACTCAACCCTCATCGAAACGAACCTGTGAAAAACGAATATTCGTTCCCTGTGCGTTTGTCGGAATACTGCGACTTTGAAAATCGTCTTCAATCGTTCAAAGGAAAATGGCCTACGTATCTGGGAGGACCGACCCCCGAAGAATTAGCCAGAGCCGGATTTTTCTACTTGGGCGAAGGAGATAAAGTCAGGTGCTTCAGTTGCGATGTGTCACTTCACCACTGGGAACCGCAAGATTCGGCCTACGTAGAACATGCCCGATGGTCACCGAATTGTCATTACTTACCCTTAGTGGGACCGAGACATTGAAGTAACTTCTTACCATCATCTGTTCATGGATACTTTACAAGAGAACATTCGTGCTTTGCCTGTGGAGTTGAGAGAACGCATTTACCGAGAGCTGGTAAAAATACAAGTGAAACGTAAAGAACAATTGCATCCGTTACGTCACCGGTGTTTGAACCACTGGTACCTGAAGGCTATACAAGGATTGATTCAATTGAAAGTGTTCCATCGGACAGACATTGATGAACGATCCTCTAGTTTTAAAAAGGATTGGTTTGGTATGGACGATTTTACCTACATCATTGTAAACGTACTGCATCGAATTCCAGAGGAAGAGTTAACGAATTACCAACATCTTGAACACAATGTCAACTTGGTGAAAGAGGAAACTTCTGAACGAATTGTAATGTGTAGATTAGTGACTGAACGATTTAAATTCGACACTGAAGTAAAACCATGTTTGTGCAAACAGTACATTTCTTGTGTCAGACCAAAGAGGATTTAGTATGACCTATTCATGGATACTTTGCTAGAGAACATTCGTACTTTGCCTGTGGAGTTGAGAGAACGCATTTACCGAGAACTGATCAAAATACAAGTGAAACGCAAACTCGAAGTGATTGAACCGTTTTTAAATTATGCTCTGTTCCAAAGTACAAGAAGACTGATTATGAGTGGATATTACATCAGGCACAAAGGTAAACGAGGCTATTGGACACCACCCAACGATTCCAAAAACAGTGTATATACTTATGGATACTTTACAAGAGAACATTTTGGGCTTGCCTGAAGAGTTGAGAGAAAGGATTTACCGAGAGCTGGTGAAAATACAAGTGAAACGTAAAGAACAATTGCGTCCGTTACGCCACCAGATCTTTAACCACTGGTACCTGAATGGTATAAGAGAACTGATTCGTCAGAAATTGTTTCAATGGTCAGACATTGTTCAAAACTTTGAGGTCGCTAATGATCGACATGTTCATAATTATGGTTACTTCGAGATTCACCTAGTGCAACGCATTGAGGAAGACAAGTTAAAGGATTACCAACATTTGTTACGTGGAATCTGCTTAGCGGAAGAGGAAACTTCTAAACGAACTCTGACGTTTCGGTTACAGTATGCAAGATTTAGATTCCCTACTGGAGAACGAAGATCTCTGGCTAGAAAGTACGTGTATTGCATCCGAAAAAAAGAGAATATAAAAACAGGCTGCCATGCCACGGCTTATGTCACATGTGATCCAACAGATTCCGTGGAAGGAACTCAATGACCATATTCAAACTGTGGATCATTACCATCAATTATTACAAGAACTGTATCCATTCAATTTGGGTCGACAAGTGGTGTGTGTCTTAGTGACTTGTTTTCTGGGATTTCGTTTACCAGCCGATTCTTTGTGGACTCTTTACGATCAGTACTTACCACCTCAATGGCCTTAAATGGTCACGAAAAACTCCTTTTGCTCAAATCATTGCGGTTTCATCTGGATACTTCTCAACCTCTACGGGAAAAAAAGATTCGTCAACTTTTAGCTACCCAAGACGTGCATGACGATGTGTGTGTAGCTTGTGACTTACATCCCCATTGGACAGATGTCCGTGCCTGGAAAGAATGGGATCTTGAGGCTTGGACCCAAGAATTGGCCCAGTATGCACGAGAGTTGTTCAAGGAAAAAATTTACTTTTCAACCCGTCACCCAGGACGGGACTGTCGTGGACAGGCCTGAAAGACCCTTTCGGGAGGACACTTGTGTGACCTTAACCCCTACTATAGAACTGGTTAGAACATTACCCAAAACATGTTGTTGTACAGACACTTGTGTTTATTCCACGTTAATGGTTATCATGTGCCTTTTATCCTTGTACTTAAGCCTTTGGCTTTTATGTATTTTTGTTTTTCGTATTCATGTTTGAAAACATTCAATTAACGTGTTCTAAAAAAGTATATAAACTCTTGTCTTGTTTGTTTTCGTGTCACAAGTGACATTTCTCACACAATGGCTACCTCTGCTGTCTCTGCTCCCTCTTCCTCTACTGTCAAAGTCATCGACGAACACTTAGATCGTGCCAGTTGGGAGGCTTTGTATCTTCGCCATCCCTTTAACATGCTCATTGCTGGACCTAGCGGTTCTGGCAAAACCGAATTCGTCAAACGTTTGATCGAACATAAACATCATTTGATCGATCGACCCCCTCAGCGAATCGTGTGGTGTTACAAAGAGTGGCAATCGGCGTACAGCCTCTTGCGAGAAAGTCAAGGCGATTCCATCGTGTTTGTGGAAGGCATTCCTAAAGAAGACGACGGCATCGTCTCTGACTCCCGTCAAACCCATTTGGTAATTTTCGACATGTTAGGAGAAGACGAAGAAGAAATTAAACTGTGGTTCACGCGCAAAGGGCATCACCGTAATGTCAATGTCGTTTACATCACCCAAAATTTGTTTCAACAAAGTAAAGCCCATCGCACCATCAGTCTCAATGCGCATTACGTGGTCTTGTTTAAAAGCCCTCGAGATAAATCGCAAGTGCAAGTCTTAGCCAAACAGTTAGGAACGCCTTGGCTGACTCAGGCGTACGACGATGCCACTCAAACACCACACGCCTATTTACTCGTCGATTTGAAACCTACGACCCCCGAGGATTTGCGATTTCGTACCCATTTGTTTCAACACTGGTGCCAAGACGGAGGGCCTGTCCTGTACACGTCTCCGTCCTCGACTTCATTTCACTCCCCATAAAAAAATCTATAAAAACCTCATACCCTTTTTCGTCTGTCTCACACAGTGTGAACATGACGTCCCTTCAGTCGCATCTTCCAGTCAAATTGATTCGTGCCTTGTATGGCATCAGTCGAGAAAAAAATCCACAAACACGAGCTCGTGTCTTACAAGATAGTCTCAAAGAAGTCTTACGATGGTTCACGGTGACGGCACGTCAATTACTCCAAGGAATCATTCAGATTCCTCATCAAACCAAAGGCTTTTTCGATCCAAACAAAGTCGCTTTGGTCCAACTGGCCGATCCCCGCATCGACACTCAAACCAAAAAACAAATCATTTTGAAACCTGGAGGGAGCGGTACTCTAGGACGGGTCATCATTCGCTCACTCTTAAGATGGGATCCTAATGCCCCCAAAGTTATCCCCAAGACAAAAGTCCAACGAAACCCCAAGAAGAAAAAGAAAAAGACCAGGTCCCCAAGGAGAACTTCTCCAGTGGCAGGACCCTCCTCTGATCAGACACCACCACCCCGGAAAAAGAAAAGAAGCCCCCAGAAAAAGAAACAGAGAAAAAGTCCCCAGAAAAAGAAAAGTCCACAGAAGAAAACTAGTCGCAAGAGAGGCACTTCGGCCAGGACGCAACCTTACACTCGCAAACCACGATCTGCCACAGCAGTGACTACGTCTCCGGCATCCTCACGTTTGTCCACTTCTCCGTTGATGACACCAGGAACTGAAGAGTACTTTTAGACGTTGATCACACCAAGAACTTCTCCGTTAATGACCCCCAAAAGAACTTCCCCAGTGGCAGGACCCTCCCATTTAGCGGCAGTGGCTGCTGCTCACAAAGTACCTTCTCCCAAAATCAAAGTGCATGAAAGATCGGGCATGTTACAAAGTTTACTGGATTTGTCCAAGCAAGAACTGGCTCGATTTAGTCCGTTGCGTACCCCTGCACGACGTGTCATGCCTGTCCTCAAACTAATACGACGTAAAGACAATCAGTGGCGACGCGTTCCAGTATAAAAAAGGCCTGTGACCGAGTAGGGTATCAGTGTTTTTTTGGTGCTCCTGAAGACTCAAAGATGTCTCCCTCCAGAAAACCCCAAGGAAAGAAAAGGAAAGGACTACCACCACGTTTAGCCAAACATGGGGACATGTTATCTGTCCTGTCCAAAGCTTCTCCACCCCTACGAAAAAAAACTCATTCAAACGGCCTCCAAAGAGGTCATCGATACCGTGTGCGAATGTTGTTTGAACGTCTTGAAAGGCACGATCCCTTTGTCCAAACACCAGAAACAATGCTTAGGCAAACATCATCACGTTCTTCCCCAAATGGTTCGAAAGAAAATTTCCATTCGTCAAAAAAAGATGTTAGTGCAACGTGGAGGCATTTTACCTCTCTTGTTAGGCCCCATACTGAAAGGAGTCTTGGGAACCATGCTGGGATGACTGGTGGGAGCAAGATAAAAAGGCCTTCGGAAGTCCCAAGATCTCTGAATCGACCTCTGACAACCCCATGGAAGGACGAAAACTGGCTTTAGTGCCTTACAAACGATGGATGGAATACCATCGGTGGCAAGAACAACGCACCCCGCATTTACCTCCCAATCCCAATTTGAGCGAGATGTCCCAGTTACAACACGAGTTGCAGTCCTTGATGGATCGCCAAGATTTGTCCGAAACAGAAAAATCGCACAAGTACGGTCAACTCTTGCAACGACTGCAACTCTTTCACCAGAAAGCTTTAGACGAAACAGCTCTACCCACTCTGAAAGATTTTAAGACCTTGATGAAAAGTCCAGCACCATCACCAGTACCAGTACCAGTACCATTACCACCACTACCCGTGACCAAGACAGAAAAAGAAGAAGAAGAAGGGTTTCAAACTCCACCAGAAAAAGTACGCAAGTTAACAACACCACCTACCTCCAGAATTGGATGGATTAAAAAGATGATGTCCACCCCTTCTTCATCACAAAAGAAAAAGAAAGTGAAGACAGAAGTGAAACAAGAACCGATATCCCCCGCTCAGACATCCTCCTCTTCTTCAACACCTATTGCCGGTCGCACACGCAAAGCATTGCAATCCAAGAAAATACCCCAAGAGAAAAAGAGTAGCATCCTCCAAGAGTGGGCGTCTTATTAACACACAAACACAAAAAAAAAAAATGGAAAAAGTCTTAGCCAGCATTTACTACGATCCCTCGCATCCTGCAGGTTACGCAGGAGTTCAAAAATTGTATCGTGCTGCCAAAACGCGACTGAAAAGTCTCCGTTTACCTCAAGTGCAACGATGGTTACAAGAACAAGCTACCTACACTTTACACAAACCCATTCGACGCAAGTTTGCCAGAAGTTCCACCCGAGTGGAAGGCATCGATCATCAATGGCAAGCCGATTTAGCCGATGTCTCTCATTTGGCCAGTTACAATCGTGGCTACAAATATTTGTTTTGTGTCATCGACGTCTTTTCCAAATTTGCCTGGGTCGTGCCCTTGACTTCCAAATCCAGCAGCGAGTTAGTGCGAGCCCTGCAACGAGTGCTGAAACAAAGCGGTCGTCACCCTCTTCGATGGCAAACGGACAAAGGCACCGAATTTCTGAACCAAGCTTTCCAAAAAGAATTAAAGAAACGTGACATTCATTTTTTTACCACCGAGAATCCCGAAACCAAAGCCAGCATCGTGGAACGTTTTCAACGCACTTTGAAAGAACGCATGTGGAAATATTTTACGCATCACCACACTCTGAAGTACATCTTACCGCACCTGGTGCAAGCGTACAACCAATCTTACCATCGAAGCATCGGACGTGCCCCGCAAGACGTGACTCCCGACAACGAAGTGCTGGTGTTCGAGCGTCTATTTGGTACGTCCCCGACGAGGGCTGTCCCCAAGAAAAGTGGAGAGTTGGCCGTAGGAGATTGGGTGCGCATTGGCAAAACCAAACGCACTTTCGACAAAGGTTACTTACCTAACTGGACAACCGAATTGTTTCGCGTCACTGGACGAGTGCATGGCCGTCATCCTGCCGTCTATAAATTGGAAGACATGAACGGAGAAGTGCTCAAAGGAACGTTTTATTTGCCCGAGTTACAACGTGTCACCAAAAAAGAAGACGACGTGTACGACATCGAAAGCATTCTCGAACACAGAACCCGTGAAGTGGGCAAACGCAGTGTCAAAGAAGTCAAAGTACGTTGGAAAGGATATCCACCCAGTTTTGATTCTTGGATCGACGCTTCGCAAGTCATCGACTATAAAAAGAAGTGACCATCATGCCCTTTCACACAGACGCAGCTACGTCGACCACTGCTTCACCTAGTTCTTCTGTGCAAGATTTACAAAAACAACCCTTGTGAGTGTGGTGTGGAGAACGTGTGCCTAAAACGCAAATCGTCTTTTTCTGCCAAATCTTCGTGGTGTATTGTGTCATCGGGGCAGCCATTGACAATTTGAGTTTGCAACAAGGAGACAAACAATTGTGGACCATTTTATTGAGCAGTTGCATCGGTTACCTACTTCCCAATCCCTCCCTGAAATTCTCCTCGAACGGGAACCACGGGAACTTTGTGTCCAGTGCCAGTGCCAGTCACCAGTCCAACCACAACCAGAACCCCATTTTGGGCGGAGACACGCCTCTGACGTCCAGTAACCCCTTGGACAGCCACAGAACTCTGGAATTATGAGTCACCAAAACCAATTTTACTTAACCTTACCCAGTGACAGTTCCATGGAGGTGTTTCCCAAGAACACGTTGTGCTGTTACACGGCCAAATTACCTCAGGCCATCCCCTTAGATCACGAAGCCCATTGGGAAGTGGCTTTGGTAGAAATGATTCACCCAACACAAATCAAAAACATCACTGAAACTCAAAACACTTTTGACGTCGAAATTCTGGACCCAAGAGTGCAGCAAACCATGACGGCCACTCCTCAACATAAATCACTTCCCAAGGCCCCAATACTCAGCAGTGACACTTCTCCTCCTCTTTACGTGTATCACTTTAAAATTAACTCAGGTCATTATTTTAGTGGTCAACATCTGGTGGAGGCCATCGCTGACAAATTCTATGCAGCCTTTGACAAAGTTCTGACCAAAGTAGGTAAACGTGTCACCATGGAGTACCACAAACAGTCTCACCGTCTACTCATCAAATTTGATAGTGAGGAAAAAAGTATACGTATTAAATTTTGCCTTGGATTGTATGACATTTTGGGTGGAGACGGATTGGTCACGGATAAGCAGACCAAAACGATTAAAATGGCAGAGATTGACAACGACGGGCATTTTACGAGGTATTTTCGTTGCCCGGTAGAACTGAACCAAGGACTGAATTTGATCTTTGTGTACTCCGATGTGGTGGAGTACAACGTGGTGGGACACACCTCCGTGCCGTTACTGCGTGTCATTCCTTTCAAAGTAAATTCTGCCACGGTCACTGACGAGGAAGGTGGAAACACTTATCACGTCCACCGCGAATTTGTCCATCCTCATTATTTGCCTGTCAGCAAGTCTTATTTGGGCACGGTCAACATTGCTATAAAAGGAGATTTGGGACAAAATATTCCATTCACCAAAGGAAAAGTCACGGTGAAACTCCATTTTCGAAAACGGTTCTCTCACGACTCGTAAGTAAGTCATGTATCCAGTGTACCGAGGGGTTGTTCGACTGCGAGGACACGGTTTAGGAGATACGTTAAAATCCGCCTTTCGTTCGGTGGCTCCGGTGTTGAAACCGATGGTGACACGCGGATTGCACGCTTTGAAAGATGCGGCACTGACGCAAGGCAAAGAATTTCTCCAAAATGTCATCATCGACAAACAAAACCCTAAAGAAGCCTTCATGAGGGCAGGCAAAAATGTCTTGCTACAAACGGGCAGAGACATTTTAGGCCGACGAGACACACCTATAAATGCCCTGCACGCTACTGAGTCAGGCATTCAGCAAGGACAAGGCAGAAAGAGACGACGACGAAGAAAACACCCTTTCACCAGACTTCAAGCGAGAAAGGCCAAGAAAAGAAGAACCGTTCGAGACTTAGACGTTTTCGATTATTGAGAAAGAACAGAATAAAATGATGCACCGAGAATCTTGCGCTTGTTCCAAGACGGAACTGGATCTGTTTGCCATGCCCCCCACCATGATGACCATGCAAGAATCCCAATGGGTGGAATTTCATCCCGTCTCCTCATTGGCCGATTCCGCTCCCATCGAGTTTGAAATCAAGGGACAGCCCGAAGATTACATCGATCTGAATAGCAGTTACTTGTACTTGAAAGTCAAAGTTCTAGATAAGGATAATGGTCCAGTAGAAGACAGTGAGAATATAGCTCCCATCAACAATTTCATGCATTCCTTGTTCAGCTCACTGGACTTGTACTTGAATAACAAACTAGTCAGTAGCAGCATGGATACATACCCTTACCGTGCCTACCTGGAAAATCTCTTGACGTACGGAATAGATGCCAAGGATACTCATCTCAATGTCTGCGTGCTGTGGGAACCTGACGAAGCGACCAAGTTCGACCTTGTAGATGGAAGCAATCCCGGCTTTGAGGAAAGAGAAAGCAAAATCTTAAATAAGAAGAGTTTAGAACTGATGGATCGTTTGCATTTGGACATGTGGTTGCAAGAGAAATATTTGCTGAACGGTGTCAATGTCCGCTTGAGACTGAATCGCAGCAGTACCGCTTTCCATTTGTTGTCTGGTGGTGATGCTATTAAGAATGGCAATCCTAAAAGCCAAATCGAGGAGGCCAAACTCTACGTACGACGCGTGGAAGTGTTGCCTAAAGTGGGAAACGACATCAGTCAGACGTTGAGCAGAACGACCGCCAAGTATCCGATACGTCGCGTGGAAGTGAAAACGTTCACCATTCCCGCTAACCATCATTCCATGATCGAAGATCATCTGTTCCAAGGACAGTTACCCAAGCGTTTAATCCTTGGTATGGTTGAGAATGAAGCCTTCAACGGAGCCTTCCCTAAAAATCCTTTCAACTTTCAACACTTCAAGGTGAAGAAAATCGAAGTCAGTCGCGATGGCAAGACCTTGTGTACCCGACCTTTCGAACCTGACTTTGCCAAGAACAATTACTTGAGATCGTACTTGTCCCTGTACGAAGCCACGGGCCAGTTAGGAACCAACACCAGTCACGGGATTACGTACGGCGATTACGCAGGAGGCTATGCTTTGTGGGCTTTCGATTTCACTCCAGACCAAGGCAGCGACGAGGGACATTTTCACCCTATAAAATCCGGCCAGATTCGTGTGGAACTTCAGTTTGCAGAACCACTGGACAAGACAGTGAACGTCATCCTGTATGCAGAATTCGATAATACCATAGAAATCAACAGTTTGAGAGAAGTCATCCTAGATTACTAGAAGCCATGGAAGACTGTTATCCCTCTTTACCTAGTGAAGGAACTTTGGAGATGAAATGTGAGGAGACTGTGGAAGAAGAAGAAGAAGTGATCATGATGAAGTCGAGATGGCCAGAACAAGAAGCCCATTTAGTCTCCTGTTTTGCCAAACACTTGGTGGAAAACAATGACGGAATTGATCAAGAAAAATTGCTATGGATGTCAAAACGATCATCCCAGTCAAATTCAACACGATACATGCCTAATGTTAAGTCAAGAAGAAAAATTGGACGAGTATCTGGACGAAGCTTGGAGTCTCATCTCGGACAAAGACGTGTTGCACCAGTGGTATAAAGACTTGCGTGAACATTCTTGTCCGCCATTAACCACTCAAGAGATCCATCGTATCGAAGCTCTCCTGAATCAGAGTGAGGAAACAGAACGAATAACCGTTTATTCGTCAGACATTTTCAAGCAAAAAGTCAGGATCGAATTGACGACTTATTATTACCTGTGAAGAAGAAGAAAAAAAAACACGCACAAAACATGGATACCTGGGAACTTTATTACCTTTTGAACCACAGTTCGTATACGGCTTTTTGGAATCCTGTCGTCTGTGCTAAAGATGAACTCCCTCATCGCAAACCTAAAGACCATCAAGCTTACGTGATCAACACGGACGACAGTCATCTCCCAGGAACCCACTGGGTAGCCGTCTACTTTCCTCAAGAAGGATGTGTGGAATATTTCGATTCGTACGGATTGCCCCCTTTGGAAGACGATATCATCGACTTTATGAGAAGAAATGCTCAAACCACCCGATTCAATAATGTGAAATTACAAGGCACAGATTCCTTGGTGTGTGGACAGTACTGTGTGTATTTTCTGCATCATCGCAGCCTGGGCTATTCCTTAGAACATTTAGTGACTCATTTTGATCCTCGTTCTTCTTCTAGAAACGATGTGAAAGTAGATCGATGGTTTTGTGACCATTATGCTTATATTTTGTCTCAAGCTAGGAAACGTAGTGTCCATCAATGACCTAATGCTTTCCAACTGTGGAAATCACAATTTCATTCACAACGTTGTCAGCCCTGTTTAAAGTAGATTGTCAATTGAGAAAAAAATGTTTGTGATTTGAAAAAAAATGTTTGATGTTATCATGTTGGATTATTGTTAAAAATGTTAGAGTTGTTGTTTAGTGTTAAGTGATTTTTGAATAAAAAATGTTGTGTTTTGAAAAAAATGCCTTTGTCTTTTGTTTAGCTAGAAGAATGTTGGATTGATGCTCTTTCATTTCTTACTATCCCTCTCATGACACTCACTGAACGTTGCGGCTCGAAAACCGTGTGGGGGATGTTTTCCTTCACGTCCGCGCTTTGACTTTAAGAACCGGGGGTTGTTTCCTGTCTAACCATCCATTGTCGACTCATCCTCCTAAGAAGATGTGCTCCAAACTAGCTAAGCTCAACGAAGCCTACGTGAATTTGCATAGGGTCAGACACAGTCTGATACCGAAGACAGAAGAAATAGAGAATGTGAGAATGTTAAAAGTTACTGAAGACCTGATAGAAGAGCTCTTCAGAGAAGAAGTGAACAGGGAGAAAGAAGAATGGACAGAGAAGTACAGACTTCAGAGACAGCAGCAACAGCAGCAACAACAACAACATCAGCAGCAACCTGAAGCTGACAGAGGCTTTGTCGATTGTCGTATCGACACAAAAGAGTTCTTCTTCTCTTTCCGAAGAAGCAGACCTATCGCCAGAAAGTCTATCCTCAGAGGACATCGCATTCTTAGAAACTAAAAATGATTGCCATAGCAAACAAAAAAAAACCCAGCCCTTTTCAGGGCTACCCCAATACTCTAGAAAAGAAATAACTATTAATTTGCCAATGTGTGTAGGTAGAGTAGTGTGAATATAAACACTAACTCTTTTATAAAAAATGTGAGGGTATGTGTTAGAGTGTTTGTAAGTGTTAAAGTAAGTTGGTGTGGATAGTAGATTAATATGATATTTGTTGGTGTTTGAGGTGTATATTTGGGGTTAGATTGGATTGCTTTGCGTATGTGGATAGTCTATTGAAGTGATTTATAAAAAAATTTTAAAATAGTAATGGGTAGTATAAAAAAGTGAGTGAGTGTTTCTTTTAGGTCCGCGCGTTGTTGGGTCATGATCTAGGTAAGATCAATTTTATGTTCTTAGGGGGATGTTTTCCATCACGTCCGCGCTTTCAGTATAAATTGAAACACGCTCTGCAGTCTAGCTACCCTTGTTGATTGATCAACACAAGAATGAATAGCAGAATAAGCAAACTTCTTGAACTCCAGATACATCTGGAATATGTCAGGCGCCTGTTAAATGAACTGGCCGCGGAGGCTATAGTAGAAGAGGAAAGAATAAAGAAGGAAGATGAGGAGAGAAGACAGAGGGAAGAGGAGGAAAAGAAAATAGAAGAGAGGATGTCGTACAATATTCCCGAAACAGAGTTGAAGCGAATCATCCTCCCTCTGCGCTCCCCAGAAGAAAGGTGAAAGAAGACTGGGGAAGAAGATGCGTGTGTGGCGCCAGGCCAGGAAGGTGCCATCATTAGATAGGTGCATCTGGAGTTTAAAAAAAACCAGCCCTTTTAAGGGCTACCCAATACTCAAGAAAAGAAATAACAATCAATTTGCCAATGTGTGTAGTAGAGTAGTGTGATTATAAACACTAACTCTTTTTGAAAAAAATGTGAGGGTATGTGTTTGTAAGAGCTCAGGTATGGTTGTGTGAATAGTAGATTATGGGTTTCTTAGAGTATGTGGAGAGTATAGTTTGGGTTTTATTATATGAAATGAGAAAAGTGAGGGGATGTTTTCCTTCACGTCCGCGCGTTGTTGGGTCATGATCTAGGTAAGATCAATTTTGTTTTAGGGGGATGTTTTCCTTCACGTCCGCACTTTCAGTATAAAACTAACAGTGTTGGCCATTGGAGCCCATTCTACGGAATAAGCAAACAAGAAGATGCCAGCAGCTTCAGCTTTATACAACGATCTTATGGAAAGTTGGTATTGGATGGTGGATGGATTGAGTGTAGCAGAAAGGGTTGAAAAGGAATGGAGGTATGCAGTGACAAAAGACTTCGTCTCAAAACAAGTAACCAGCCTCCACTTATCCGTCAATATTGTAAAAGAAATGATAGAGGATGAGGAGAAGAGAATCAGAGGTTTAATTAACCCACCGTATGTGAAAGTGGGTAAGTTAAAAGAAGCGATAGTTCATGTGACGAGTGCAAGGTGCTTTCTAGAAGACATTGTAGAATGGACAGATTGGTGTTTCGCGAAGTGGGGGTTAGAAAAACTTAAGAAAGCGGAAGAAGTAATGATGAATGTGCTGACCGAAGAGGTCAAGAAGATCAAATAAAAGTGGTCAAAGGAAAGAAAAGAAGAAGAAAATAGAAAAAAAAGGATGAACTAGAAAAACTGAACACAAACTTGATGAAAATCCAAGAGAAGTTCCGGGCCATGGACCACCCGGACTGGCTGCCGGAAACAGAACAGAAGAAGAAGAAAGGAATGATGGACAAAATAAGAGGATGGTGGAAGAAGTTGCTTACAATAGATTAATAGGGTTGTAAGATAGAGCGTTTTTCTCTTGCTTTAACCAACTCGATTTTATGTTATTTATTGGTGGAAATAGGTATTACATGATTACAGTTTTAATTGCTATTATTATTTTATTATTACTGTTATTAATTGGATTCTAACCTAGGGGTATACCGAAACTGAATGACAGGAGTAAGAACTGGATTAATCCAATACCCTTCTTAACGCTTATGTTTAGAGGGAGGTTTAGACCGCATAAAAAATGACATATACTTTTAATTTAAGCACTGGTCTCCATAATGCTGATGATGAACATACGAAATTTAAGTAGACCGTGTATCGTGTATATTTTTAATTATTGCATGAAGCATTGAAACCATACAATACAAATATATAAATGTTGTTTGCTTATAAAAATACTTGATGAATATTTGTATATTTTAAATAATTACGAAGATACATTTTGGTCTGCCTAATGCTGCAAAATGAGGATGGTCCACTTAAGGCTGCGATTAAGGTTATATATATATATATATATATATATATATATATATATATATATATATATATATATATATATATATATATATATATATATATATATATATATATATATATATATATATATATATATATAACAATCTCCATTATCAATATATGTGTTTTTCTCATTTAATGTACATTGATCTAAGTTGGTAACTTCGCGAATGAAGGACCTACTTTTGCACCTGCTTAATACCCCTTGCCGGTTTTTAATGCATGCATCAGTTTCACAGCCTCCAAACTTGGTTGATTATAAAACGGTTTGGTTCATAACACGGTCTGGTTTTGGCGACCCTAATCATCATGTTATAGCAGTGTCACACTGTACCATCTGGAATATTATTGGTACATTAAGCAAACTTGTTTGAAACTGATCACCTCGCTTACGTTCACAAAGATCTAATGTGTGCTCCTTAAGTAATTCAAGATAGTGCACTGAGACGAAAATTAAAGGCTCTGGCACCAGAAACCTGTCTAATATTTTCCTATTATCAAGAATTTTATTAAGATATCCTTGCTTGTCAATAATGAAGGCTTTAATTATAATGTTTTGGTGTTTTCTTTAACAATATTTTATATATTGGTATTTTTTCTTTAAACAATTATTTTAGACAAAGAATTCAGGTTTCAATTATGGAGATGGTTTTTCTTTTTGTTTGCACCACACTATCTATGCCCATTCCTGTTCTATACTACTATTGTTGAAAAAATGTGCTCAGTACAAACATATCATCAGTTCCTGTCCCCAAAGGATATACTAATTACTTTCTGTCCATTCTGTGGAATGTCACAAACTGTGATATATGCCATGTTGCTTCCACATTATGAATGCTTATAAATCATTAACAAAATCAACTAATTAACGCCCAAGAAGTTTTATTTAAAACAAGAAACTGATCTCTAACTATGACTGTGATCCAGCTTTAATATCTGATTGACGCAGAATAAATTTTGTTTATTCGTTTTTGTCTCAGCTTTGTAAATCAATCTGAAAAGAAATTTTCTTTTAACACATGCTTGAATCGATCTCGACAATATAACTTCACATTATAAACTGTAAAGAAAATATTTTATTTTGAGTTGGGTATATTAACATATAACATAGGAGTTATAGAGCTTGTGTAACGACCTTAACTAAAACAGCTATAATATATACAGCTTGCCAACAAAACAATTACCATAGTCTACAGGTTGATGAATTGATGTTCACTTCTGGCCCTGACAAAGCAATTATAAGGATGAAGAAAGTTTTTAAGATTAATCATGTGCCGGAAATTAGCAGGAGTAGTTTTAATAAAGAAATATACTGAGGTTATATAAGCAAATACAATCAAATGCACACACGTACTTGCTAGAATAAATGTCTACAATAAACGGTTGATACAGTATGGAAAAAGCTGATATTTGTAAACTCATGGTTAAAAAAGATTAATATAAGATTGGTTACATAGCAGTTACGTGTTAATTGGCAGCGTTATGTTAAACCTAGATACACTTCAAAAGAATGTTGCTAAAAATGTTTTCAAAAAAACAAACAGATTAGCAATTGTATTGTTCTATCTTGCCGCAATACTAAATCTTAATGACAAAAATGTACAGCCACACAGCAAATTATGAAAGAGATATAAATAAATTTCATCATGCATTCTAACGCTTGACTGCATAAATATATACAATGATTCAACCGATATTTTGTGCTTCTTGCTTGTGGAATAGTTACATTGTTGCTATATTTAAATAAAATGGAGTTATTTCTGAAATTAATGCCCTTTTAGGGAAACTTTGGGGACTTTTTGTTTAAAATGGTAAGGTTTCTAGTGAAAACGTTCTCATTTACCTTGCACGAAAGAATGGTAGATTTGATTTATTTATTGGAAGTGGTAATTACTGTACTAAAAATTAATGGATCCTTGATATTTGCCTGTTTATTTTGTATTATCTCAACAAGAGTAATGAAAAATAGTTTATGATGCACTAAAATTAAATACCATATAGTTATTTTACAATTATTTTTAGGTGTTCACCTATCCTTTTAACTTGTCAAGTTGACTAGATGCTATTGTTCATTTATTCAAGTGCAAACGTTGTGCTGTAAACCCATTTATATATGACCTTTGACATTTGTATCCTCAAATCAAAAAGTCTCTTCCCTATCAAAAGTGCAAGCCTTCAACTATTTATCAAGGTATATTGCATAAAACTAAATTTATTTTTTGTTTTTCAAGTCAGTGATAACTGTACTTCCAAATCTATATATCTTTGTATCTTACTGAATATATAAGCCATCCACAAGTGTTTGCACAAGTGTTTGGGAGGAACATGGTCAAGGGATCAAATATTTGTGTTGCATTCTTGTATATTCTTTTATAAGCAGCAGGGGGGGGGGCGAATCCGACATTTTGTCCAATCGTCATTTGGCTTAATTAATACTTTCTGCACTCAGCGGATCCGGTGTCGTCAGCGCCTGGTAAAAAAAAAAACGACGTCGTCGTCGAGGGGATCGTCCGGACGTCATTTGGTTTAATTAACACCTTCTGCGCGCCGATCCCAGCGTCGTCAGCGTCCGGTAAGCACATCGACGACCGCGTCGATGTCATCGCCCCCCCTGCTGCTATGATCTTACAAACAAAGTGATCACTAACTCCTCCTCTTGTAGATCAATTAGGTTATTTGACTGATCGGTAAGTCTGAAATTAATTCTCGTTAAAAGCCGATTATGGCATCGCATATAGACCGGATTAATCGGACTCTCAACGATTAAAAATCCCGGGGGGGCTGTTGGTGAAAATGAATAAAGGATGTACCCCTGTTGAGCCTGATTTGATTGCTTGGTATCCACCTGGTAACTCCCTTCGATAACATCACACACTAGATTAATCGCTATCACCGATGCGATATTTACGTTGTACGGGGCAATATGCCTACCATCATCTCCGTTATCGTGTCTGAGGATATAAGTTGATGAACCGAGAAAATCATTAAGAGACTTTCTTAGTTCTGGCGCGTTGTATCCTGGAAACTTGAAATCGGGTAAATCGGCTTCTGTGATATTATACTCGGTTAGGAATTTTTGTTTACTACCATCGCTGTTATCGGATATTATTTTAACGACTCGTTCATTGATATATTCCATGTCTGATATAAGTTGATTTAACACCTCAACGTGTTTTCGTTCTTTTGTTTCCCGTAGCTGTTCTAGTTGTAATTGGTAATAATGATTAATCTCGGCAAACATATCAGTGATATCACTTAAGATAAATATTAATATGGCGACCGATTCAGTAGTTTCCCTATGCTGAAAATACCACTGCATGATATTCCTGTGTTGAAATAAAAACCAACTGGGTGATAACGTGCTTTTTATAATAGATAATTTATATAGATAATTGGGATTAATCTCATGATACGATTGATCATTCGTGTGCAAGTCCGCGGGTTTTTCCTTAGGCCATCCTAGTATGGTTCTTATTGAACTGTTATAAATATCAACCATATACCCCGGTGTGCTTATTTCAATCGTCGACGATAACGTCGGTTCATGAACCGTAATAGCGATTTTTGATTCCTTTCCTGTGATCGATTTTATCCTGCGTTGAAATTCTCCATTGATTTGTTCTATTTGGTATGACCCAGTTGGTATTGTAACCTCATTCCAGTCTGGGGTCCCATCGGGCTTATTTGTTCATGCAAAAACCAGCGAGTTATTAGGTTGTTGTCCGTTAAATGCGTCCGCTCGGATATTAGGCCAACTGTGATATATTCGCAATGTTGCCAGTTCTATTTCCTTCACTGGAACCGGCGATGGGAAGTTCACACTGAATTCGGGTTTCGTTGACGTTATCGATATCATATTTGTTTGTACCGGAGCGGTGTTCTCCGCGATCCGCTGGAGTAATTGAAACCCCTCGGGGTTCAGCGACATTATTATTATTCGTTGTTTTTAGTGTCTAATTTCAACAACCAGGTGGTTCCGGCTTCCAGTTAAAAATCCTCGATTTTTGACATCGCGGAGCTATACAACTGAACCATTGTGGAGAATTCAACATCGGATATGAACAAATTATCAATCGATAACGAGATCAACCCGGATAATTTCGAGTACGCGTCGGATACTATTTGATGTTTTACTGTATACTCGTCGAGTTTTTTCTGAAAACACGATGATATCTTTTTAGTGATTGCGTTGGCGACTCCAGCAATTGTTGTCATCGCGGAGATAGCGATTGGAACAGCGATCGGGGCTATCGTGGTCACCGTGGATAAAATAACACCGGTACCGGCTACTATACCCGACACCGAGTACACGACCGCGTCGATGGTGGTTATTTTTCTGCGGTATTTTTTTATTTTTGCGCGGTATTGTTCGGAAAGGGTTTTCAAGTTCGCGGAGAATTCTTTTGCGGTATCGAATCAATATTGATGTGACGTCGGTGATACCTCTGATTCAATTACCCTGGTGGTCATTTTTATTTTAAAAGAGCTAGTGTTTTTAATTAATTAGATTCGCTACAAATTCCACATACCATGTGATGTTTGCCCGGGCTAAATTTCCATCAACGGCATAAATTGTAAACTGTTCAGTTGCGTTCCTGTCTATAATTGTTGATATTGTATTGTTAAACCCGGATGAACTCGACGATAATATATTAAACTGCATCATTGAAACCAGTGTCAATCGATAAATGCCCTTAACAGTTGCGGTTATATTTACTGTATTCTGTGCAGGAGTCCAATTGAATGATCCATGCCGAATTGTGTATACTGTGTTGATGATGTCCTCATGAGGGGTTTTTATTTTTTCGAATTGCTCTGCTACTCTCGGTAGTCCGTCTTTAATCGCTTCAACATCAGTTCTAATTATTTCCATTCTCAACAAATTCGCGTCCATATTATTCTTGCTCGCTGAAACATTAGTTTTGATTGTTTCTATTTCCCGTGTATTCTCGGTTATGCTTTTTTTGTTCGCTGCAACATCAAGTTTGATTGTTCCTATTTCATATGTATGCACGTCTATATCTTTTTTGTTCGCTGCAACATCAGTTTTGATTATTCCTATTCCTCGCCAATACGCGTCTACATTTTTTTTGTTCCCTTCAATATCAGTTTTGATTGTTCCTATTTCCTGTGTATGCGCGTCTACACCCTTTTTGTTCGCTTCAATATCAGTTTTGATTGTTCCTATTTCCTGTGTAGACGCGCTCATATTATTTATGATCATTGTAACATCAGTTTTGATTGTTTCTATTTTCCGTCTATGCGAGTCTACATTATTTATGATCGTTGCAACATTAGCGCCGATTATTTCTATTTCCCGCTCATGTACTACTACACCATTTCTGTTCTCTGCAACATCAAGTTTGATCGTTTTTATTTCCTGTCCATACGCGGTGATATCATTTATAGTTGTTGTAATCTCATCCAGCTTGGTATTTTTTTTACCAAAGAATTTATCAAAGTTATCATCGATCCTGTTAACATTTTTTCGTAACGTGTAAAATTGGCCCGATAGCGTTGCAAAATCCAAAATAGCATTCCTTATTGTTGCAAGATTCGGTTCGGTTACCGTCGGGGTCCCGAAAAAACTAGCGGTAGTGAGTTGTATATCGGTGATAGATTTTTTCACCTCGGTGGCAGATTTTTTCACCTGCGCGTCAAGTTCGGTCACCGATCTATCCAACCTTATAAAACCGTCTTTGACTAATGTTATCGTCGATAGATCTTCACCCGGTTTGAGTCGTCCGTCGCTGGTATACAACGCGATAGTGTCTTCGGCGGCATCACGCTGTCGTATTAAAACGTCATCCAGCGACACATTACTGGATTTCAATTTACCCTGGCGGTCTTGAAATACGACTATTTCACCTGGGTCAATACTGGTTAAATTCAACGTATCAGCGATTTCATCCTCGATTAGTTTTTTTATGTCATCGGTGGCGAGCGTTTCCGTGGATTTTTTCAGCGCCGAAACCGGTCGTCCCCAAATATCAATCATCGTTATTGTAAAAAAAAAACGGCGTTTCTAATTAACCCGCCGGGCCTCTACGACCCCACTAGTGTATTCGTTTACAACCACATGAGGTGGTTTCCGCGATGATGAAATCGCCGCGAGTACGTTCAATACCTCACGGCCACATATCGGTGGGTCACTTAATTGCTGCGTTGGCAGCGTGGAATAAAAAACCGGGGCTGAACACGCCCGGATATACCGCATGAACTCGTTCGGCGGGGCTAACCCGTATGAATCAAAATAGACGATCGCACGCGGATCAATCGCGTATGCAACCCAATGAGTTCCCGCTCCGCAGGATTTATCGAGGTTAATTATGCCGGTTTCAATATTCCTTGGTGCCGCCGGTAATTGATCCCTCATAAAAACACCTCTGAAGTTTTTTATCGCTAACGAGTCGGCGGCGTCTATTAAATCAAAATTAGACATGGGAGTCATTGACTCCTGAGTCAATAAACGGTTCCCGGTAGTCTTAGACCCTTTCCCGAGTACCATGAATACGGGGTTCCCGGTAGTCTTAGACCCTTTCCCGAGTACCATGAATACGGGGTTCCCGGTAGTCTTAGACCCTTTCCGGCTACGGGTCGTTTTTTTTGTAGCCTTTCCCGGTTGCCTTCTTCAATGCCATCCCCGCTGCGGTACCAACAGCCCCCAACGCCGCCGCCTTAGCCACTGCTGGTGCGGCCGCGGCAATCAACGCTGGAATCGCAGCTAACAGCGGAAATATCCCACCGGTCTTTTCCATGTTTTTAATCGCTGCGGCCGAAAAATCTATTTGAATACCCTTTTTATTCTTCATCGCATCATTGAAATGTTTTATTTGACGCGCCGTCAACGATATCTTATGATTACCACCCGCCATCTGCGACGGCTTCAGCGTTATTGTGGTCCCGCATTGTTTAGCCGACTTTGATCGTAATTTCTTGACTTGACCATCAGTCAACTCTACACTGACGACACTATACGACATTTATTGTAAACGCGTTTGTGCTTTCAATTACATGTTTTCCACTGGCGCATCAACGATTCTCATTCGTCCACCAACACCTTCCAACAGCATTGATTTATCGCTGAGAATGACAGCAACCGCTCTATAATTGGCACCACCCGGGGCTATACGAGCTCGGAAGTGTATATCAACGACGGATTGTCTCGTTAAATCAAGATGTTCCAACGAAAAATAATAAATCGGATACAGCTTTTTAAAATCAGATTGTGATATTTGCAAACCAGTGTCGACGTTTTGATCACGACCCATATATGACAGCAATCGATGATACACACGTGCGATATGGTTGTCGCCGTAATTAAGCTGTATATCCTCGGATGGTTCCTGTTGTCCGTTTATTCTCAGCGAAACATCCCTGACTCCTAATTGATCAAATATCATATGGCTGCGTTCTTGATTACCCAATCGTTCCCTATTCTGTAGCGCTATAAAAATATGACGCGGGGCTGAAACACCCTGTTTTGATGCCAAGTGCCATGTAAACGTATCGGCGACGTTATCCTCTTTAGCATCAGTTGTTACCGCTAGCCAACTCAACAACGATTTCCCTCCCTGTTCCATAAATGATAACAATCGTGCTTCCGTGGTAACTGATGGAGTCAGCACCGGCATCCACAATGCTATTTTAGTTAAAACAACCTTACCGGCAGCGACACCAGCAGCACGCCATATTGCATTGTTATCATCGCCCCTTCGCGTCAGCGCGATTGTATGCTTAGCCCCATAGATAACTTTTCTAACATTTCTGCAGAATCCAAATATGTGATGGAGTGGAATCGCGCATGAAAACTGCCGGTGTGGTCTTTGCAACATTGTTACTCGTGCTGCGAATCCCATATTGTAATTATCGTTAAGACTTTTTATAATATTGAAATTAGCGCCCGGTCTTGCCCTGCGGTCTGGATTGGCTGCTTCAGCCTGTGGGCCAACTGCGGTATCTCTTTCCGCCAGCACGTTGATGTACTGAAGATGATCAGCGTTATCGGTGGAGTCCTTTGCGAACATCATAGATGGCCCCGCCGATCTTGTGTAATCATCCGAGTATCTCGCTAACCCAATTATCGTCGTTGCAACATCAACCTCGCGTTCTATTGATTCAATTTCTCGCCCGTCAATAAGATATCTGGCGCTCTCAAATAACGCCATGATACCGTTGTTGACGAAGCCAACTCGAACACGATCGTCATCTGCGTATGGTGCATTATCGGCAGCATTTGTCACGAGTTCTCCCTCAATTTCGATAAACGCTTCACACGGCAGAAAGTATTTACTGGTATCTTGGACTTGAAGTTCAATTCGCGATCGTAGGTCGGGTTGTGCTGCATAATAAGAATAATATTGATAATCGCGGACAGAATCATCCCTGCGCACTGGGGCATCCATATCAAACGCGGGACCAGCGGTTCGCGCAAACATTTTATTATTTATCATGTTGATGTTTTCAATTGCGATTTTTTCGTCGTAAATTCTTTGAATTCTGTTTAAGACCACTCCCCCGCTATTGCGTTCATGGGCGCGTTGGTGGATGACTGAGCCGCCAACGACTCTAGTTTTTCTTCCACGGCGTTATTTATTACTTTACTGACATTTGCAGGCATCACTGTCGTTGATGGCATCACCGGTGGTTTCTGTTTTCTTTTTCTCACCAATGACATTAGTTTATCCCGCGCGGCTGAAAGCGCCTTTCCGGCAACATCTCCAATGGCACTAATACCCTTATCACGAATAACATCAATAGCCTTCATTCCTAATTGTTTGGCTAACGGCGCTACTTTTGGAGCCATTCTTGTAAATAACCCCGCAATGGTGCTACCGAGACCATCTCCATAGTACGCGCGGTAAACAGGCAATCGCGAGTTTACCACGTAGACGAGTACTGGTTTATCATGGTTGTAGTGTATGATCATCCTTATTAAAAACACCAGTTTTCCAATTAGTAATTGTGATCACCAGTGATTGATCACCCCCCCCCCCCCCACCGAATCAAAAACCGGAATAAATTTTATCAAAATTTCCTTGGGTTTTTGCCCTCGATAAAAATCCGGTTTTTTTCTGTTTTTTTCTTGATTTTTAGTCATTTCTGGTCGTTTTTTGTTGCCTATAGTCGTTTTTTTCTCGATTTTTCAGAAAAACATCGATTTTCTCTAAATGATTTCCTTGGGTTTTTGCCCTCAAAAAATAGCAAAAAACAGTCAAAAAATGGCAAAAAACAGTCAAAAAATGGCCAAAAACAGTCAAAAAATGGCAAAAAATGGCCAAAAACAGTCAAAAATTAACAAAAACGATAATTTTATAATTTTATAATTTTTTTAATCATCCACGAGTTCGTCTATGAGCGTTCGATATGCATTAATGTCCATGATACCGCCTGCAAATAACCGCTTGCAAATATCAGCGGCCTCATTGATTATTTCCGGAGAGTTATTTCCGGCTCGTTTTCCTCCAATTAGTACCTCTAGCCGTGATATATCACTGAGAATATTACCAGGACAAGTAACACTAGCGTTTCCAACTAAGCCGCTGCCTAAATATCCATTTCCAGTTGTTTCTTTAGTTGTGTCCCATTTACCAAGAAATCCAGTTGACTTTTCTTTATCCACTCTACTCAATACCATCTTTTTAAAATCCTCAAAATCATTGCGAATATTTTTTTGTGATTTTAAATTTGCCGCGTTTTGCCAGGTATACTTTTTTTTATCCAATTCTTGTCATTTTTTATGTACTCTTTATACATTTTGTTTACAGCGTTTTCTCTTAGATCAGGTGAAAAATTCAGCGCGGTGAATCTAGCTAATTCAGTAACATCTAAACTTTTAATTTTATTGTATACATCGTGTGTAAATATACTTTGTGGTGAATACATTTTTTCTGTAGTAACGTCTTCTTCCTCTTCTTTAGTATCACCTTGTCGTCGTAGTTCTTCTAGTACTCGTTCTTTTTGTCGTTGTTGCTGTCCAGTAGTTGTTATATCCACGGGAAGTGTTTCCAGAGACTTTTTTGTTTGTTCGGTCTCTGCTGCTATCTTTTCAAGTACAGGAAGAAGAGGCACTTCTCGTCGCTCGCCCTCCTTAGGAATATCTCCATATATTGCTCGTTCTGTTGCCGCTGTAACATCCTTAGTCGCTTTAGTTACCGGGGCAAATAACTGTTCACTTCCAACAGCAAAATCAGTTTGCATTTGTTGCCGCGTTTGAAGTTTCTCTCTCACTCTGTCTCGTAACGGTATAAACTTTTTAAGCGCTGCTAGCCGCTCTCTGGCTAGCCGAGTAGTAAGTGATTCACCTACCATTATTGTAAATTGATCCGCAATTTCAAATAAAATTTTCTAATTTTCCGCCGAGTCTTTCCATGGTGGCAGAAATATATCGAAGCGAAAGTTGTGTCATTGTGTGTATATGGATAGGTAATTAAAAACGTTATAGTACGACTTTATCGAAAAAAAATAAACCATTACTTTTTCACATCACATGTATATAATGTTACATTGGTATGCCGACTTCGTCACGCGACGTGGGCACAGGTAACTTCAAGCTGAGGCTCCCCACAGGGGTTTCGTCTATAATCCTCCTAATGTTTTTAATCTTACTAGAGATCTCGCGGCGTTTTTCATAAAGCTGCCCGAGTATTTTTCGTATTGTTTCAACGGCAGTGAATAACCCAATGAATACGCTTACGTCATTGCCATACAGGTTCTCATTAATTGTATGTTGTAATCGTTTTATAAAAGAATACTCGCGGGCTAGCGTAAAACGCCCCCGCTTCGATTGCTCGTTTATAACCTCATAATCGGATAATATTTCCTCGCTGTTGAGCCTATCAGATAATACAATTCCTTGATTTTTTAATTTTGAAATCTCAGTTAATATATTATTGATGTCTTGGGGATCCACATTCTTATAAACATCTTATTTCTAATATCAAAAATTTTAATAAAATTATTGGGGGGTCATTTTTGACCCCGTTTTTTGTATGGACAGTACAATGCCGTAAATCTCCACTCGATGTTGCAGAAGTGTTTGTGGCAGATTACAGGCATACATATACTTAATTATGGACAGTACAATGCCGTAAATCTCCACTCGATGTTGCAGAAGTGTTTGTGGCAGATTACAGGCATACATATACTTAATTATGGACAGTACAATGCCGTAAATCTCCACTCGATGTTGCAGAAGTGTTTGTGGCAGATTACAGGCACATACATATACTTAATTATGGACAGTACAAACAATGACGGGGGCGTGGTTTGCACTCAACCGAACCAAAACGCAACCCATAAAAATCAATCATGGTTGCGTAGTTGGAAAAAAACAACCGCGCACACTATGAATGATAGTGTGTGGGCTGCGTTTTGGTTCGTTTTGAACTTCAACGAAGGGGGCTTTATCCCCTCCCCCCCCCCAATTATATAGAAAAAAAAACATCTAACCGTTTCCCGCCAGGCAATTGCCCGCTGCGAGGCGCGAACCCGTAAATTGTTGACTCGAGTTTCATAGTCAAACATGTTTGCATCGGACTACGGACGCACCTAACAAATAACGAGTTTTTAAAAAATATAAGCACGTAGTGCGTTCCAGGTGAACGCGCATAGGTAACTCATTTACATTGAAACAGACGACTATTTGCAATCACGTGACAGCATAACTCTATCATGGCGACTTCGTCATACCCTCACGAGTTATCCCCCTTCAGATATGAAAATCGAATTATATGTCCGTTTTTACTTGAGAAAGCTGTTTGATATACTCGTTCTGCAACAAATCGTACTGAGGCGCTACAAATGTCAAAATATTTTCCTGCCTCATTCATTGACTGAAATATTTTTTCCTCGTGCGTTGATGTATCAAATGATTTGACGCCCCTTGCTGCTTTTGAGTACTTACCAGTCTGGCCTTTTTTAATATTTTCACTCTGAGAGATAGCTTGCAGATTACACAGTCTGTTATTTTGATAATTAGAATCAATGTGATCAATAACGAGACTATCTTTGATCAATTCGTGGAAACATTCATAGATGATTCTGTGACAGAGACATTTTTTCCCTCCAGCAGTAAACATTAAATACCCGTGATTGTTTTTCCATCCAACCGGTTTTTTTAGTCTGCGGTTTCTAACAATGCCGTCGCAAGATGCCTCGTAATTGACGAGCAGGGGATGCGGCTGAAATTCTTGGTCCATTTATATAATAATACTACTTGTCTAATTTATTATTTGGTTTAATTATAAATCTTTCAACATAGTCTTGGGGGGTTTTGATGACGGAGTCAGCGGTGGGGTCAATGACGGCGTTTTTAATTCGTTTGTCATAATAGCGTTTTAGTTCCCTGTATCGCTTTCCGCCACAATTAATACACAACTGCGATTTTCCTCTTACACCAACGCGGCAAACCAAGCACGGGAGGGGGCCAAGAGAACCATTACGAACGCTTTGTAAATGATACCCGCAGAATTCACCTCTACATGATTTATTGCACGGGGTTGTCGACCCAATCATCAACCATTTGCATTTATTCATTATACTATATTCTTTTATTTAAATACTTGTTTTAATTATATGGATGAGTTCGAGAGATTAGCAGTAATTAAGCCCTGGAAAAATATTAAATTCAATCTTGATAGAGTCCTCAAGGACGCACCAAAAGCGTTAATAAACGATAGAACCCTGTTGAGTAAAATACGCGATTGTATCGATGAATTCAAGCGTGATGGTGCATCTCATAGTTGGTCAACATTTCGAATTGATGGCGTTGTTGATGCTACCATGAACGACAACCGCGCAGCAACGATAATATCACAACTTGACGGTAAAAAGTATTTCTTCAGAGTAAAATTCATTGTCCGGGTGGAATCAGGTGATTGGATCATACGTGATAAATTTGAACCAGTTCTCAGCGACAAGAAAACAGTCATTGTTAGCCGCGACTCCAAGCCGGGGCTGTTAAACGGAATTGACAGACCATACTATGAACGAGCGTATCCTGAAACAGCAGTTGTTTATGGAATATACCCGTTAAATAAGAAACCTAATATCGGAAAACTAGCGCCGATGAAACAGTCAACGGGGATAAATTGTGTAGCAGAACGAGTAATAGAGCATTTTACAAACGCGTGTCGAGGAAACAAATTGACTGATTTACGACGTAGCAAAATAAACCAATGGGAACTAACCGTAAAAGAGCGAGGAGCAACCATCAGCGACATAGCGAGATTAGAAACATCGTTAAGATTTCCAATAACCGTTACAACGATAACTGGTGAAGTATTATACGAATCAAAGTACAAATCAAATGGGGCCCCAATCAAAATTATTGATCATAACGAACACGCATGGACGCCCGCGATCACAGTGTTTCCACGGGATAGAACGGTAAAGTATATCCCGGGGGAATTTATACAAGATGGTTTTCTCGCGGAGAGGAAACTATTTGATGCTATCGCTTATTTGTGTAAAAACGACCCTGTATCAGTGTGGTTACTTCGCAGCGCTGATACCTTTGATCAGTTTGTAAGACCAAACGGTAAATTATATCGCACTGAAGCATTTCACAACAGGATGAAAAAAACCGCCATGGAATTTGAAGAGCATGATGAACAACTGCTAACAAATTGTTTTACGATTCCATCGGTTGCGGCTCATGTTGCAGCGAGGAAAAATGCGTGGGGTCCAACGCGCAAGGAATTTCTACCGGATGTACAATCCAGTTGTTTGGAATACTATCACGGTGGACTATGGAACACTGAATACAACCGCGACGCTATGATCTCGGTTGATATGGTTGCCTGTTATCCAGCGAGTTTTCTCGGGTATGGATCCGCCGCTGAGTATTTCAAACGATTTGGACACCCCAGACATGAAATGACTCGTGTTGCTATTAATGGACCACTGCCTGATTTTGATTTAACCGGATTCGCTCGCATAGTATAATTTGAGTTCGCGGCAGGACTTCATCGCTGTTGCTATATTTGGATCGGTAGACACATGGCTGAAAAGAAGTGGCTGCCAATAGCGTTGCTACGGTACATGATTGATTGTAGCATGCTTGTATCGTTGATTGTCAGTGACGCGATTATATCATACCGGGCGCAGACTGAAGTCTGGTTACCAGAATCGGAGCGTCTAGATAGCATAATTGACGAATCCAGAAAACACATCGATGCCGACGAGGAATATATCATCGAATGGTCCAGGAGGATATTCAACCAACGAAACCGCGAGGCAAAAGATCTCGGTAGAAGAATAATTGGTAAGTTCACACAAGGTGGAAAAAACTGCGACTACAAACGATATTGCTCACGGCTGATTATAGATGACGCAGAATATGATTTCGTAATCAAGGACGCAGTGGCGAAAAATAGATACGTGAACTGCGAAACAGCTTTCTTGTCCAATGGAACAAGGTTGGGTACAGTTGTTACCTACAGCGATGGAGATAGCCCGGCATACCCGCATTTGAGGGCGTCTATGCTAGGTTACGCCGCTATCAATTTATTCTCGATGATAAATAGATTTCCTGACACCGCCGTTAGAGTAGCCGTTGATTCGTTTTATGTTGACGTAGCGTATAAGGAAAACGTAGCCGAGTTTACTAGTCCGGACGAGAGTTGGGGTACATGGAGAATTAAAAATGAAATACGACGCGATTATTCCCCGTCAGCAGATGTCACCGTTGAGAACAACTACTTACGCGGTGATAAATTGTCAGAATGGTCTAATGCACCACCGTGTTCTGATCCAATTTGTAGACACAAGACGGTTTATTTAAGCGGCTGTGGCGGGTCAGGAAAGACGACTCGGGCAATTGAATTATTTCGAACGCGGGCAAGTATAATCGTGCTTACACCGACCCATAGACTAGCGCGAGAGATAAAACAACGAAATGTTGACGCCGTTACTTATCACAGCTTTTTTTGATACAGCGGCGGTGAGTGGACTCCTGATCGAATGGGTGAAAAATTTATTCCTGAGGTTATCATCTGGGACGAAATATGTACTGTTTCGTTAGACGTTTTACAAATGTTTCTTGAGTGGTTGCTGCGCGCGAATACAGCGGTAATCATGTGTGGCGACCATGGCCAACCACCACCATTTGTCAGCGAGGGTCCACATGATTGGTTAAAGGGTTTTGTGGACTATTATGAAGAAACCGATACTGATTACACTGGTCAACAGTGAAATCATTACTGACTTGAAAAGGCCCTAATCTGTAGTATTTTGGTGTGCCGAACACGAATATAACCGTGAAAAATTTGTATTGGCTCTCGTTTTGAAGATATTCATATACCTCATTTTCTATGTTTCACTGTGTAAATTTCTCCAGTAGGACTGCAGCAACATCCGGAATAATGATGTAACATTGCATAATACCATCATGCTCACATCATTCACAGTTGATTGCATCATTTTCTGATGCAATGCAATACTAATGCCATGCGGCTGCTGAAGTAAGTTGACGTCAGCAGTGTACTATACATGTGTAGGCCTATTATACTAATGCCAGGCGGCTGCTGAAGCTGACGTAAGCAGTGTACTATATAAAGCCCAATCAGATAGGTTCAGCATTTAAAATATTTTAGACGTTGTGAGAGACAGTTCAAGCTACTGTTACATAAAACTTATTATTTTATCCATTTACGTACAATAAAGAACAGTAATGCCTCGAAAGTGTGTTAATACCGCGGACAATTTTTGCTATATTTGTGGGGAAGTGACATTTGCCAACCAGAAGAAAAGTATCAATTCTCAAGTGAAGAAGGCATATCATCTTTACTTCGGATGCAAGGTTGGTGACCAAGACAAGCCTTGGGCTCCGCATATATGCTGTGCTACATGTACAACACAGCTTTCACAGTGGTTGAATTGCAAAAGGTCATCAATGCCGTTTGCAGTCCCAATGGTGTGGAGAGAGCCAAGCAACCACCTAAATGACTGTTACTTCTGCTTGGTTCCTCCTCTTTCCGGCGGAATAACGAAGCGAAAGAAGTCGAGAATAGTCTACCCAAACATTCCGTCTGCATTGAGACCAGTTCCACATGGTGAGGGACTTCCTATTCCAGAACCTCCAGCAGAATATTCTCTTGATTCATCTGACGAAGACAAAGGTGAGTCGACCTGTTCTTCTCCTGGTCCATCAGCATGCAGTGATCCAGATTTTCACTGTGGTGCATCATCAACCCCACACAGAATAACACAGGAAGAACTAAATGACCTGATTCCTGATTTGGACTTATCAAAGAACAAGGCAGAATTGCTAGGATCAAGACTCCAACAATGGAATCTTCTAGAAGAAGATGTCACAATTACTGCATATCGAAAGCGCCACCAGCAATTGGAGCCTTTCTTCAGAAAGGAAAGTAATCTGATATTCTGTTCCGATATTGAGGGCCTCATGAATGCTTTAAAAATCACTCATGACCCACAAGAATGGAGACTATTTGTGGACTCTTCGAAACTGAGTCTCAAGGCTGTGCTTTTGCACAATGGAAACATTCTTCCATCTATTCCAGTAGCGTATGCTGTCCACATGAAAGAGACATACGATAACTTAAGGCAGCTACTGAATTCCATTGAGTATAACAAGTACAGCTGGCACCTCTGTGGTGATTTGAAGGTAGTTGCCCTTTTAATGGGACTGCAGCAAGGATATACAAAATACATGTGTTTCTTATGCGAGTGGGATAGCCGAGCAAGGGAAATGCACTACATGAGGAAGGAATGGACTCACAGGCAGAATGTAGCCATTGGAGAGAAGAATATCCAACACCCAGCTCTGGTTGAGGCTCAGAAAATCTTGCTACCACCCCTTCACATCAAACTAGGTTTGATGAAGAACTTCGTGAAAGCCATTGACCGGACTTTGCCAGCATTCCGATACCTGCATGAAAAATTCCCTCGACTCAGCGAAGCAAAGATTAAAGAGGGAGTTTTTGTGGGTCCTCAGATTCGAGAGCTTTTCAAAGATGACCGGTTCAACAACTTGCTGGAAGGTGACGCGAAACAAGCATGGAATGCTTTTCGCCTAGTTTCTACAAACTTCCTCGGAAATGTTAGGGCAGAAAACTATAAGGAACTAGTAGAAGACATGTTGATGAAGTATAAGAAACTTGGCTGCAATATGTCTCTAAAGATTCACTTCCTTCATTCCCATTTGGATTTCTTTCCTAGCAACTGTGGTATTGTTAGTGATGAACACGGCGAACGTTTTCATCAAGATATCGCAACAATGGAACAAAGATACCAGGGAAAATGGTCCACTACAATGCTGGCTGACTACTGCTGGACACTCCTCAGAGATGCTCCCGAACAGCTGTACAAGAGACAGGCGAAGAAATCTAAGATGTAGTCAATAACTTGATTTTTTATAGGTAGGCTATTACAGTTGACCTTTTACTATTGGAATGCATTTCGTTATGTAAACATTAATTTCTTGCAGATTACAAAAAAACTAGAGCCAATTTTGCAATTTGACTGTCATATTCGTGTTCAGCACATAAAAATTGATAAGAATTGACTAATTTTATTTCAGTAACTTGACTTTTGTAAAAATTTGTTGTCCAGTGTTACCGGGCACTTGATGAACAACTGCGCGAGGTTAAAAAATTAATCAGATTACAGCCAGATAGAATTCAATGTGAAATAATCCGCGAGGTGATTCCGGAAACACCGTTAAATGAATTCTGGGAAACATGGAGACCAAACGATTTGATTGTAGCGAGTAGAAAGATAGTCAGAGACACACTTCAGCGGAAGTTGTTTACGTTGCATAAGGAAAAGTTTCCAACGCGTCCAGTGCCGTTATGTTATAGACCCGCGGATACACGGCGACAGAACATTGAAGTTGAAATCCCGGGCCGGACAGAAAAACAAATTCTCGTGCTGAATGATATCGTGCTCGTTGATATCAGCGTCGTCGAGGACGCGCTACGTGCTGATAAATCCCCGTGGACGCTAGGATACGCAACGACAATACATTCCTCGCAGGGACTGACTATCACGGATACAATTGTTTGGATGGTTGATAATCGCATCGAATGGTCGAATCTAGTCTATCTTGCAGTGTCCAGAGTACGAAGGATAAATCAGCTTCGAAGAATTGTTATTGACGGAGTCAGTGACGGAGTCACCATCGATGCAAGCGTCATTGATAGAAAACTCTCGGGTTACCGCCAACAGGATAAAAAAAAAAACAGCGGCGTTTTGATATTGATGCCGAATTAATAATTGCGTTACGACAACAACAGAATAATCACTGCGCGAGTTGCAATTGTATAATGAGTTGGCGCTATTCGGATAAAGACGCTCGCCAATTTACCGTGGACAGGATCGATAACAGTCTCGGTCATGTCAAAAACAATGTGAGGTTGACATGTCTTGAGTGCAATAGACGCAACGGCGCTAGTTAAGACCACGCGGGGGTAATTGAGTATCGTCAGGTATCACTTGTAGTTGCTCGCGTGTAAATCCGCGCTGAGGAGCAGTTGAATCCAGTCTATAGATCGGTGGTCTGCCAGTTGATCGTGTTATCGTTGATATGTTATGTGTGGTAACACTCCAGATAGGATCAGTAGCTCTTTTTTTACCGCCTTCAAGCTCTCCTGGTTCATACAGATATCTAACAGTGACATCGCCGAGAATCGGCTTGGAAACGCTATCTATTTTTGATCTTCCGGGTATATACTTTTCTTTAATCGCGTCGCTGGGCTTCATGTTGATTGCTCGGGTAATCTCGTTATTTAACGCGGCAATTACGCCTGGCAACCTTTTGACCCATTCACGAGATCGTTTTTCTTGGATGAATTCCTTCGCGTATTGATATCCAAATAACCGTTCAGCAACAGTCAGATTGAATCGTTCAACAATTGCCTGATCACGATGTAGCGCAGTATGACCTCGTCGTATCGCGACGCTATGATGTTTCAGCGTTGATAGAACAGCGCCGCGAAATTCACTACCGGGATCAACTTGTAATAGATTTGGCCAGCGCAGAGGACCTCTTCGATAAATTCTTTCAAACGCATCGGCTACTTCAGTTGCTGACTTGTTTTTAACGGCTCCGCTTGTTTGTATCGACTCGCAACATCAACTACGGTTAGCGCGTATTTGTAACCGTTGTCATGCGGCAGAAATAGTATATCAGCCTGATGAACTTCATTAGGTACGCTGACATCAAAGCGCGAAAAGTTGATTTGTTTAGGCGGTGGTAGATAAATTTGCCATATAGCCTGTTTGGATAACCAATTAGCCGCAGTGGCCCTCGTTACTTTTGCAGCGCTTGCAAGCTTACCAATTGCGGCCTTCCCCTTCCAGTATCCTCTCGGAGAATAATAGATGGATTCCATATTGTTATTAATTACCAGCGCCCATCATTAATTTACCTTTCATAGCCGATTTTACCAACCATGAGGCCAATTTTTCTTTGACGGATTTATCAAGAATAGCATTTAACGCGTGAATTAATTTTACGTCCGCGATATGACGCTGTTGCAACTCGCTACTTTTGTAAGCAACATCATGAGCATGACACGCCTTATCGATAGCGTTTATTGGATACTCACCGGGTTTGGGCTGATTTTGATCATCGAGTCTGATATCTAATCGTGTTCCGGGGCCACAGTAGCTATATCCTGGAAGGTGCTTTTCTCCTGGATACTTTGCCCACGGTGTTCCGGGGAGTTTTGATAACCTGGCTGCAATATCACCTCCTCGCTTTTTTTTTTAAACATCCCCGGGTTTAATAGAAATAAATCTAAATTTCTTTGTACCGCATTGTACACACTTGCCAGTAAGCGCCGATCTGTTATTTCTTGTTGTAACGGTTGTCATATCATTTGTGCCAGTACGCACTCTACACTTTACACAATATAGATCCATAATTTATGTATAGAGACATGAATATAATTGACTTTTCAGCGACTAAAACAAGAGAACCAGTTAAGCATGTTGCAGCGTTACCAAACTCGATCCGGATGATTATCATCGGACCATCTGGATCCGGCAAGACGCAATTGTTACTCAATTTAATAATGAGATGGATGAAGTGGGATAAGTTGTATTTAATCGCCCCTAGCGTAGATGATCAACGATGCTACGAGGTGTTGAAAGATTTCAACGAGAATGCATCAGCGATCGCTAAAAAAAATGTCATCGAGTTTATTACAGATATCAATGATGCACCAGGTATCGATGATATTGATGGCGACGTTAACAATCTAGTCGTGTACGATGATGTTATGTTAGACAATCAAAAAAACCCAGCTAGGATATTTTCCAGAGGCAGGCATAAAAACACTGACGTGATATATGTCACTCAACGATACACTCAGATTCCAAAAGTAATCAGAGACAACTGTAATATTCTTGCTGTATTCAACGGCGTTGATACACACACGCTACGAAATATTTGGCAGACATGGTGCGGCGGTGACATGGACTTTAATGTTTTTCGAAACTTTTTTAGTCATGCTCAGTCGACCCCACATGGATTTGTAACGATAAATTTACATGATCCTCGGACACGATATCGTATCGGACTTGACCAAATATTCGGTTAAATTGCAAATAACCACTTAGCACCAGATGGGGCGATGACATCGACGCGGTCGTCGATGTGCTTACCGGACGCTGACGACGCTGGGATTGGCGCGCAGAAGGTATTAATTAAACCAAATGACGTTCCGGACAATTGTCGATTTGGCCCCTCGACGATGACAACGACGACGACGTCGTTTTTTTTTACCAGGCGCTGACGACACCGGATCCGCTGAGTGCAGAAAGTATTAATTAAGCCAAATGACGATTGGGCAAAATGTCGGATTCGCCCCCCCCCCCTGCTGCTTTATATTCTTTAAGTCATACTGCTGACCTTTTCTTATTGACATCAAGATCAATAGACTTCTTCCTTAACAAACATTCAAGTTTAGTCCTGGTATAAAACAATCCATCTAATGCTGGTTATTTACAAAAATGATCAAAAATAAAATCCTTCCCATCAAACTGTACACAATTTGATTAATATATGATTAACTTTGATTACAAAGAGTCCTGTTTTTATCAGGCATAAAAACAAAGGTTAAAAATAAAAAGTGCAATAAACGGCAATCACCCTAAGAAGAAATGATCCAAAATCTTAACAGTATATCTCATTGAAATTACATGGTAGAAAAAGTAAAATTATCCAAATCTAATCACTAAAATGCTGTAGACTAATTATGATTGAAAGTCAACCCATTCCTCATTTTTTGCCATTAAAACAAATCACATGAATGAACGTTTGAAAACATGACAAAAGAAGAACTTGACTGTATATGTTCTGGTTTTCGATGCCAACATAAAAATAACATTCTTAAATCTGTTGGAATCACACTGACACATTAATGATGATGTACTGCAACAAAACAGATGTGTACATATGTTATGTTGGTCAATTGGTCATTTAAAGTATGCGGCTGATTGAATAATCATCTAGAAACTTCATTTTCCACTTCTCCCCTGCCATGAGGTTACCACTTTCTTTAACAAAAAATGTCAATTCGAAGTTCCAGGATAAAGGTGGCATGCGTATATTAGGCTTTGCCTACATACTTGATCAATCCCCATCTGTAAATCAAGAAAGTATTAATCCAACACAAATCAATGATGACACTAATGATGCATTTGTTTTTGTACCCGAACGTCCAGCTGCACCAAGTTGTCTCAGCTGATCATGGATATATACCCTTATCTTACTTTTGTACCTATGAAATATAAGAAAATCTGTGTGATTGCGAAACATAGTGTCACAAGTGTAAATATATATTTCCATGTGCTCAGGGAAGGTAATGCTGACATAATACATATTAAAATATAAAACATTATTTTCCACCAGATCTCAAGATTGTAGACATCACAACAGCTGGTTTTGAGTTTCCTTTGATCTGTTTTGTTGTAATGCAAATGAAAAATGTTCATGTTACATGTAAAATATCACACTAGGTCCAAGCTGAATTCCATTTTTTCTGGCTTGACAGGCATCTGTTATGACAGTTCGGTGGGCCTGTGAAATCCCTGCATTGCATCTTTGATTAAAATCTCAGTTGAATGCTGGTACTGTTCTTTTTTTTTTTTAACTAGCCAATATCATGTCATGAAGGGTTATTACTTTGTTAATTGGATAATTGTTACAACTCCTTTGCGCATGTATGGCTCATGCACTGATATGAATACTGACTCATTTCATTTCTGTTCTTTGCCATTGTGTTAATAAATTTCCTGCACCCTAACAAGTCATCCCGGTAAGAGTAATCAGTATTCACATAGTGGTGATTGTGGTGACTATATTGGATACAGGATCAGCACTATTTTCCTTTAGGATAAACTAGACATCAATATAAGTCTTATGGTTGAAACTCCATGCTCATACATATTCAGAAGGTTTAGTGAAAACAAGATTTTTAAAATGGCCACTGTGGCAACTACATTCAAAATAAGATTTACACCATTTTTGTTGAAGACCAATTAAATATTACAGGTATTCTGGTCAAATTCCACATCGATATGACATGTTTGAAAGGAATATCCGTAACAAGAGATTTTCAAGATGATTTTCATGGTGGCCTTATTCTATGTTGACTGGAACCATTCTCACTTCAGATAAACTTGACATCATACGAAATATCGTGGGGACATAATTTCCCTTTAGTTGATTTAGTGATAACACAATTTTCAAAAATGCCTTCATGGCAGTTATACTAGAGTTCAGATTGTTATTTCTAACATAACCATATATCATATGAAGTCGTCTAGTGATATCCCCATGTCAATTTGTCTTTCGATTTAGAATGAATAGTGATAACATTTTCAAGATGGCTATTTGTATGTAAAATCTGCAATCCAGATGTTATAATTCTTTTAGTGAAAATCACATGTAGATAAGATCATCCATTTAGGAATAGTGATAATCTTACTTTCTGGCTTTCCAATTTGAATTGTATCATTTTCATGTTTGACCAACTACACCATGGCATCAATGTGTATGTGACGTTTCATGATAATACTCACAATACATCAGGAGTAGTGATAACAAACTTGTCCTAACTGATCAATGGATAATTGATAGATGGATGACAGACAACATATAATGCTATATGACCAGTATGCCCACATAAAATCATCTGAAAAAAACAAAAACTCCTTAAAAACATTCGCCACAAAAATATAGAGATAATACAGGAACTTTGGATAATTAAAGGAAACAAATAGCTGGCAAGAGACATAAAGGGGTTATTTAAAACTGTATATATAATATAGGGATGAATGGGGAGTTTTAAGTTTAACACAAAACACTACATTTATAACTGGCTTCCATATCAAGTGCTATTTAATATTTTTTAAATTAGGTATTGTTATATAACAAACAAATCATACTAATTCCAAACTGAAATCCAAAGACATCATGAATTATGTCCAATGCTATTTGCTTTCTTGCCACATATTTAATAGCTACAATAAAAAATTGATTTTGTTAACCAAAGTATTACATAATATAGTTACTCTGTGCTAATCATTTTACAATACAGTTTACAAAATGTCATATTACATCATCCTGTTTTCTATTTTGAAGCACCATTTCACTCCTCTTCATTACTATCAGGAATGGGATCTCCCCTCTTTCCATAAGCTATCTCTGCATATTCTGTTCGGTTCTCCAAGCCATGGATGACATACTTGCCATTCTTAAATGTGGGAAGATCCAGCTTCAAATCAGCATAAAGCAAACCACCTTTGTTCACCTGAAATGTGTTTAATAAAGATACCTTAAATGCCAACTGTAAAGTATCAGGTACATGTAAATGGGATGTCGTATTCTTATGGCTCTTGCTAGAGAAAGTTTGCTGAAAGTACTGTAGATATGTCTAATATTGGTTTGAAATTTAATACGAAACATTCAAAGTTTACATATTTGTTATTCGATTCACTGCTTCAGTTGCTTTATCCATACATGCATCGCCATTTTCTGACAATATGTACTTGTAAAAATATTTTCTTTCAGAAATCTACACCAGAGAATGTCACGCAACAATTGAAATTTACTCGATTCTACCAATTTTAAAAAAAAAAATAGATTATTAAGTGACAAGAAGCAGACTTTCTACCTTAAAAATACGCAACAGTTACAGATAGGCTTATCAGAATGCCAGCATCAATCTAGGCAGCCAAACTGGAATGATCAACATGTTTATTAAACATAGCAAACTTGTATGGTCATATTATCTCTTAACATAAAAATAGATATACCCAAGTCACTTTCTGTTAAGGACCAATGTCACTAAATGATATAACCATTCCTCCAGTTCCGGGACTATTAATTTATGGCTTAAACACTGTACCCATTTACATATTCTTTATCTCCAAATCACTGCCATCATTTTTGCAAGTATTTATTATCTAGCAGTCAGGTTTCTTGTTATCTAAATTCTGTTTTTAACGTTGAAATTCTTTATTCCATATACCAGTCTATCATACTGATGCTGAATGCTGATGTTCTTCTCAGTCTAAGAGAAAGATAAGCACCTTTCCCAAGAACACAGAGAGGGAGGTAAAGTACTGAACCCTTAACCCTAGAATTACAAGTGTAACTCTCTATCAATTGAGCTGCCAAAATTGGGTCCTAATCTAGATAGTAAAGAGTACAACAGCTGGAGGTCACCATTTCCAACACTTTACAGCATCAATGGAAAGATTGTCATACAGGTAGGCTGTGATCCATATCTAGGCATGCAATTCAGATTTGACCTAACCAATATAAACAACAAAAAACATAATCATTGATGTCCTGCAGAGACACCTCGAAAGTTGTAGCATGGACATCAAAGGTGATTACGACTGTCTCCCTCATGTGAAACTCTTTCTGTGTGGGACACGCACTTCAGAGGTGCCTTCTCCAGGGGAAAAATGTTTCAGCTAAAATAGTAAGATTCATAACAGGCAAATAAGTTAGAGATAGTGTCATGTACGTGTTAATAAAAGAGTAGTACAATTACTAAATGAATGCTTATCTATCATCCAGGAGAAAAAGATAATGATAAAGGAGAATAATATCTCAATTGGTTATCTCTCTTGACAAATCACTTTAACACAAATGCTTTTGCAATACTAGTTTTGCTGTCCCATACAACACAAACAAACTGAATAAATCCCAAAACGAAAACGGTTTTCACATTTGTAAGTGAAATTGGATCTGAGACATTAATGATAATAAATGGGGAAAAAAGTAAACAAACAGGCAAAACTACCAGGTGATGAGGTGATTATAAATGACCAGATCATCAAAATTACAGATTGTATTGCAAATTAAAATTAAAAATCACTAGACCTTTTATATTTTTATTTATCACACTTAAAATAAAAATTACTATACTTTTAAGTTTTTAAAAGTAAAAACGAATTCAGATGATGAAGACAGTTAGCAAATGCTGAGTTGATTGTTTCATATTATATCAAAGGGTACAAAGCTACATTGTATTTAAATTAACAGTTTTCAGAACTGATATGAATATTTAAGGAGTTTAACAGAAACCACCAGTTATAGTATATAGCGATAGTGCCTAGTTATAGAAAAGACTAGATGTGTTCAAAAGAAGGTGTGCTAAAGAATAACATTCAAGTGAATAAATGTTTTCATTAGGTACTTTCAAAATATAATCAACAACTGCACCTCTTTAAAGATTTGGTAGTCTCCAGTATCCACTCAAAACAGTGCAAACATTAAGTACATGCAAAAAATATATTCAGACTAATGTCAGCTTGACAACAAAATGCTAGTAAATGTCTTTGAAAATGGCACTATAGTCAGCATTGTGCGGTTATACCTTAAACCATATACATGCATATTTTGCCATTGTAAAATAAACCCATTAAACTATATTGTTTTCTTTGAGGAAATATACTTCATTGATATAACCCTGAGATTAATACAGTTTGTGCAGTTTATTAAAATGTTAAGATATGCTGAAACTATCTACCCCAAGGAGCCAGCAATTATTGTGTAAAATTCATGCACTGACATGTCGAGGCTTCATATCAAACCATGCATTTAATGCATCTGCTCATTCACACGTACACAGATAACCTATTGGGGATACCATCAATATGCAATGTATTGTTTATTAACACTGAACCTTTACCCTTGATTAAACATAGTTATACTTGTCTCCCTGACCGCACTGATAGAAAGGGCCTTTTCTGTATGTTAAGATGGATGAATCTAGGTGTGGTTTTGAGTTTCTTGACCTATGTTAGTGAAGTATTAAATGTAGCTCACATTTAAATTCTTTGATTGCAAGGGCCAACTTCTAACAGAGATCAAAATCATCAAATTCCATCAATGGAACATATGCAGTTCCCAATAGATTAAGAATTAAGAAAACAATAAAGGTATTTAATGAAGAATGAAATACAGGTCACAAAATTATTCTTTTGCAGACAGTGTGCAGTATTTATCAAGATACATCCCCTCATAAAGTTTCACGTGTTTTGATTATCATTTAAGTTCAAAAGGTGCCCATGACATTACTAACTTGTTTGATTAATGTGGGTAAACGAAACAAGCCAATTTGTGATCTGAACTGTCTGTTGTACATTTAACAGGAGATGATTCTTGGATTTGCTTGACCAACGGAGGACATGCTGCAGTTCTGTGATTTCCTCTGTTTGTACATCTGCGCTGCCTCTGCAAATCTCTATCGTTCATAGTATGTAAATCCAGAATTAATGTGACTCCATCAGGTGGAGCAATATGTGTGCAATCTTCTCAGGAGGGTCAGTGCTAACGTGTTTTCGAGATAAGATGACGGAATCTTTGACGTATTTCTTCTGAGTACCCTGAATTCACTTTCTCTCTTTCAACTTGCTCTAGAAGATCTTCGTATGTAGTTGCTCATCTGATATCCTCGTTACGAGGCCTGCCTATCACAACTGCGATTTCATCAGCAGAGTGTCCTGCCATATTGACATCATAAATGGATCCAGTCATTCGATGTGAAAATTATCTTTTTTCTTGACATGACATCTGTACACTGTTTAGTTTTGCAAGCATAAAGGCGGGTTTGTAAGAACATGGTGTATAGACCTTAAGTTTTGTTTGTGGTCTGATCCCTCAGTGCTCACACACAACTGCACATACTCCGTAAACACCACGATTGCTTTAGCAATTCCAGCATTAGTTTCATCACTGATGTGGACTGCACATGACAGTATGATGCAGAGACAGGTGAATACGGGGGTTTGGCCATTTACTGTGATGGTAGGCTCTATGTACGACTTTCCTGGTGCAGGTAGCTGCATCACCTGTCTTCATGATATTGATTGGGACACCACAACTTCACAAGCTGAAGAGAAATTGTCCATATTGTGTTACATGTCCGACTCACTTTTGGTATTCATAAAACAGTTGTCGGAGATTAGTCACTTCCTGTAACTTTGACCTTGCCCATAATATCCTCACACTGAAAAGCTTGCCATCTCTCTGGTATTTAACGTCGATACCAGTGTCATGCTCATGAATGCATCAGTAAGCATGGCTGAGAATATCAAACTGAAGAAGTTTGGAGCCACAAAACAAACCTGCTTGATTCAAATGGTGACCAGGAATGGTTCAGAAAATGTATGTATGTCTGTAGCCCATGACATGAGCAAGTACACTATCATGGAACTGGTAAATCATCATGATGAATTTATCTCGGCAAGCATACTTTATCATGATGTTACCAAAGCCTCCAGGGCTGACTGTTTTGAAGGCTTTCCTCAGGTTGATGACTGTTGCATACAGGTTGGAGTTATCCTTGCATTTATCCTGGAGTTACCATTCAAAAACTATGCATGTGCTCCCTTGCCCTGGTATAAAAATACAATGACTGTGGCAGAAGCCTTGATCTATTTGAAGCACAAGATGATTCAGCAGAACTCTGGCAAGTATTGTGCTGTTTACTGACCGCAAGGAGATGCCCCGATGGTTGTCAAAAATGTATGTTGGCTTTCCACATGTTCAAGTGGATGATGAAAGCATCCTTCTACTCCTGGGATATAGAGTCCACATCACAAGAGTTCAGCAGGCTTCTGCCATGTGCGACCTTTCTGTTTTGTAAATTTCTGCTGGTATGGCATCCACACCGGGTGCTTTGTCATCCGACAGAAGATCAATTGCTTTCACAGTTTCAGTCAGCACTGAATGATTAGCAAGTGCTATACTAATTTCTCCCAGGGGTAGAAGATTAAATGCATCATCATTGATTGATGAATATTGGTTGATGATGATGTCGAAGTGTTCTGCCAATCTTTGTAAATAAGTTTGGTGATGTCAGCACTCTATACTGGAGATGTTCCTGCTAGCTGTGGCCAATATATTGTCTTCCAATCAGCTGGTAGCAGACGGGAGTAGTGTCATGACATGCGTGTGAGTTGGATTTAAGTGTGTGAAAGTTGCGCCGAGTTTCTTTCACTCTCTACAGGATCAAGACATCTAGAGATAGGCCCAGATACACTGGATGGTCATCAGTTCCTACTACCCATGAACTGATGGCACTTGATGATCTGATATAGAGAAACAGCAAAGAGACTTCAAGAACGAATACTAAACATGTGTCAAGGGGAGAGCGAGAACATCCGCTTAGTTCTCTGATCATTCAGGAAGCAGTTTAAGAAAGTGAATGACATGAAGAAGGAAGGTTGAACATTTTCAGCAGCTATACAACACACTCAGAGATCACCTAAATATCATTAGGAAAGCAGAATGATTGTGAAAGAAAAGGAAAGTAAAATGGAACGACGTGTGGCACAGAGAGCAAGATTCAGTTATGTGATATCACATAGACGGTTAACCTACACGGTTTACAATAAATGCTTTATGCTGCTAGAACATTTATGGCTTCTCCTCCAATTAGTCTGGTGAAAGAAAAAATCACGGCATTCTGGCAACAGAAAGAAGGGTCCCTTGTGCTGAAAGAGAAAATCTCAACACTCATCATTCATTTCTGGACTGTGTCTTTTGCGTATAGGATGGAAGATGGCGCTTGCAAAATGATTGATGCTCTACTTGACAGAAAATGGATACACAGATACAGAAGGGAAGGATCCTTTGGTTTTCAGGTTGCAATGAAAACACAAATGTCCTGACATACATTTTGCATGTGGCCAGAATCAACACAAATCTCAGAGTGGTGCGGTTTAATATCTGGCCAATGGCACTATTCTGATCCATCTGACTAAAGTGACCATAACATAATACGATATACAGGAACCTGTCTCCAACCTGGTGAGGAGTTCGTTTAGCAACATTTACCAAAGGTTCCCAACAGATAGATTCACCTCTGTATGTCAAAGATAGGGAAATAAATCATATGTGCTGTACCATTTCCATTATTCTCCCTGTGATGGGAATGAATCTGATCACCAAATTGCCAAAGATAATGTCAGGAATCAGGAAATTGACTACCATCCATAGATTAAATAACTGATATAATGCAACCAATATTCTGGAAATATGAATTCTAGCAGCCCTAGATGATGTAGTGATGTGGGCTAGAATGAGGTACAAACCGAAGAAGTCAAGGTTCCTGGTTCTTTTTAAGGGGCATGTCACAGACCAGTTTAGACTAAAAGATACAACGAGAAGACATTATATTTGATGCCATCTTATCAAACAAGAAACGTATGAATCAACTGAAACAACAGGTTGAGGAGAGTTTACAGACACTGACCAAGCTGGCCTCCTTCGAATGTCCAAAGTATGCATTTACAGCATGGTTTTCTTCTAGGGCTCACACTGCCACTTATCGTGAATGACATCACTATCAGTACAGTTGAACAACTAGAACTGGTTATCAACAAACATCTCAGAATATGTCTAGGTGTTCCTTCATTGTTTACAAGTTCTGATCTCTAAAAACTGGTCATGCAAGTACAGCTGCCTCTAACATCATCGGTTGAATACAAGGTAGCCATAGCTAGATTCCTCAAACTTTGAGGGATTCAAAGAATGAGCAAATAAGTGGCATCAGAGTCTAAGTTAGGACAGTTAGAAAGTGATCCGTGAGGAAGGCTATTAATGAAGCTGAGAACAGACTGAATCATAGAGATATCGCTAGAAATACAAATAAAGGAAGAAAAAGGCCTTGTTCATGAAAATCACCGAGCTGAAATGAATCAAGACCTGCAGACTTATACACCATGGTCCTGGAAGAAATTCACAGAGTTGAGGATGACGGAAGGTCAGGGAGAGCAGTCCAAATGGGTTCCCAAGCAATGAAGACAAGATGGCAACTGACTGAGAGAAAGCTCACATTGAAAGACTTTTGCAGTACAAGCCACTGTGAATCTAGTTAATGCTTTGGCCAGTATACAATTAGCTCCGATCACTAGAAAATCTGTGCAGAAGTACCCTGATATAAGATTCTACATGCCCATTATACCCGAAATGAGCTACGCTCCGCATATCCTATCATCATGGCAGGTTGCCTTCTACCCAAGGCGATAAAGATTTAGGCGTAACAAGGTCATGATAGGGATGGCAGATATGCTGAAGTGAGAATAACAGAAAGTACATAACTCAGTTCCCAGTTCATCTGATGTGTAAAAGAGGACAAAAAAACCTGCAACACCAAATAATGGCGAAATATTGCAGGAACCAAAGTCATGAAAGATGAGTGTAGACCAAGGAAAAACAAACTCTGCATTAGCAAAAGTTGTTCAGACATCACTTTGTCCAGAAATTGTCATATGATCTGAGACTGTAAAGAATGAACAGAAGAGTGTTATGAATCTACGGTCTTTAAACAAGTAACAAGAAATAGTGAAAACCAACAAGTTTTGTATAAACGAAACTATAATTTATTTCTCTAACGTACAATGTGAAAAAGTAAAAATAACATAGCTTGGTGAATGAAATCCAAAAGAGCCTTAACATTCAATCAAATCCAAAAGTATCGAGTAATCCAAATAAGTTACAGTGGTACTCTAATTGATGCATGGTACTGTAATGATATATCAACAGTACAGAAGAAACACTAAGATATAATCCCAAAATGTATTTAAATGAATTTACAGTTGTTTTGCAACAGCTATATATTCAATTAGTCTCTAAATGAATCTGCTATAATTCTGTGACAGATAATAAATGCCCATATGCCTTTTAAGTGAATTCACAATATTTACGTAAAAGCTATGATTTCAATTAATCTGAATAGCTCGAGCACTGTAATGCCAATAGATTAAATAAGTGAAATCCTCTCAATATAACTGAATATCTTCCAAGACTTGTGTTTACTACTAGGAATGCCTGATTCTACATAATAGCTCTGAAAAACGTTTTCTTATACTGATTAATGACATGATATATATATAGCATTACAGATTCATAATCTCATCCATAAAAAAGGTCACATCAGTATCACTAGCTGATCCAGAATTAGGTCAACCTACACTTTAGAAAACACCATGACCATCATTCACATCACACGATGTTTACCTTGATTTCAAAGTACAACTTAATTTAGAAACACATTAAATAATCAACGTACTATGATTTTATGAATGACCTCTTCTACGAGTGCAAACTTGAGATCAACAGGAAAATTAGTATTTAAAATATTCACTAAACTCCTTTAGAAACTATAACGGTGATACATGCACATACTACAGATCTACATAATAAGAGCCATATGTAAGGACGATAGAGAAGTACCAGGAACCGGTACAGCTATAGAGAAAAAGGATGCAATACCTAGCTCTACTATGTGGAAGTTGGATGCCGAAGGTTTCCAGTAATTATTCTGAAGGAAGCTCAGTGCATTATGAACAAGAGGAAGAGCAAAGAAAAAAAAAACAGTTTAGAAACAGTAAGAGGCAGCGGAAAGAACATCCAGCCAGATTTGGGTCAGAAGTTAGGAAAAGAACTGGCTGCCAACACGTGCAGTATCTGATTAACCCTATTTCCAAACCTTCTGGATGATGTACCAGGACAAGAGGCAAAGCACATGGGGAAAGATATGCAATTGCAGTCTAACTGTAAATCAACAACAATGATCAAAAAAACAGTTTTTCCATCTTCAATAACACTTAAATATAAATACAAATATAATAAAACTGCTGAATAAAAGCAGTTTAAAATTTATAATTCTGTCCATTTATGACTAATAAATTTGAGTTTGTATTTCCATTTCTAAAATGTAAATACAGACATCTGTAAACAATGCAATGGACAACCATATCTTCTAACATCCCAATCAAAAATACAAACCAGTGAGATATTCGCTGATGTTGCTCCAGAATCTTCATACAAATTCTCAGATGATTCCTTTGCTACTTGTCTTGAATTCTCATATACATCATCTTGATTTGGGCTTTTTTTTGGCAAGAAAGCATTTTCATATATTTCCCCTGGAAAACACAAATATATAATTTTTTCAAACATTTTCCAAACTGAATTATTTCTGACTGCAAATAAAAATGAATTGGTGATGTACACCTTATTTATCTGTTGCGGTTCAAAACGTCATGGACATGTTAATTGTGATATTCAAAAAGGCAATTGGCAATAATCTGTCCACAGGGACAATAATGTCTTGATATCATTCAGAAATTATGGTACCTACATTATTTGCATAATTTGATTCTTGAAATTAGATCATATTATAATAGAATCATTCACTGTGCTGTACTTCTAAGATGGCAATTAATGTTCTTTCTTTATGAAAGCTTATCTGGATGGTTAACTGCACCATATTGCAATATGAAATCTAATCTCATAACAATCTAGGTGTCTGCCACGGAATTGTATAAATCCCTTTTTTATTAAATACATGTACTCGGGTTTCACTTTTGTGTGTACAACAATACCCAAGGGTGACCTATGCATATTGTACAATATTTCGAAACGATGAGTTAGGTTCTTCCTATGCTGCTCGTGCGAAGTGCTTTCGATGGGAAAAACCAAATACTTCCAGTACATAGACGATGTATGGCTGCATCGTCTGTGCATAAAAGCCTCACCATAAGACTAAATCTTCATATTACGGAAGATCTTGTCAATGATCAATCCACTTAAGGACTTGCACATCTTCAGCTGTAGAGGTATGTGAGTTATTTATTGATTTCTTGTGTAAAAGTTATACCTAATGTACATTTATATTTGTATATTTTCTATGTAGCTTTGGCTTACGTAGTATAATGCAAATATTTTCTATTCTTGTTCGTGACTTAGCAAGAGATTTATATTAGCAATATAAAGTGGCATTTTTAAGAAACATCTAGTACCATAGGATTCTTATCGGACATGGGCAAGTTCAGTTCTGAACCTTTTTATTGCTTTGTAATGTTGTGCCGATAATGTAATTTGTATCGCTTACCGTATATAATGTCATTATGTTTTATCGTATATGCCTGTGTCATGCATAGCACACAGTGTTAGATTTATATTCAGCCGATCGGAGTTGACGTGGTATCAGCTGTAGAGCTAACCATACAAATTGACCATAGCAGCTGTATAGTGGTGTTGTACCAACAGCTTTTTTCTAGACACAATAATATAATTCCAGGTTTGTAATGTATTTGCAGAGTAAAAATCAATGAATTAAGTAATTTGAAACATAAATTCCAGTCCAAATGAATTTCTGGACACAACAATATCAAATTGATGCTGCTAAATCTTAAATTATGAATAGCAGACTATCAGGAAAACATCAGATGTATGACCAAACAAAATGCTGAACAAAACCATATAAGAGGGTCAAAGGTTCATTATTCTAGAATGAATAGAAAATTTGTTACCATACAGCACATGACTGAAATCATGTAGTCAAGGTCTAATTACATAAAAGTAAAAAAGGCTCAACATACCATGATTTTCAGTTGAAACAAAAGTTGTTTACAAAAACTGTAACTGATTTTGGACAAGGTCAGCCACTATATACACTTTTCGCAATACCCACAGCATATAATGGAATAATAAAAACTGAAAAACCCAACAAAATATGCAAATTATATATCTATAAATAAGCTGACGCAGCGACACGACTTTTAAGCAACGGGTGATGTGTGATCAAAAGTAAAGTAAAGACGGTAGCAATAGTACAGTCATAAGAGTAACGATAGGAAAGGCAAAAATAAGAAAAAGAGGATCAGTGTACGTTTTCGTCCCTTCATACTCAAAACAAGCCTGCAAACCACAATGGAATGGTTGTTACAGGACTCAATAAGTCAATCAAATTTAGTTCAACAACCAGTTATTTCAGGTCAAAGAAGCCAGATGTGTAAACGTTTACGAAAAATGCATGTAGCGACAATTGCTATCGTATCTCTGATGGCTTGATATTTGTCATGATAAGCACTTTATGGGTGAACAGCTGAATAAAATTGCATGCTAGGCAAAGTTACTTTTTCATATGCGTAACATGTAACTAATATGCGGTATTTCTTGCGCATCAAAACTTTCCGAGAACATGAATTCGTAACAATATTGTGCAAAATCACATAATCATGCTCCCTGCGAACATCTCTGCATCTTAGCTGTTCTTAAACAACTGATTTGCCAATAGGAATGAAAGGATACACCTGTGCTCAATATCAATACAATTCACGATACACAGCCTGCTATACTATACATATTGATACATGTATGAACTTCATGGTCTTTCCATCTCTGGAAGGTAGGTGGTGCCCATTTATGTATGTTTGATTTCGGGAGTCTGTTAACAGGGAACTAGAATGACCGTTGATACACCACCAAGCAAGATTCCATTTGTTTTTAAAAAATAAGCGACATTTATATTGTAAAACGAGCATCTACGTCGAAACTCAATTTTTGATTTGTTCAATTGGTACATTATTGATGTGATTTCAATGGAAGTAATAGTGAAACTTCTTATCATCCTTGAGGATATATCTTATTGCCAGTTCAGGAATTAACTGAAACTCGCTTGCCCACAATGGTCCTTATCTGTGAAACCACGCTCTTTATTTTACGATGTATTCTTTTAGCTTGGTTGCCTTGCTATCAGTTATGAATGAGTTAATTTAAGGTAGTTGATGTTACATACACAATAATATTTTTTAACATTGTTCGATTGATCTATGCAATGAGTTCATCCAGCATACGACTGGGGCCACTAGATTTCAAATTTGTAGGATTTGAGTGCCTTTTAACTTTTCTTTTCTTCCACCTCCTTTATTTGATTCAAAATACATAATTAACGTGATAATACAAAGAAAGCCAACTTTTAATTCAGTGCAACACTACAACAAATACTTCGGCAAGTCAGTTATCAAAATACGGTCGGCACTTAATTAAAATCTCAGAGAAACGCTTGCGGACATAGTTGCTACACTAGATTGACATATTTTATGTTTAAATACACATTGCATTTGTGATGATCACACTTAAGAGGAACTAAAAGATAGAAATAAAACACAAATTTCACTTAACACAAATTTTTTAATTGGTTTTTAAGTATTAATGTACTGCGTGAACTAGGCATAAGTGTCATTTTCATTGATCAAAATTTGCGTGAATATTTTTATTTATTGTGTACTTAGAATACCGTCTTGAAAGAAAATGTAACCACTTATATGAATTCTTATTATAATTAAGAAGTTTTTTGGTGGAAAGTCCTTGTTGATATGATCATCCAATGAAGAGAAGGAGCAATATAAACAGTCCTTGGTTAGTGAAGAAGGAACTAGATATTCAGACGTAGTGAGAAGATGCCAATAATAGAAAACTATATTCTACCTAAAATCAAATTAGTTGTTGATGAATTCTAACTTAGTCATTGGCAGAGGGAACAAATGGAATAATAAGGATCAAATAATAGTTGGGTATTTATCAAAGTGTAAATTGTGAACAAATTGTGCACAAAGTCAGAATACAATCTTGTCTAACCTTATCTACCCTTGTGTGTGATTAGGTAATTATGTAAACTTTGATACATACACAATCACTTTAAAGTACCTGTCACAAAGAGCTTTTTGTGTAGGCAAATGTATACAGTATATACAATGGTAAAATCTATGATGTCATGAGTATATGTGTATTTAATGCATAAATGGAAGGTCCGTTACGCCTGTTATAATGGTTTGAACAAACCTGCATAAAATTATCAAGCCTTTTGATTCATCTGCACCCAATCAATGAACTTTTAAACTTGGAGGGGGGCATGTGAGGTGCAAAATTTCACCTTTGCTATGGCAGTGCTTACTCTTGGCTTCTCATAGGTGGATCGATCGATAAAATGATGGGTCAAATTAGCATTTCTCTAACATGGCTTTACACAAATAAAAAGACCTATCAATAGCAGTAATACCAAGTTTGGTCTTTACATTTATCTTTATATTGCCTATTACGGAATACTATTCTTAAAATGAAATAAAACCTTCAGAAAGTGCTAAAAGACCAATTTCGAGTACGTTTGGTACAATGAATCTTATTTACTTTTTATCTCTAAATACTATTTTGTTTCATTAATTCTATAATCGCATAATGTACTTTGTTAAGTATGATATGCAATTCAGCATTATCGCCCTATGCAGTGAAAATTAAAAAGATAATGATTGATAGAAGTCAAACAATTTACAACAAAATCACACTCTTATTTGACTGATGTGAAACAATATTGCACAAGTTCCAATAGTTACCCAATGCATGAGCACGGCTGGACCAGGTCAAGTGTTGGGGGCTGTTACAAAATTTAAAAAGTATTTCAACTTTCTTCAAAAGGGCACCAAAGCTACTGCCTGTCTATTTACTCAAAGGGTGCATAATGCCCAATAAACATGCGCAAGAATTAAATGAATATCAAATTTCAAGTGACGATTGACTCTGTGTGTGTGTGTGTGTGTGTGTGTGTGTGTGTGTGTGCGTTTGTGTGTGTGTGTGTGTACATTTTATTATGTGAGGTTGGGATGGATCCCTGATCCATTAATGATGAATTCTAAGTAAAATATTTACTATTTCTTCCGACATCCAGTCACAGGATTATAGAGGTGTGATTTCAACTTGAGATTTGTATTATAAAAAGGAAGCATACCATTTCTGTTCTTATCTGAGATAAATTTATCTTGTGACATATGTAACAAAAACATATATTTACGCTGGATAGAATAATCTAGCCCCAGAAATTAAATAGCCGGTCCTTTACAGTAAACATGCAATTAAAATTGAACAACTATGTATTTTCAGCCTCCTGACTGGGTCATTATGTGATTCAAAAATTCAGAATGTGCTCATGTTTGCTTGTGTATTTTTAAACAAAAGTGGCTGTCAACTGGAATTTAGTTGTCTAAACCTTAGCGGATTGTTTCATAAATAGTAGCATAATTTTACATTGTTCAGGAGAAGATCAATAATGCGTATGTGATGGAACAAATTTGTGGCGATCTATGAAGAACACATTAACTTAAGATCAGAGAACAATTAATTAGATTTAAAGGGACAGGCGCATACCAAATTTCCATACTGCAATGATTGGTAATGTCTTTTCGAGGGCAGAATTTTATTCTTGATTAAGCATTTCGTTTATACAGCAGCCAGACGGACTATTAGGGACACAGAAAACTTTGATTTCATGGTAAAACTCACAAATTGAAACTTTCTATTAACCAGTAGTCACAAAGTAGAAAGTCAAATTTACACCAGATCTGGTAACTCTGGAAAAAGGTGGCAAATATACTTAATCCTGATTGGTTACGCTAAATAAGAAGCGTGTTTCCCACACTCAATTTCCTAGTTTTAATATCGCATCATCGAAACATTTAATCAATATAAGCTTTTCTGCAACATAAAACAAGCATAATAAGACACCGAGAGTACATTTGGGAGAAATTCTCTAGCAAAACAGTAGTCTAAGAGGACTGTTGTCGATGGAAAACCGACGAACAAATCTGGCGATAGAAGCAAGGAACGTTGAAAGCAAATGTAGTTGTGACAATTCCATATAATTTGTTGATGCCATATATAAAGCTTTGCTGAATTTATTTACTTATATTTGCATGAATTTAATTTCTACATTCGTATATCAATGTGCTTTGTGAAGTATAACTGTGTTGAGTTTATGCATAGGAAGTCGTACATTAATATTCTTTAGATAAGTTGACCAGTTGTTTGAATTCGTCGTCTAGTTTGCATAAGAATTAGGTTCTAAGAATTGCATGCATTATATTAGTTAATATGAGTTACGAGAATCCATGTGAATTCACCGAATTTAAAATATTTCACGTTTGATTAAGAGTGAGTGTGTCTTGACTGAAATGATGTAGTAAGGCAGGTAATGTATCTCTTTTATTCACTTGCGTGAATTGAGGCTCGCTCAGAACTATGATGCCTTGTTTGGTGTTAATGTGTGATGTTAATGCGAGATGAATTAGCCATTAAACTAAATAAGGTCGTTATACGTCATGTTGAGCCGACTGATGGCCTTTGCATCTGTTTAGCACCGAGAGGAAGATCTGATAACGAGGGGGAATAATGCAAAAGCCCCTGTATCATAAACAACAGACAATTTAGGTTGTCTATATTTTTTTAAAGGGAGAAAGAAAATAGCTGTTGGGACGCATGGTGCAACGTATTAATTCTGCAACGTATGGTACGACGTGTTCATTTTGAGTTGTATCCTGTGACGTATCTGTGCATCTACGTGTTACGCACAAAGTGAGGACCGAAAAAGGCAAGACCGACAAAAGTCGAAGAAAGAGCTACAGTGGAAGTGGAGTGAACGAAGAAACATGTTATGCAATTGTACAAGGCATTGACTTCTATTGTTCACTCAATCATATGATGAGCTAAATCTATCAGTTAAACAGATCGGCTACTTTATTTAAATCTGGTTGCGGTTTTTTTTTTGTAATTTGGTGAAAGTTTTATATTTAAAAGCACAGTATAGTCCTGATGTAATTAATTCTTACAGTTGTTTTATCTAATTTACTAAATTGTTTGTTTACATGGGGGCTCCAGTTGGTTTGTTCTATATATCTGCTCAGATCTCTATCTATTCCACATGTAAGTTTCAACACATATTCATATTTACTTGTACGAGGCAATAATATCGAGGGCGGTCAACCTCTTGATAACGAGAACCGAAGCAGCAGAGGGGGCGAACAGACCACTTATCTGAAACCTAATTTGCTCAAAATATATTCCTCTTCTGAAATAAAAAAATAAGATCACTACTAACCTGACCGAGAGTTGTGTTTACATACCAGAGGTCCCTCCCGCTCTGCTGCTATCAATTAAAAATTATCATATTAATAATGCCACCAGCCAAGGAATCTCACACTGTTAGATTAGCTCGAGAAAGATTAAAAGCAATCAAAACATTTCTTCCTGTTCGTGATTCTGTAAGACAAAAATTGCGAGAACGTCAAGTTGAATTTACAGAAGGCGCAGAACAGTTATTTAAACCCATTAAACAATTATTAAAAAAGCTGTATGGGGAGATTTTAAGGATGATGAGGATGACGAGGACGAGGAGAAGGGTATTCTTCAAGTATTAAAACAAACTGCTGCGCAGACTAAAAGTATAGCAGAAAGAACCAAGAAAACAAAAAAGATTTTACGGGATCTTCCATCTGAAATAGTTGCATCTCAACCTCAACCCGTCGATGAAGAAATACTTGAGGGTATTGGTAAAGTGCATACTGAAATCACCGACGTGAAAAAGGAACTTGCGTCTAAACCAATAACAGAAAACATTAAAATAATCGAAAAATTTAATGAAAAATCTATCAGAGAAATTAGAAATATTGAAGAAGATGATTTACCTGAAAAAATAGTAATTGGTATGTTTGTTAAATCCAATATTTTAAATCCCGGTCATGAAAAAATAAACAATGATAATCTTATTAAGTTGATATATCGCATATATAAAAACAAAAAGCAAGTCAGAAATGTTGATTTGGAATATATAGATCTTTTTGACAAAGTACAAAGGCTTTATAGAGAGACACTGAAACAAGCAGAACAACAACAATCTTCTCCACCGCAATTCCCCCAGCAAGAGCCTTCCTATCAGCTACTTCAACCACTGCAACAAATAGAACAACAACCTTCGTCGAGGCGGGAGTCAATTGAAGAGCTTAAAAAAAAAAGTAAACAGTTTCTTGTAGAATTGGAACAGGAAAAAAAAATGAGACAAGAAAGAAAAATATTGAGTGAGAAAAATTGAGCGGAAAAAGAAATTGTCTCTTTTATCAAATTAAAAAGTTTCTGAAAAAGAAGATCTTGATGATGATCCTCCTGGCGCTGCTGGAAGCGGTTTGGGGAGTGGTCTTATTGTCTGTCCTAACGGTGTTCTTTCTGACGCAGAACGACTAGAAATACTGATTGTAGGAAAACGAACTGGAAACAATTCTTCTGAAATTGTTAATGAAATATCTGATATTTGTCGAAGATTATATCAAGGCGGTATTATGGATCTTAGCATTTATCGTTCTCTTATTGATGAAATTGCTGATGATTATCACAGCGACTAAACAATTAATTAATCAGTATATAAAAATGATTATACACACTGCTCAACTTGGACCAATCATGGTCAGGGTAGCAAACTCACGACTGCCAAATTACAAAACAATTTACGGAGATGGACATGGTGATATTGTTCAGGGTCTATTTAGAAGGATGGCTCCAAAAGCAATACCGATTGCAAAACAATTAGGGATGAAGGCTATTGAGGCTGTTCGTGATACAATTCCTGGCGCTATTGGTGATGTGATGTGATGTGATTTGGATGTTTAACGTGGCTTTAACAATTTTTCAGTCATGTCGCTACGATGTCTGCAATGTGGCAGTTTATAGTGATGTCTAGCACCGGGGCATCATGCCGCAGACATGTAGCATGATGTCCCACCCAGTCACGTTATCCTGACACCGGGCCGACCAGTCCTAACACGAACCTCTTAATGCTGAGCGCCAAGCGAGGCAGCTGTTAGTACCGCTTTAGTAAGTCTTTGGTTTGACTCGGCCGGGGATCAAACCCACGACCTCCCAGATCCGAGGCGGACGCTCTAACCACTAGAGCACCGAAGCGGTTTCCTGGCGCTATTTGTAAACTTGCCAGTAAAGCGTTGTCGACAGTCAAGGACAGACTAGCTCGATTAGTACGAAGAAAACAGCAGCAACGAATGAAACTGGCCAGCACTGAAGTTATGCCAGCAAATGTCAGTAAATTAATAAATCAAGCCGCAAATTAAAAACTAGCTGAATTATCTGAAGAAGAAGAAAAAATGTAGCTTCAAGTTTAATAGCAGGAAGCGGTCTTCGTGTCCTTGGCAAGTCAAGGCGACCATGATTTAGATCATGGCAATTATAATAAAATGTTCAAACGTGTATCCGATCCAGCGTTTGATATAGACGCATCCGTTCTCAAAGACGAATCAATACGCGATTATCACTTTCATTCTTATAACGCACGACAACCAAATCAACGTGGTCGAATCGAATTACAAGTTCAGGATACAAGTAAATATTTCTTACCCGCCGAAGCGTTTATTGAAGTAGAAGGTGAAATTATAAAACCAGATGATACTGAGTAAGGAGGCGATGTTAGAATTGGTTTTGTTAACAACGGTATTATGGCGTTGTTTGACAATGCCACATACATAATTGATGGAAGAAATATTGAATCGATTCAAAAAGACGTTGATGTTGCCACAGCGATAATAGGTCTAACAAGATATTCAGAAGATTATACAAGATCAGCCGGTCCGGCAATGATGTTCGCTAAAGACACTTCTGATTACTCAGATCACAGACCGTATGCTACAAGACGACCAAGAAATTTTGCCGATAACGCTAATGCTGATGTGTGGCCAGTTGTTCATGGTGCTAATTCAGAGTTCAACTTAGGATTTCATCACGACGATCGATGTTAAAAGGTAATCGTAGAAATTTCTCATGCGCGATTCCATTATCTCATATCTTTGGATTTTGCAGAAATGTTAGAAACGTTATCTTCCGGGCAAAACACACAGTTGTGCTCGTAAGAAAAGGTAATGATAATGATGCAATATGGAGACCTGCTGGTGATCCTGGTAAAGTAATACTGACAAAACTTTCATTGTGGATGCCAGTAATGACTCCATCAATTACTGAGGAACAAAAATTACTCTCTTTTATGGATTCAGGTGGTAAATCATTGTTATCATGGTTTACAGTAACCACATATCCTATTCAAAGTACTGTTAATGGTTTATTCACATGGAATATAGCATCACAACAGGGTGTTTCTGCGCCACGACATATTTTTATTCCGCTGCAAAATAATAATCGGACGAATAGTCAAGAACGTTCACATATGATATTTGACAAACTTGGAGTTGATGAAGTTTCCTTGCGGATAAATGGACATCAAGAACCAGCTGAAGATATATTGTTAAATTTTGGTCAAAATCACGTAGCGCGTGCATATCATCGTTTGATGTCATTTATGGGACATGATCAAAATGTGGATACTGGGCTGCAAATATCACAGTTACATTTTTTCAAATCTGTATCTGATTTATTACTTTTCGCTGGAGCATCATGATTTATCCAAGCAATCTGTTGTTGATATACACTTTCGAGCTCGTGTTACTGACCCTCCTCCTGATATAGCTGGTTCACCCCTTATTCGCAGCACCTACAGAGCAATCGCTGTTATACTCAGTGACAAAGCGATATTACTTGAAGGTAGCAGTGGTCGAATGAGAGTCGTTGATGCACCAGTGGAAAATCTGTAATCACCATTTGGAAAATGGCGAGTATTATCATAAAATGCCATATCATCACGTTAGTGTCAGTCTGACTCCTGGTCAGATTAAAAACCTTCAATCAAATTCAGCAAAAATCTGCGGAATGAAATTATCACTAAAGCGAGATCAGATCACGGGTGGTCAAAATAAATTATCATTAGCAGAACGTCAACTTAAACATTTCAACAGCGCTAAACAATCAACGACAGGCGTCAAACTTAATCTCTCTGCGGGTGCGGTTAAAGACTCAATTAAAACAGGCGGTATTTTTCCACTTCTTGCGGCTATTACAACATTATTTGTCGCAGCGGCACCTGCCATAGCAAACGCAGCCGCATTAGGTGCTGTTGGAACCGCTGCTGAAATGGCATTAAAGAAAGCAACAGGGCGAGGATTAAAAAAAAAAGAGGGACCGGATTAAGATGAATGGGATCTCGTTGGGGAAGAGGTCTGAGGCTTCCAGGATCACTTCGTTAATTATTCCAGCATCAAATTTTGATTTACTTGATGCTGTTAAACAACTAAAAATAAAAAAACTTCAGAGGTGTTTTTATGGGAGATCAATTGCAGGACCGACCAAACAGCGCTGAAACAGGTATTATTAATATCGATGATAATTCAGGACCTGGTACTCATTGGACCGCATACGCAATTGATCCACGTGGAATCGTTTATTTTGATTCGTACGGGTTAGCTCCACCTCGTGAGCTTATCAAGTATGTCGCACCATTTCACGCAGCGGTTTGGTATTCAACGCTACCAACACAAAAAATGACGGATCCACCAATATGAGGCAGTGAAGTAATAAATGTACTCGACGCTATATCAAAGTCCTTCACGGCACCTCATAACGTCGTGCATGACTATACAAGTAACCGCTTCGTTTTGAACAGATCTTAAATTATAATGGTTGATATTTACGGAAGAACTTCTTCTAGAGTAAGAAAAAACAATCCGACATTAATTTGTCGAAGTACGAGACTAAAGATGAAGTCACTGATATTATGAACCTGGCTGGAGTTGACCCAGATGAGGTTGTTATTTTTCAGGACCGATACGGAAAACTAAAAACGAGCAACATCAAATGGAATGATATAATTCGACGAGTACTCGGTGCGGTCACGGATAACATTCCAATGTTTACTGACGGCGGTAGAATCAGGGATTCAAGTATATCGTTTACAACCATCAGATATGAAATTGCAAAAAAGTGTTGCTAATCGTGTAAGAAACACCGTCGACACAATGACAGGAAACAAGTTAGTAGTGTTAAGAGATCCAACATCCGACGAAGATGCCTCGACGAAAAAATACGTCGACGTCAACTACAATACCGTTGACGGTAAATTATCCACGTTACGGGCAGAGTATGATGTGCACGTTGGTACCATCGACAGTATGTCCGTTACGAGATTCGAACTGGAGACCCCCTGAATGAGAGTCAGCTGCGCTAGCATTTGCGCCACAGTTCCTAATCTGATTGTATACGCTTTAAAAGTTATTATATAGCTAACCATCACTGAAGAAATCTCTATCTCTACAAACATAATATTAAATCATTCGATAAAACAAATGAATTCAGTATAACTAATTTTTCAGTTCTGCACACAGATTAAACGTATTTCTGCTTAATAAGTCAGAAAGTTAGTTATTTTTCGGGATGACATATGTACCGGAAAAACGTTCTGGCTAACTGCCACACTATAGACATCGTAGCGAACCAGGAAAACCGATAATAAAACATATATTGTTTGTGCTAAATACAGTCACTCTGATATAAAATGAGGAAGATAATTGATACTATTCCTGTAAGACTTCTCAGTTCTGAATACAGGTAAAATGTACCAGTCAGATTTAAAAAGTTAGTTATTTTTCGGGATAAAATATGTACCGGAAAAACAGTTCGGCTACCTGTCAAGCTGTAGACATCGTAGAGAACCAGGAAAACCGATATTATCGCAGAAGACATACATCACTATAACACGAGTATCGATAAATGGACCAAACTGCCAAACTGCAGACATCGTAGCGAACCAGGAAAACCGAACGAATTTAATAAAATAAAAAAATATATATTGTTTGTGTAAAATACAGTCACTGATATAAGGGAGATAATTGATACTATTCCCGTAAGACAACTGAAAATAATTGATATTCTTCCCGTTAGCCAGCTCTAGACAGATCAAAATTAAATACGGTTTTGTCGAACTCAACTGACTTTAGAAACAGACAGAAAATTTGTATTTACATATTTATATTTATGTGCAACAGTTATCCGCTTACGATCGTGAACACGTGTACGGATCCGTGACACCATCAAAGGGAAGTAACTCAAATACATGAGTATGCTCAACGGAGTTATCCCCCTTATTGGGGTAAGTAGTATACTCGTATACTAAAGACCCAGCTAATAAATAAATAGTTAATAAATATAATTCGAGGTAATTTGACGATGTATCTCCGTCATTGATATTGGTAGATGATTCTTTGATCATATTTTTTTTAGAAAAATCGGATCCGGTTATATTTCCGCGACTGAATGTATTGAAAACCTTTCAATATCAAAATATTTTCCAGCTGCTCACATTGATTTAAATATTCTCTCTTCACCCGTCTCTAAAGTTATAGATAAGACTGCTTTGGCACTGTTATTATTACAACCAGCGTTTCCAAGTCTACAATTCTGACTTTGCGTGACAATTCTCAGATTGGATAAATTATTATTAATTTTTTTTTCTATCAATATGATCAATCACAAAAAAAATCTTTGATCAACCCCTTGTGACACTCGCATATGAATCGATGACAGAAATGATTTTTCCTCCCATCAGCATTGAACCTCAGATAACGAGTATTACTAATAACAACAACTGGTCTCTTCAACCTGTAATTTCTGATCACACATTACGATTTGATTCGTATTTCCTTATGATAGGATGCTTCACAAACTCATTCATATTTTGCTCTATTTATACAATAATAGCATTTTGTTTAAATCATACTTTGTCTGGGAATTTATTTAAATAATCCTCTTCCCGTTTTATAACTCTGTCACTGTCATTATTTTTTATCATAATAATAATTAAGTTCCCTGCATCGCTTACCACCACAACGAGCACATAACTGTGTCTTCCTTCGGACTCCGACACCACATAGCATACACGTTATTGGTCCTAAACTACCATTATGAACATATTGTGAATGTTGTTTTACAGAATTTATTACAGTGAGTTAATGAACCGATCGTCAACCATTTGCATCGAGACATTATATATAATAGTTTTCATTTAAATACTTGTTTGAAATATAATATGAGCGAGTTCGATAGATTGTCCTGAATCAAGCCCTGGAGCGCAGATAAATTTAATCTCGACAGAATATCTCCCGACCTACCGATGGGATAATCGCAAATATCTTTTCAGAATATAATTTGTCGTGCTAACAGAAACAGGTAATTGGATTATACGTGACACATATGATCCTGTACACAAGGGTGAAAAACTGTCGTATTAAGTAAAGATTCCAAACCAGGTCTATTGACTGGCATTGACAAACAATATTATGAACGATCGTATCCTGTGACCACGGTTATTTATGGAATCAATGTGATAAATGAAAAAACCAACGTTGATAAACTGGCGCCGATGAAATTTTCAGAAATATAGTGTGTGGCTGAACGAGTAATAAAATATTTTACAGTTTCGACTCGTGGAAACGGCTTAACGCATATAAGACGTAAAATAATAAACACGTGGGGAGAAATGGTTAAGGATACCGGGGCGTCAATCAAAGATATGGCTGAACTATGGAAAAAAGTAAAGTTTCCAATAACCGTAGCGACGATAACAGGAGAAATATTGTTTGAATAAAATTAAAAATCAAAAGGTGCTTCGATCGAAATTATTGATCATAACGCACACGCGTGGACTAGCGCAGTAACAGTGTTTCCACGAAATCGAACTGTTAAAATTTACCGCGGAGATATGTTTGATTTTATTAACGAAATAAGTAAAGACGATCCTGTGTCAGTATGTTTATTTCAGAGTTCTAACGACGAATCATGCGTGGAAGAAAAAAATAAATTTGATCAGTTTGTACGACCTAATGGCGTTATTTATCGAAAAGATCTTATCCATGAGAAAATGAAAAATCTTGCACTGCAATATACTGATGATACTGACGAACTATTGAGCAACTGTTTTACTGTTCCGTCAGTTGCGACTCATTTTGCTAGAAAGAAAAATGTGTGGAAGCCAACTAGATTTGATTTTCTCAATGACATAATATCCAGTTGTGTCGAATACGGACAAGGTGGATTATGGAATAATAAATACGATCACAGAGATGTTATTTCGGTTGATATTCTCGGGTACGGAGATTGTTCGGTGTACTTTGAGCGATTCGGTCATCCGATGCATCAAATGACACGAGTATCAATAAATAGACCGTTACCGGATTTTGATCTGACTGGATTCGCTCGTATCGAGTCATTCGAGTTTGGTATGGGACTTCATCCAATTTGTTATGTTTGGTTTGGAAAACATTTTTCAGAAAAAAATGTGGGCACAAATAGTACTGTTACGGTATATGCTTGATTGTGCGATGTTAATATCGTTGACGATCAGCGAAGCAATTATATCATATCGGAAACAATTCGAAGTTTGGTTACCACAACAAAAACAGTATTCTGATGATGAAAATCCGGACAAAACAGATTACGGGAATAAAATTACGAAAGATCTTGGCAGAAAAATAATTGGCAAGTTTACTCAAGGAGGATCATACGATCATAAACGACATTGTGCAAGATTGATCATAGACGATGCTGAGTTATATTTTATAATCGCTGATACAATGAAGAAAAACACGTTTATAAGTCGAGAAATAGCTTTCTTGTGAAATTAAATTAAACTAGGCACAATCGTGAGCTACTTGGATGGTGAGTCACCTCAGTATACTCATTTAAGGTCATCGATGCTCGCATACTGTTCGATAAATCTATTATCGATGATAAATAAGGTTTCTACACTCGCTGTCAGAGTTGCCACGGACTCGTTTTATATCAGTCAAACATATTCAGGATTGTTAGAACAACTACATATCGATACTTGTGCACAGTGGGGTTCGTGGAGACTGAAAAAAGAAAACATACTCGATTATTCCTAATCCGCTGATGTTACGATCAAAGATATTTATTGTAAAAAATATCAAACATTAAAGCTATCTTCTGCACCATTGGTGTACGATCCCAATAACCAGAAACAAAACGGTTTATCTGAACAGACCGAGAGTTTTTGGTAAGACGACTCGAGCAATCGAATTATTTCAGAATTCAGATATGATTGTTTTAACGCCTACACATAGACTCGCGCGAGAGATGAAACAACGAGGAGTACAATCGTATACTTATCACAGCTTCTTCCGATGGAAGGGTGATGCATGGACTTCTTCAAGAATGGGTGAGAAATATATTCCGAGGATTATCGTTTGGGATGAAATACTGCTGTGATAATGTGTGCACGGTCAACCATTACCTTTTGTTGGACCATCCCCACATGGATGGCTGAAAGATTTTGTTGACCACTTCGAAGAAGTGACTGATGATCATAGAGCACTTGATCCAGAATAAAGGGAGTTAAAACAATTAATCAGACTGCGACCAAATAAAATTCAATGTGAAGTAATGCGTGAAGTGATTTCAGAAACACCCATGAACAACTTTTTTCGCGCGTGGAGACGAAACTATTTGATAGTTGCAAGTAGAACGATAGTCAGAGACACACTTCAGCAGCGGTTGTTTCAGTTACAACGAGAAAAGTTTCAAACGTTGCCATTTCCGTTATGTTATCGACCAGCAGATACACGACGACAAAATATTGACGTTGATATACCAGGACAGACCGAGAAACAGAATTTAGTGTTGAATTATATATTCACAGTTGATGTCAAGGTTGTTGAAGATGCGCTAAAAACAAAAAAATGATCCCCGTGGACGCTAGGATACACGATGACGATTCATTCACCTCAAGGATTAACTATTACTGATACAGTTGTTTGGATCATCGATGATCGTATCGAGTGGTCAAATCTGGTTTTATCTCGCAGTATCTAGAGTTAGAAGAATATCTTAACTACGAAGGATTATCATGAACGAGTCAGTGATCAATGATAATGATGTTGACGTTGACATAATAAGGAAAACATTAGCTGGTTATAAATTTATTAATACGCTGAAACAACAGCAGAATAATCACTGTGCGAGTTGCAATTGCATAATGTTATGACGGTATCTGAAAATGATCCAAGAAAATTTACCGTAGATAGGAAAGATAACCATCTAGGCCATGCACGAGAAAACACGATGTTGACCTGTCTTGAGTGTAATCGACGTAGGGGTACTAGTTAAGTGATTGCGGTGTTAATTGAATGTCCTCGGGAAGTATTTGTAGTTGTTCACGTACAAATCCACGTTGAGGAGCAGTTGAATATAGTCTGTAGGTTGCTGGTCTACCAGTGGATCTTGTTATGTTAGATATCGTGTGTGTCGTAATACTCCAAATAGGATAAGTCGCTCTTTTTTTAAACACCCTCAAGTTCACCTCGTTCAAATAAATATCTTACGGTCACAGTACCTAATACAGGCTGTGTTGAAAAATCACGTCGTTGTACAGGTATATTTTTTGGGTAATTGCGTTAATAGGTTTCATATTGGTCGTTCGTGTAATCTCATTATTTAACGGTGGCATTGGTGGCATTGGTCCGTCCTCCGTATAAACTATCACTCGGGTTCAGCGGGTCCACCCATGGGTAACTTTCTACAATACGTTTAAACTCGGGATCGATTTTCAAAAAGACGATCGTACACGTGTTCCTACATGTCCACCACTTGGTATCCTTGCTGTTCTAACTTCAAACGTCGCTGACAAGTGGTCTGGTACAAGTCTTCCATGGTTCGTTGTAAAAACTGACTTTTATTGCTACGATCAGTGTAGCAGACGGGAAACCCGTGAAATAAGCAATTGTTAAACTCGTACACGATGGTGGGGTTTTCTAAGTCCCAGCCATCGACCGAATACGTTCCGATGGTCTTTCCGCCTCCTCCGTTGAGGGCGTGCTGTATCCATTTGTCTTCCTTATTGCACAAGTAATGTAACCAGCGTACGGCTTTGACCGAATACTGGCGTTTGACAAAGTTGTTTATTTGAGGGCTGATGACCGCTAGAGTGTTTTCGGGCATTCAACGTTGTCTCTACACCAAGGAACACGCTTTGGCAATGATGCAGGCTTCTTTCAAAGGATCGATTCCTCCGTGTTCCATGAACAGTTCTTGAAATTTCCTTCAGCAACGCAGTAAAATGTCCACGTCGGAACGACAATACTTTAACATTTCTTCCTGAAAGTCGAAAAGGTCCGAGGCATGGGACTGGTACCAAGTGTAGAAAGCTTCTCGTTGTTCGGTACGCATGTTGTCGGGGTCATATTAGTGAGTCTCAGGCAAAAGGGGTAGAACGACATATTGATTGGATTCGGTATTGAAAAAGTGTGGAAAATAACCTTTAGCCATTTCTGTCATTCCAAACGTTTAAGGCATTCGACTCAAAGGCATGGACAAGTAACTCATCGAATCTTTAAACTGGACTTGTCCCATTTGCATGGAAATGATTTTTGGCTCCGTTCAAAGTGACCCTAGGACGTTCGATGCCTTGTTCCGTACAGTTTCTCAAAAGAAACTGTCCATCGTATTCCGAGAAATTGTGAGCCATCACCGTGGCGTGGCGATGACAATCGCCGTAACGTTTCTTGTCCTCCGGCTCCATGTCTTGTCGATGGGGTCTACGACCCATCGGGCAAATTCAGATAACGTGTTCGGTCCCCGAAAGATTCTTTCACGTTCTCCAGGAATCTGACTGCAGTGAGGGCAATAACTCAACATAGGTTCTTGAATGCACTTCTCGCACGCTCGATGAGCCACACATAAATTAGGAATGTGAATACCGGTCTCTTGCATGCATTAAAAATCGAAAAAGATGAAATTCACTTTCTTCTTGTGGTCATCAATTTCCTCTTGTGGGGGTTGGTATTTTTGAGTGTAGCATTGATGTTCCAAGTCCACGATTTGGTGACAAATGTAACATTTTGTCTTTCCTCGACATACGTGTGCCTTGGCACTGTTGAAACGTAGGCCTTGTCCACACGTGGGATACAATCTCAGCAGTTGACAAGCACATTTCTGCTGTGAACCTTGTGTCTTTAAATGTTGTTGGTAAGAGGCAGGGCTGACAAAAGTGCGCTGACAAGCTGGACAATGCACTCGTTCTTGTCCTTCGTCCAGACAGGGTTGAGAGGCCAAACATCCTATGCATTTCGATCTTCAATGTTTGTGTTGCTCTCGAGTGTTATAGCCATAGTCACATTTCTCACAGTAATAACCGTATTCCAGGAATGCGGTGATACCGGTAATGGTATCGAAATGTTCATCGTGATGATAGACATGAACGTATTTTCCGTCCTTAAAGTCTTGGCCTCGGAACAACAGAGACCCATACACTTCTTGAGGGTGCACTTTCAAGGTATAGTGTGGAGCTAGGACATCTTGCAAGATTTCCATTTCAGGAATGCCACAGGGTGTGTCTTTGGTCAGTCTGGCTTGTTGTAACAGGAGTTCTGATTCATTTCGTTGTTTGGCTCGGTCGGATTGTTGAATAGTTTTCCAGGCTAAACACATCTGGTCTTGAGGGTTGTTAATTTGGACGAGGCTCTTTTTGGTGCTGCGAAGGACCTTCACCAATAACACTTATCTGCGACCAGTCCCTTGAGGAGGAGAGACGTGGGTCATGAACAGAGTGGCTTTTCCATCGGTGATGTCAAACTGGTCATTGGATTATTGCACGTGTTGAATCTTGTCCATGAATTTGGAAGGGGTCAATTCTACGGGGCTGCTAAACTCGATCCAAACAGGGGACTGCAAGCTGTCGTGTTGTATGTAAAGTCTCATGTAATCGTCTTCTTTGGCTTGATATTGTCGTTTCAGTGTGGTGAGCAAAGAATCCCACATGTCAGTGATGCTTTCTCCAAGGGTACGTGGGACTTGACATCTTTAAACTTCACCCTGTAAGTGTAGGCTGTGGTTCTAAATTTTCTAGAGGAGAGCTTTTCCGTCTTTCGAATGTGATAGTACTTTTCAGGGTTTACTGGTGAACTTGAACTGGGTGTAGAATCACTGGGTTTGGATTCTGGTTCACTCATGTCATCTTCAAAATCACTGGCATGAATTTGTGCCAAGACTTCAGCTATGGTATGAGGCGATAGATCACGTTTCTGTCGCTTACTTTCTTCTTATTCTTTCTTCTCGAATGAATGTGATTGTTTCATCTTAACCGCAAAAAGTCAAATGACTACATGTGAAACACTATGGGTCACTTTATATCCATGACAGACCAGCGTATATATAAAGAGTTTGTGTCTTGTCCTCACTATTCATTTCACTCTCAAACTGAGCAGAACAATGGACGAGACTACACAGATCGAATTTTTCATCAGAGCTTTGCGAGGGGTCATCAGAAAATTTTCTTCAGACAAACCGACGGACTACTCACCCTCCATTCGAGATAAAAGTCTAGATATTTGCTATATCTGTCAGACGAAATGGCATTGGTCTTCAGAGTGTTATCTCTGTCAAGAAAAAGGACATTGGTCTACATATTTCCCTAAGAAACAAGCGGAGCAAGAAGAAGAAGAGGGGAATTATGGACAGGAAGGAGAGGAAGAAAGTAGACAGGTGACAAAAAAAGAAACAGGAGAAAAAGGAAGGGAAGAAAGGTGGGATGTAGAGTAGGAAAAAGCTGTGAAAGTGAAGAAATTTAAAAAAGCAGAGAGAGTGAACAAAGACAAAGAAGAAGCCTGTGAACTTTTCAATGTGTTATGTTGTGAATTGGATTGTAAATATTGTACCTGAATAGACAAGTCTATAAAACGTAAGTGTCTCTTGGTTTTGATGTTTCAGAATAAGAATCTACAATCACACACTCAACCATCCACACGTACCAAAAGGGACTTTTGAGTTTTAATTGATGTTGGCAATTGAAATACTATCACTTTTCGAAAGAAATGGGTGGCCCTGAAAAGGGCCTTTGGGGTATTGGTTGGTTTAAACAATCAATTTTAACTTCCTTAAGCCTTTGCCACGGCCAAGGCCTACTTCTGGACTGCGTACTGTCGATGATGATTTGGTAGAAATCACTAAGGGTGGAATTGTAGGTGTAGTCACAGGGTTGAGTTGTTTTGCACGGGAAGGTCTTTTTCTCTCCGGTCGTAATAAAGAAGTCTGATACATTTGTTTCAGACCTCTAAACTCCGCTAAAATATCTAACAGTATCGTAAGTGTTTGACGTTCACCCTCTTGTTTCTTTGCTGCTTCTTCTTCTTGTTTCTTTTTTACATCTTCTTCTTGCTGCTGTATGAGAAAAGCTTGTTTTGCTTCCTTTTGCTGCTGTATAAATTTATCCAGTTCTTCTTTCTGTCTCTGTCTAAAATTCTCCACGTGTGGTAAAGAAGGAGAAGGTGACGAAGGTACTGGTTCCGGAACAAATTCTTGCGAGGTAAGAAAATCCACAAAATCCAAATTTAAATTCACCTGTTCTGGAAGTAAATCTGGGTTCACTTGGGTAGTCAATGCTATTCCATTGCGTTTCGTTTCCTCCGCCGATGCAGCCCAAGTCATCGTCTTCTGACGTTGCGTCATGTTCGAAATCTGTGTCGCATGGATTAACTGTGCACATACGCTAGCGCCGCTATATAGGGAATGTGACGTCACATACTGCTCTCTTCCGATTGGACGTGGGGTGACTGAATTTTGTAACGCGTGTTTGGATTGGTCAGTGAACTCAATCCGTTTCGATCCTCCCTTCCCCTATAAATAACCGCAGTTAGCTACATTCCTTCACCTGTTCTCGTCATGAAGATGCGGGCCGACGTGGAATCCTCTACTCTAGTCTCTTCAATGTTGTTTCGGTCGGACTTACCGATGTATGTCCGATCCTCGTGGACTACTGTCAGGATGACAGATACCAGTGTGTGGTAGAGAAGAATCTACGTAGAAAGGCAAGGTTGTTTGAAGAGGGTTTTAATTTACGGCCCTGAAGTGAGACAGAGTTTAAGGAAAAGAAGAAGACCTAAGCGATGCCCTATTTGTTAACACGGAATCAGGTTAACATAAACCCAAAGGCCTTTTTCAGGGCCAATCCTATGACTCAAAAAGAAATTGACATTCATGCCTAATTTTTTAATTTTTTTTTTTAAAAAATGGCTGTTGTATATTGTCTGTTTTGTATCCATCTTCCATGTTCAATTTCCCTTGACGCTATACAGTCCCACCATGTTCAATTTCCCTTGACGCTATACAGTCCCATATTCCCATGTTAAATTTCCATTGACGCCAAAGTACAAACTCACTATTTTAAAGTTAAAATCCCGTCGACGCTGAACCCTCCCCATACACTACTACCAGATAGGAAACAATGGTCATCTTGAACCTATAATCCATTGCTGCTTTTGGTCAAGATAGAACAAAAACACAGTTTTTAAGCCGGTCTAACACATTAATAAAATTATCACACATTCATTTAAAAATTGATAAGAATGTTATTTTTACACAAAATACATAGCCAACACTTTACTGAGTGTTTAGTCTTTACACTTCTTGGAAAACACATATTAGGTGGAAGTTTGACAATCTAAACCAATAATTAGAAAATCTTAGTGTTGCCAATGACTGATATGGAAGCAAGCGATCAAAATAAAGGAATATTATAAAATAAACAATCTGGCATAATATGTATAATTCCTAGGCATACGTGGTTGCCATGCCAAATATTTCATCTGTTGCATGCTGAAATAAAGCATAAGCAAACAATAAATGAACAAATGAACAGAAAAAATTGAAAAAAACAAATACTATGTCATCCAGGATTCAGAAAAACTATGGGGACAATACATCAATTCAAAATCAGAAAAATGTGTATGTCCAGTATTTGATAACCTACATTCTACTTCCAGATTTCTCACCATGGACACTACTGGCAAAACTTTGGTAACTGTGAAATTATTTGAAAGACTACACTTGACTGATGATCCACTGTCATTGGCTGTAAGATTCTCCAAAATCAGATGGCTGTATGCATCTGGTTTTCCCCTTGTAGAATTCCAAGTAACTGAAGCAGCTGAGTAACCAGGATCACTAGTCTGACATTCCAATGTCCAGGTTCTATTCTCTAACCATGGAAACCTCTCACTGTATGCAAGTACTGCAGGAACTGATGGTGGGTCTGAAAGCAGACATTTTTAAAACTGACCAGAACATGTGTATGCTAATAATCATGATAATTTGTTTTTTTTTAAAAAAAACTTTGAGTTAAAGCAAATTCACTGATAAAATGCTTTTAATCTGTCATCAAGAAGTCATAAAATGATAAATCTTTCAAAATTTTTTCTTTCTGGGATATCACTATTGCCATTTATTGATTTTAACATTTTCAATAGCTGCATACAGATACTGCAATCACATATTCATTCTGTACTGCCTGTGCAGACCTGCTGAAAATAAACTTTAACACTTCTAGGTGACACATATGCTTCACTGTCTTGCTAAAGAAAGCAATGCATACATTTGGTGAGAGAGAGAGAGAGAATATGACACGTCACAATTAATCGTCAGATTGGATGAAAAGACTGCTTTAAAAAATTGCTACCATTATTACAGCTATAAGTAAGATTGGAAAAAAAAAACTTGCTTAAACAAATTTGATTAAAGTTTTAGCAGGAGGAGGACGTGTAGGTGGAGAAACAAGTAATGATTGAGGAATCCACCCTAGTGGTTAAGAAACAAACAACAGCAAAAATATTAGCACAAGGTTATTCCTTCTCAGAAAGTCTACCATTGAGTAAACGTATTTGCTCCCAGTTTTCACTGCACTTCTCTCTTTCTTGAGTCGCCTAGAATGTAGGTCTAGCATAAGTGACTCAGTGTAATCATAAGCACAAATACTTAGCACGTGTTGGTAAAGTGCACAATGTAGGTCTCAGTGACCTTTGGATTCAAAGGCATAGTAGTACAGCAATAGTGATGCATCCTCTATCATGTCTGATGATTGGAACATAAACATCACCTAAGAAATTAATTTTAACACGAAATTTGAAGCACTAAGCATAACATATAAAATGATGATATCCTTTGGCAAAAGGATGTAGAACTTATCAATATGCACCCACAAACTCACCAAGTTTCTTGATTCAAAGTTAGTGCAGTATCTGAAGTTCATGAACATAATGATGAACTCTTACGAACCATTATAATAATTGCAAGTTCTTGAAATGTCATGAACATGGTTTATGAACAGTTTAAGAACTTGTGTGCATTACTAAGATATTTATCGAAAATGTTGATGGCATTTGTTAACCATTATGTGCATAAAAACATCCATGAATATTCACTATACATACTTCCTCACTATATCTGTGAAACAAATGAAATGCAAAAAGATTAAAAATGAGGTGAAATGTTCAAAGAATTTGTATTCAGACAGCCGTGTTCTTCTTTGCAGTAAATGTACTGGTACTGCAATACAATAATAGTTCTTGGAACATGCAAGTCTTTGGCATTTTTGGCATTCAATTCATTTTCATTACTATCGGTAGTGATATGCACAACAAGAGGTCCAAATGCCACTTGGGGTCAATATGAATTATAGAGACAAAGGTTTATAGAGTCATAAGGGGTTCATGGGGACAATCACAACTTAGACAAACAAACAAATACACACTTATACAACATAAAGACAAAACCATTTGGCAATGAGTATAATATCTTTTTGAGACAATGAGTATCCCTGAAAAGGGCTGTTGGGGTTAATTTCACAACACATCATGAAAAGTCCATATGCTTCTTCCTTCACTCTCTTTATTTAATAGTTTTTAATTTCATGACACAACGAATCTCCCTCTTCTTCCCTTTCTTCTTGTCTACTTTTCTTGCATATCTGGACAGACATAGGTTCTTTGTCCTTTTCGGAGGGTTCTTCTTAATTTTCGGACGCACTCTTATCAGCTGGTTTCATTGATCGATTCTCTTTTTCCTTATGGAACTATAGGATAAATATCCCTTCTCCTGACAATTCTCTTGACTTTTGTCTCTCTTTTGTATCTTGTTTGTTATCTCGAAAGGAGGATGAGAAGAGGCCACGATGCGACAAATGGCCTTGCACACGAGCTGAAGTCTTGGCTCAAATCAATGCCAGAGATTTTGAATTTAGAACCATGGTTTACACATACACTGTGAAGTTAAAAGACTTCAACTCCGAAGTATCGCTGGAAAAATCAGAAGGGTTCATCACCGATTTATGGTATTCATTATTAACCACAATGAAATGACAACGTCGAGCCAAAGAAGACGTCTGTTTGAGACTTTTCATTATCACAACAGTATGATGTGACTCGTCTGGATCGAGTTTAGCAGCCTTGCAGCATTGACACCTTCCAAAGTCATCAATAAGGTTTAACATATTCAGCAATCCAATGATCAAATTCACATCACTGATGGTATCACCCACATTTCCCCTCTGAAAGGGAGCGGACTCAGAAAAGTGTTATTGGAGGATGAACTTCGCAGCACCAAGTGAAGCATTGTCTGAATTAGCTCATTAATCCAGCCGCCACAATAACTCGTTGTGCTTTACCTCCCTATCTCTGGAGTGCCAAAATAACATGGCTCAGTTTACCAAACTTGTTGTAGTTGTTGTTGTAGGGTTCAATGCCATGTTTCAGCACAAAATAAGCTATACATGGCAGCCAGTATAGCTCGTGGAGGAAGAACCCTGGAAAAACCTGGGAAGAACCACCGACCCACGAGAAGCTACTGGCATGGTTTATCACGTACCCACGTTAACCGAGCCTGACACTCGAACCCACGCAGGCAGAGGTGAGAAGTCAGTGATCCGAAACGGCGAGTGCTTTAGACCACTCAAACACTCGAGACCCTGTCCAAACTTGTATCCTGACCGCCGATTGTGTGAGGCACTATTAGTCAAGGCCTGAATTTCGCACGGTGAGTTAAATCTGCGCAAATCATTGGTTGACTTCAAGCCATTCTCTAATTATGTAGGCAGCTTAACCGATACAATTTTAGTTTACAAAGATAGAGTGAGCATTTCTGAACAATGAAAAATTTACTTCAATAGCAGCAGAAATGGTGGAAATATTAAGATCCGAAAATGTTGCAAAATTACAAGAATCAGCCAATGGGGGTAGACTTTTATTTGACAGAATCTGACGGAGAATTTTCAGGATTTTCTTAAGTTAGACGAGATTGACAGCGACATCAAAATACCCACTGATAACAACAGCGGCAGTGACGAAAATTAGAATGTTGAAGATAATGGGAAAAACGAAAATTAAAGAAGACGTGGTTGGTGGATCATTAATGATAGAGCACACATCGACAAGAGGTTATTCACAAGACCAACAGCAGGGTGAACAAAGGATTTACACCCAGATGGAAATGAATTTAATTTTTTAGCTTTTTTCCAGCATTTTGTATCTGGATGATTGTAGGCGAGACCAAACTGTATACAAGGCGAAACAGGAGGAGAAAGAAGACCTAGGCTGGAGAAATGTTACGGAGAGAAATGAAAGCATGGCTGGGAATGAGAGTTTTCATGAGTATTCTTCAGTTCCCTGAGATAGCCATGTACTGGTTAACAGATACCCTATTTGGAAACCTGAGTGTGAGGAGGATAATGAGGAGAGATAAGTTTCATAAAATATCACAATATTTTCATATATATAGTTGCCGTAATCCCCTAGACTTCAACCAGGTCTTGACAAGTTGCATCACATGAGGCCAGTGTATGATGCTTTTCAAAACAGCTGCTTAGGAAACTACAATCCCCATCAAAATGTAAGTGTAGATGAAACCTGGATAAAAGCTCGAGACAGGTTAGGTTTATGCCAGGATCTAACAGCCAAGCCAATAAAGTACGGAATCAAGGTCTAGATGAGGGCTGACCCAGTGAATGGCTACACCAATGAATTTCAGGTGTATACAGCTAAGGACGCAGGTACCAGAGAAGTGGGATTATCAACACATGTCGTTATGGACCTAACACAAACGATTTGGGGAAGAAACTACAATGTAAATGTAAATGTAGATAATTATTTCACCAGTCCAGACATTTTTGAGAGGTTTCTACAGAAAGGTACGTATGCGCTTGGAACGGTAACATATCCAACATAAGAGGATATCCTATAGACATCTTAATAAGAGAGATGTGAGGGTTCGAGGGGAATGCAAGACAGTACATAAGGGGGAATCAACAGCCAGTGTTTGGATGAACAAGGAGAACATCTACACCTTATATACAGGAGAAGACCCAGCAGCCAAAGAGAAGGTAGTACAGCGCAAGTACAGGATTGGAGAAGTCAGGGAAATCAGAGCACTACCTAGCATGACCCAGTGAAACAATAACATGAATCGAGTGGACACTGAGTCAAGCTGAAAACCAAGTATGGTACATACAGAGCAGCCAAAAATGGTGGTTGTAAATCTTTTAATTTTTGTTTGATATCGCAGTCACCAATGGATTCATACTAAAGAGAGAATCAGAACAACATGTCAAGCGGAGCAAGAACAGATGCTTGCTAGCACAACGAGGAGTGGATTTTAAGATGAGCCATGCATAATTGCTTACTGAAGACTACCAGCAAACCGATAGTAACCTACTGTCTGTTATTGCTATTCTTTGTGTGCGTTTAATATTTTGGTGTTATGTGCCTAACATGCAATTGCCGATTACATTAATAAGGTCCCTCTTCCATTGTTCACTCCTCCAAGAAGCCTCCAGGAGTTAACTTCAACATTTCTTGGTGCAGTAAATTACTCAATACTTTGTAAGTAATATTGAATAAAATAACTATTGTACATCAGAAGGTTACATGGCGCTGGTAAGTTTTTAGTGTATATATTGTGAAAATTTATAATAATTCCATGCCTTATTATTGTCCGTGTGTGATAGATTTGTTCACTTTTAATTATGTATATACTTCTTGTGTATATGTTGTAGGTATGGTCTTATTCCTATCCTGGTAATTCATTTAGTCATCATCACATCTGATAAAATTGCAAGAACCTACGGAGGTGTAACTTTGTTATTTCTCCATATACCCGCAAGAGGCATTACATGATATAGCAGCGCTGACTGACGCTATCCTAAAACTGGTGAAAAGAAGAGAAGACATTGACAATGCATCAAACAAAAGCAATGCCAGAAAGTTATGAATATGCATATTCAGCGTAACCCCGCGGTACATTTTCCAAGGTTATATGTCGAATTTTGACCTACAACCTTAGACATCCGAGGTTTTTCCAAAGTTTTCTCCTTGGAAACCATGGACAATGCTGATATTTCGTCCAATGTTTTATAAGCCAACCTTTGACATTATCTCGTACATTTAAAAAACCTAGGACATACCTTAGACAAACCCTTGGACATGAGAACATAGTTTATATTTGGCTCAGAGTTTATTTCTGCATGCACATTATTTGATTGGGAACTGCTGTGCAAAGTGTGCCAAATGTCAGCTTAATTAAAGGAATATCAATTTTAAAATATATTTATTGCAAGTAGCCCATTCTGTAAAAAATCTGCAAGGAAAGTGCAGTCAGCACGTTTCATGGATACATGAAGTTTTATGGATACATAAAGTTTCATGGATACATAAAGTTTCATCATGGATACATGAAGTTTCATGGATACAGGCATTGGTTGGTAAACATTGACCTTGTTGCCTTTAATTGCTGCTATTTAAACTACTCATGGGATAGTTTTACATCAGCTCCAGTAATGACTGTTTACTGTTTATACATGCTACATGTAACAGACATATATTGAAAGAGCCTTTTTTATTTAAAAATGTAAGGGTATTGAAAATTGTGTTTTCTCAAAACACATTTGTCTCAGGAGGATTTGGAGTACAAAATCATATTTTTAGCATGACACAGCTTGTTTCAATCTGCTTTAAATCAGATCCCAATTTCACATAGGACAGTATTGATCTGAGTTAGAATGCATCTTGTTTTGGTAGGTATGTCAACATCTTCAAAATATATTTACACATTTCATTACAATGATCAAAGTTTTCTTAGTCAAATTAACATTTGTTTGACATGCCTGATGGACACTTCATCTAGAATACAGGACGGGCACAATATAAAATTAGAAAGGCCCCGGGCATCGGGCTGTCAGATTATTTTAGCACTGATATATAGATTGATACAAGAAAATAGTAAATTCCAGTGCAGATAGGAGAAAAAGAACAAGAAAAGAAACAGGAACAAGATACAAGCTGAGATACAAACTTGTTTGATTCGGTCCGATTGTAGAATATTCTTCCTTGTTCTTTTCCATTATGTGGTGTCGTACTTTTTAGTACATATTCCCACAATGATGACTTCGTCTAAACACATTTGGGCTAGAGTGCTATTAACTTATTAACCCTGAGCCAAACAGCTTGACATTTCCCTACGACATACTTGCAGTGAGATCACCTAGAGCAGATATACACCACCATTTCACATATTACTGTCCTTAACTGCCTGGCAATATCTAATAAGATGTGTTTGAAGGAAGCAATGGGTGAGTCCATTGTGCTAATTTGCATAGAAACAATCATGAGGTGAAACAACTCATTATAGGTATGTCAATGAGGTGCTAGGTGCGTGTACTGTAACAAAAGTTCTTACATATTATTTACAGGCACTTGATTGGGGGAGGGGAACTAATGTGTGTTATTGGTTTCACCATGAATTAAGTGCCTGTGATATTATGTTTTGAATGATAATGTTTGCACCATATGTATTATATTTTTGACAAGTTTGTGAACAGCGCAACGTTTCTTTGAAGTCAGATTTTAATGCATATATACAATGCATAGCATGATCATTTCAATTGTCAGAATAGTGTTCCAGTATAATTCATTTCTGAAACTTATTTAGGATGCAATAAACTATCTGAAAGCCCAAGAACAAATATTTCAGAATTCTTGGCTGACAGACTTTTTGAGGCACGCCACCGTAGCAATGAACATTAATGACATCCCCACGCTTTGAACCCTACTGAATTTATATTCGAACTGCAGCTATTGTTGTGTGACAATATTAAAAAAAGGGGACACTTTGGGCATGTGGGAAACGGAGTCCGGGCTTGTGGAACTTCAGTCAGAGCTTGTGAGTCACCAGCCCGTGGCCTGTGTCTAAATAAGCTTTTCTCTGAGCAGTGTATATTTATTATATCATAATCCCACACCCACGTCTCTTACATACAGAATATAATTGGTTAACCATTACTAAATGAAAGACAGTACCTTCCTTCGAGATCATATCATAACTGAATGGTACTGAAGCAGCAGGAATATGACCCAGTTACCCGGATTGTCATGATGCTGACCCATTTACCTAGATCTGTCAACTTAGCTTTCCTGAAACCCCCAAATTTGACCTGATAATGATGTTTCCCAACTTATATTAGTTAGAAGCTTGATATTGGCACTGCTATTCTGTTATTTCGTGTCAATTAAAACTTGTATAATTTATTTTAACTTTTTAAACACTAAAAATCCCTTTGATCACACATCCCTGAAATGCAAACAATGCAAAACATCTCTAAGCTACACATTGAAAGTGAACCCTCAAGCAAGAACAGTCATGATTTAGTCCATTGCAATCCCCTCAACATCGAGTCATGCCCATCATGAAAATGATATGACGGATAGATTATCAGTGTAGACATATTCCTGTATAAACAAGACCCGTGCCAGGCAATTTGCTTCAGTGCTTTTATGCTCCTGAAAAGAATGTCACCCATATAAAGTACGCACCACCATCACTCTCCTGTTAGAAAAGGAAAAGTATGTGAGCATCAAGCCCTTCAACACAGCAGCAGCAGCATCGACCGCTCCTTCTTAGAGGTCTCTTCAAGATATCCTAAATTAACCCATGTGAGTGTAGTGCAGAGAATGTGTGCCTAAAACGCAAATCATCTTTTTTCTGCCAAATCCTTGTGGTGTTTTGTGTCACAGTGCCGCCATCAGCAATTTGAGTTTGTAGCAATGAAGCAAGCAATTGTGGACCAATTTACTCAGCAGCTGCATCAGTTATCTTCAACCCAATCCTTCCCTGAAATAGTCCAATCACAACAAGAGCCTTGTGGCAAAAGCCTGTCAGCCCCAAAACAGTAGAAGCAACAACCCTCTTTTGAAAACTTCATTAACCTCCCATGTCTCCACAGAAAGCAGAACCCTGGTATCATGAATAACCAAATTTACTCAACTTTACTCAGTGACAGTTTCATGGATATGTTTCCCAACGTTACCTTGTGCTGTTTCACAGCCAAATTACATCAGACCATCCAACTGGATCACAAAGTGCATTTGCAAGTCACTTTGGTAGAAATCTTTCAACCCCATACAAATCCTAGACATCAATGAAAACCAAAACACTTTCATGGTCGACATTCTGAATGAACAAGTTTAACAACACTTGGATACAAATGATATCCTCTGGTTTACGAATTTAAAAAGCCGTCATAAACCAGTCCTCGACTGAATATCCATTTGAGAACTTTAATGTTCAGCGTCTGGGGGAAACAATTACTTCCACGTTAGACGAACAGTTTAGCAAAGCCCTGGTCAAAAATAACAAACAAGATTGAGTACAATAAAATTCCTCAGCGTCTGGACATGTATTTTTCAGAGACCAAACATTTTGTTTTGCATTGTATGTTGGATACAGTCACCGCTGAAGGACTCAAGAAATCCATCAACAGCAGGGAGGAGTTTTTCAATTATTTTAAATACCCTGTGCAGCTGAACGAATAAATGAAATAGATAATTGTGTATTCTAATGTGGTGGAGTATATTTGTTGGGAAACACAGCAACACCATTTCTGCGAGTCATTCTTTTCAAAGTGGATTCTGTTTGCTACTTACAAGGAGTGTGGAAACACGTATCACGTTCATAGTGAATTTGAACATCCTCACTATTAAGTAAGTCATATTTTGACAGATTGATTGATTGATTGGTTGATTTTTAACGGCGCATCAGCACTGTTAGGCTATTTAGCGCCAAACAAAGTGTTATTTGTATAATCTTGTAAAACTTATAAATGGTCCTATATCGACCAGCGATATAAAAGAACAAATGGCTGAAATTAAAAACGGTAAGATGGTAACGGTGCAAAATAAAGCTTCCCGATCAACGGGAGATGTAAAAAAGATGAATAGGTATTTAAATGGGACGGTATATATATATTGCATAAAACTGCACAAGGTGATAGCATAAAAGTCAGAGTTTAGAGTAAATATTGACAACTTTCAGGAACTCTATAATACGAGTGATGTTTACAGTATCAAAAAGTTCTTTCATGTCATGCACAATGTAATAACGATCGCGCGTAGGTGGTAGGTCAGAGCATTCTATCATAAAGTGCTTGACAGTGAATGGTTCATTAAAAGAAACGCACTCTGGTGGGTCTTCACCTTTTAGTATGTGGGTGTGGGTAATATAAGTATGACCAATTCGGATTCTTGCAATGACTATCTCCTCCCTACGAATGGTTCTGTAGGAAGGATTCCATTCTCCTAGAGTTGGCTTCATTGCATGAAGTTTGTTATTCACGGCATCATTCCATGATGCCTGCCACATCTGACGAAAGAACTTTTTGATACAAGGTTTAAAATCAGTATATGGTATTTTAAAATCAGATGGTTCATGGGTAACGGCCATTTTAGCAGCGCGATCTGCTTTTTCGTTACCTTTAATGCCAATGTGGCTAGGAAACCAACAGTATATTATATTGTGGGAGACACTCAGCTCGGTATTTTTGAAGAGTATGTTTTTTAATAATGGGTTCTCCAGTTTTCTATTGTGTAGTGACTGGAGTACTGATAGCGAGTCGGAAAAGATGATACTGTTTAAAATATGTTTCTTTTCTATATGTTGCAGAGCAAGGTCTATTGCTCTGATTTCGGCTGTAAAAATTGATGCTCCATTTGGTAAGCGAACTTGCGTTGTGTAATTTCCACAAACAAAGGCTGCAGCAGCCTTTTCCTCATCCTTTGATCCATCAGTGTAAATTCTGGTGTAGTTTCTAAATTCGGCGAGGAGTTCATGGTAATAGTTGTGTAAGACAGAAGGGTTTATTTCTGATTTTTTTCCCATCATGTAGCGTAAAACGTACTTTTGGTTGTTTAATTAACCAAGGTGGTGTTTCGGAGATGGACGTTTTCTGAATTTTAGAAAGATCTATATGTGTAGTGTCAAGGCTGGGTGATATTCTAATGCCAAAGGATGGTATGGCGTTTGGTTTATTTTCGTATAAAGTTTTGTATTTGGGTTGAAAAACAGCCGAAAAAGTAGGATTCAGAGGGTTTGATTTTAATTTGAGAGCATACTGTGCAGAAAGCATTTCTCTGCGATGCGATAACGGTGGTTCATTCGCCTCAGCTAGAACGCTTTCACACGGGGATGTTTTAAATGCTCCCAGAGACAGTCTTATTCCCTGATGATGAATTGGATCAAGCATTTTAAGATATGACTTTCGGGCTGAACCATACACAACGCAACCATAGTCTAGTTTGGAGCGAACATACGTTCTGTATAAAGTTAGGATGACTTTTTTATCAGCACCCCAGTCAGTGTGTGCTACTACTTTAAGTAGGTTAAGTGCTTTTAGGCATTTAGCTTTTAAGTTCTTTAGGTGTGGAATAAAGGTCAGTTTTCTGTCAAAGATTATACCTAAAATTTTTCTGGAATAGGTGTTCCATCCAGCGTGAGGTTCGGTTCATCGTGATGTTTTCGTAGCTGACAGAAATGCATGCATACCGTTTTTGATTTCGAGAATTTGAAACCGTTTGCATTGGCCCAATTTTTAATTTTGTTTATATTTTACTGCAGTTGTCTTTCAATTGTATGCATGTGCTTTGACCCATAACATATTAGAAAATCATCAACGTATAACGAGCAAACCACACCAGGAGTCAAACACTTGGTGATGCTATTAATTTTGATGTTAAAGAGCGTCACAGATAAAATACTGCCCTGGGGCACACCCATCTCTTGCTCGTGCAGATCTGAGAGGGTAGAGCCCACTCGTACTTTGAATTGTCTGTCTGAGAGAAAATTGGATATGAAAGAGGGCAGACGGCCTTTTAGACCTAAATCGTTCAGGTAATTTAGTATCCCGTACTTCCATGTCGTGTCATAGGCCTTTTCTAAATCAAAGAAAACCGCTACTAAATGTTCTTTCTTAATAAATGCATCGCGAATAAATGTTTCCAGTCTAACCAGATGATCATTGATGCTCCGGCCATATCGAAAGCCACTTTGGAAAGGAGATATTAAATTGTTAGTTTCCAAATACCAGACAAGCCGAGAATTGATCATTCGTTCCATTGTTTTGCACACACAGCTTGTGAGTGCAATTGGTCGATAGCTGTTGGGGTCTTGGCTATCTTTACCGGGTTTGGGGACTGGTATTACAGTTGCTTCTTTCCAGATTTTTGGTACATTACCAGTAATCCAAAAATCATTGAAGAGTTTCAAAAGAGATGTTAAAGATGATTCTGGAAGGTGTTTCAAAAGCTGGTAATGTATTTCGTCAGGCCCAGCGGAAGTATCATGGGCCTTATCTAAAGCCTCCCTAAGCTCCGATAGTGAGGACAATTGATTATAACTTTCCGAGTTGTTGGATGTGAATTTTAAACGTGACTTTTCTTTTTGAGTTTTAAGTTTTCGGAAGGCTTCTGAATAATTAGATGATGATGAATTTTTCGAGAAACTGTCAGCAAGAATATGTGCAATGTCACGTTTTGAACTAAAGTTGTTATTGTTCAGTGTCAGATGTCGGAGAGGGTTTTGTTTTCTCTTTCCGTTTATTTTGCGTATAGTGTCCCAAACTTTCTTAACAGAGGAACTAGAGTTTAAAGAAGAAACATATTTCTTCCATGATGCTCTTTTACTTTCTTTGATTGTGCGGCGAGCTTTGGCCCGGACAATGCGATATATATTTAAGTTTTCGGGCGTCGGGTGATTATTTAATTTTTTTTAATGCTTCTCGGCGTTGCCGTATGGCTTCCTTACATTCCTTAGTGAGCCAAGGTTTTAGGGTTCTTTTACAGTTTGTTGAGGACTTGGGGATAGATTCTTCTGCAATGTCCGTTAAAATAGATGTAAAATGCTGAATGGGATCGTTAACATTGAAAAATGTATCCTCATTCAGCCTAGTTTTACAGAGTGTTTCGAACTTGGCCCAGTCGGCCTTCTTTAAATTCCATTGTGGAATTACTTCATCAATTGTAGAGTTATGATTTACAAGGGAGATTGGGAAGTGATCGCTGCTGTGAAGGTCATCAGCGACCTTCCATTCATAGTCCAAAAGCAGCGATGGAGAAAAAATTGTCAAATCGATGCATGTGTATGTACCCGTGCCTGGGTGTAAATATGTAGGTGTTTTGGTATTATATAGATACAGATCGTGTCTAGAAATAAGGTCTTCAACTGTGTGACCTCTGTCACTTATATGATTCGATCCCCATAAAATGTTATGGGCATTAAAATCCCCGAGTAAAACAAATGGCGCGGGAAGCTGTTGAACAAGGTCGTCTAATTCTTTTGGTACTAGGTTAGTGTTTGGTGGTAAGTAAATAGAACAAAATGTAATCACTCGATGTAGAGTGACGCTTACAGCAATGGCTTGTAAAGTGGTGTTTAAATGAATGAAGCTATGAGGAGTTCTGTTGTTCATAATAACAGAAACTCCTCCTGATGCCCTATCAACATTTGGAGAGCAGGTGTTAAACAGGGAGTAGTTTTTAAATGTGATATTGTCCGTATCTTTCAAGAATGTTTCTTGAAGGCATAGTACCGCAGGATCATGTTCGTTTAAAAGCAGGAGAATATCATTGTAATTTGCTTTAAGTCCTCGACAATTCCATTGTATGATAGTGTTTTTCATTATAAATTTAAATTAAAGATTGTGGAACTAGGTTAGGCCTTTCGCAGAGGGAATTTGTTTTGTTATTTCTCTGGAGGAAGTACGGGGGTGAATTTTTTGTTTGTAGGTCTGGAGTTCCCTTGGGCGCGTGTAGCAGATTCTTCTGCATCCATGCTCTCGATGTCTCCAAACCTGTTATAAAGTTTGGTTGGGTCATCTGACCCCTTTTGTTGCCTGTTTCCATGAAATTTATTTTTGTTTTTTTGGTGATTTAGCTTGCTGGGTATTGCTGAATGTAGTTTGTGTAGATGCCGTGTTTCTCTGTGATTGGTAATGAGGGGTGTTTGAGCTTGGTGTTGAATTGGGTGCTTCTGTTTGTGTTTGAGCGTCCTTCGTTGTTTTAGGACTGCTCTTCACTACAGTGGAGAAGGTTGGGCCAGGATGGGCTGTTTTCGCCTGTACAAGTTTTCTGGCTTCTGGATAGGGAATATTATTTGTGTATTTTACCCTCTGAATTTCCTTCTCCTGTTTCCAGTTATCGCAATCCTTGGAATTTGCGTGGTGCTCCTTTTCACAGTTGACACAATGCGGAGTTGCTCTACAGTCAGCTTCCTGATGAGAATTTTCTCCGCATCGGCCACATATTTGGGTTTTAGAGCAGCGGTCTTCGTGATGGCCGTATTTTTGACACTTATAACATCGAAAGGGGTTTGGAATGTAGATGTCAACCTTCACTTGCAAGAAGACAACTTTGACCACTTTGGGTACAGTTGGCTTGTTGAAGGTGAGTACAATGGTGTTGGTGTCCTACAGGTTATTATTCAGTTTGATACGTATTCGACGGACTGCAGTGACACCTTCACTTTTCATTCCTTCAATGATATCTGCCTCGGTGACTCCAGCCAAGTCACGACAGCGAATCACGCCTTTGGGCATGTTGAGTGTGTTGTGAGCGAATGAGGTCACTGGAATATCTAAAAAAGTTTTTATTTTCTTGATATTGTCTGACTGACCTCGTCGCTCACATTCCACGAGAAGGCAACCCGATTTCAGTTTTTTTGACGCTCTTTGGCGTACCAATCAAACGTGTAATTGTTTTCTCGATCACAAACGGAGAGAGTGAAGCAAGGGATTTTGCGGCATCTTTAGATTGTATTACCATGAAGCGTGGAAATGTGTCCACACTACATGGTTCGTCGTCCGAGTCAAATAAAGTTTTCGTACGTTTATTTTGATTCTTTTTGGAAATATCCATTTTGGCTAGATTAAATATTCAGCACCCGTGCTCCCCACCCACCAAGGAGCCCAACAAGGGGACACTTTTCAAGTGTCAAGGATACACAGATGCCATACTCAGTTGATAAAATTACCTTTGATTGACCCTGAAGTCGCCAATTTCTAAGGTCGGTAAAATTACCCCCCGATTGACCCGTTAAGCCACCGCCTTCTAGAAAGTCTTCTAAGACTTGGAAAAGAGAAAGATAAAGGATTAGAATATGGGGCAACGGTGGTATCAAGAGAGATACAAGGAGAAAGATAAAGGAGGTGAGAGAGTAAATAAAGACTTCCTAGGGCTCGGCGTGACCAGCCGATTTGTCGGAACCGGGCCCATCCCGACCACCCGTCTAAGAGAAGTAGAGGCCAAAGTAGTGTATTGCAGGGAAAGCCTCTGCTCAACTACCAGGATCCTTTCCTCCTCCGACACGGGACGCAACCCACGGCAAACAGGTTGCCTCTACTTAGTCGCCTTTTACGACACGTAGCGAGGCACGTCGGGCCAATTCTACAACCCCGGACCCGCAGGGGGATATTTTGACAGTGCTAACATTGGCATGAAAGGAGATCCAGAACAAGATATTCCATTCTCAAAAGGAAGAGTCACAGTGAAACTACATTTTTGAAAAAGATTATCTAATGACTTGTAAATCATGTATCCTGTGTACAGAGGGGTCACTAGACGAGGACATGATTTAGGAGATATGCTGAAATCTGCATTTCATTCAGCTAGGCCCCGGTCTTGAAACCGATGGTGATGCGAGGATTGCATGAGTTGAAATATGCTGCTTTGACGTAAGGACAAGAATTTCTCCAAAATGTCATCATTGAGAAACAAAATCCCAAAGAAGCCTTCTTGGAAACAGGCAAAAATATTTTGCTGAAGCTGGACAAGACATCTTGGCTCACCGAGAGAATCCTATAAATGCACTGCACGCTTCTGACAAAGTCATTCCTTCCTCGCTCACACCACAGCAAAGGACAAGGCAGAAAGAGATGAGGAAACCCTCCAGAGTTCATAAACCCATTGCGAGAACGACTAAGAAAAGAACAGCCAGATAAGTATACGTCTTTGTTTATTAAACATAAAAATGCTTCACCGAGAATATTGCAAATGTTTCAAGTTAGAACTGGATCTGTTTACTATTCCACCCACCATGTTACTGATGCAAGAATTCCAATGGGTAGAATTTTATACGTCGCATTTTTGATTACCTCAGATCCCATCGAATTTGAAATCAAAGGACAGACTGAAGACTACATCGATCTGAATACCAGTTATGTGTACCCGATAGCCAAAGTTCTCAAAACCGATGATACAGCTATAGGTGTGGATACCAAAGTAGTTCTCCATCAACATTTTTGTGCATTCATTGTTCAGCAAAGTGGATTTGTATTTGAATAGCAAACTAGTCAGCCGTAATATGAATGCTTACCCTTTCCAAGCGTAGTTAGAAAATCTCAACATACAGAATAAAAGCCACATCTGGATGCTTGTGCAGTATGGAACCTGAAACGTCAGCCAAGTTTTACGACACAACCATGCAGGACTTAATGAACGTTGAAAGAAAATCCTAAAAGGGAGCCGTTTAGAACTGATGGATCGTTTGTATTTGGAAATGTGATTGTAAGGCAAATATGTGTTGAACCGAGTGGATATATGCATGAAACTGAATTCAGCAGTACCATTTTCATTATGATGGTCAATGCAAACGAGTACAAAACAATCTTCCAGGATTCCTAGCCTTTACATGCCACGTGTGGAAGTGTTACCCAAAGAGGAAAACATGTCACACTTTGAGTAGAACGACTGCCAAGTATCCAATACAAGTGAAGTGAAACATTTTACCTTTGCCACGGGTCTCTGATCCAAGATCGAAGATCATTTTTTCCAAGGACATTTACACAAACATTTAAACATTGGCATCATCAGCAATGAAACCCTCAATGGAGCCACTTAATATCCGTTCGAATTTAAGCACTGCAAAGTGACCAAGAGAGAATTCAGTTGAGATGACAAGACCTTGTATACAAGACCAAATCTAATTTTGAGCAGAAGAATTCCTTAAGATCTAACATGTCCTTGTACGAAGCCACGGGACAGTTAGGCACCAACGATATTCAAGATAATTCAGATGACGATTATGCAGGAGGTTATGCTTTGTGGGCTTTTGATTTCACTCCTGACCGAAGCAGCGATAAAGGACATTTCCACTGAAAAAATCATGTCAACTTCATGTGGAACTTCAGTTTGCAGAAGCTCTACTCAACACTGTGAACATCATCTTGTATGCAGAATTTGACAATACTCTAGAAGACAAAAGTTTGAGAAAAGTGACTCTATACTGTTATGTATATTTAATTTAATTGTTTGTTTGTTAGTTACAAAAAAAATGTAATTTAACATTGCATGCTGGACATGACGTTGTCCAAAACTGAATTCATTTCTGCTTGACCCGATTGACATATTTATTTTATTTTGTGTAAATAACTAATACATAGCTAACTTATTATCTATGTGTTTGGGCTTATTATCAGGATAATTATTAATAAAAGCAAAACTTTTATTTGTGTCTAAGTTTTTGAACTACGTGAGTGTATTCCATGTTATGGTTTTGATTTTGTGAAATTCAGGAACATTCTAGAAGATTATTTTTCATTAGGTAATGTTTGTTGCTTTTCTACAAAATGCTAATGTGACCCGAGGTCAAGTAGAGAACTATATAATATTGTGATCGTGAAGACTTGGTAATTCATGCTTTAACATTTAGTACGTTCAAGCTGTATTATGTTGTTTTCATTTAGGATGATTTTATTTCCTCCAAATTATTGAAAACAAGTGATTATTTTCTCTGGAAATACAAAAGCTCTCGGATAAAATTATAGGATTGAGACATTCACTGGAATTTATATTGAATTCAAACCTGGATTTATATTACTGTAATTCGACAAAAGACTGTTGACACATCAACACTTATAAGATATAACAGACACGTCATCGCCTTAAGTTTTTGGGTCTCTTTTGGATTTGTATTTAGTTTTATTCAGGACTTTAAATTACTAGGACTTGTGTCTTTAATTCTTGCATAATTTGGGGATTCAATTCACAATACCATACATTCCTTTTTCTAACTTTGACTTTGTATTCAAGGGAAATAAATTATTTGTTAAATGTTACAACGCTTGTCGTTTTTCACTCTTTTCTGTTTCTTATTTTAAGAGCATAAAATCGTAACGAGGTTATAAGAAGCTAGGGAAGAATATTATCCCTCTTTGGAATGTGAAGCCTCTTTGGAGATGGGGAAAGAGAATGTCTTTGAACCAGAACCAAAACAAAAAGATAAAGACAAAGACAAAGAGGACATCATGATGTTGAGATGGCCAGAAAAAAGAAGAATATTTAATCTCCTATTTTGCTAAGCAATGGGCTGAAAAAGTGACTGCATTGAACCATACTGTTATGGATGTCATAAATCTTCCATCAAATTCTACACAATAAATGAATGGTGATGAGCCAAGAAGACAAACTGGAACAGTGTCAGATGACATCTGGAGTCTCACCTCAGAAGAAGCAGTGTTGCATCAGTGGTATAAAAAACTTGTGTGACTATTCCTCCCCTCCATCGAATTATGTGGAGATCCAAAGATGAAGTACAAAGATGAAGTGAACAGCCATTTACTCGAAATAGATTTTAAAAGAAAGAGTCAGGATTGAATTACTGACTTATTAGTACCTGTGAAATAAAAAGAATGGATACCTGGGAACTTCATTACCTTTAGACAAACAGCTTGTATACGGCTTCTTGGAACTCTGTCGTGTACACTAAATATGAACTTTCTCATCGCACACCTAAAGACATTCAAGCTTATGTCATCAACACCAAAGACAATCATCAACCATGAACCCCTTGGGTGGCCATCGACTTTCCCAATGATCAGTTTGTAGTATTTCGATTCTTATGGGTTACCACCTTTGGAAGACGATATAATTGACTTTATGAGTAGAAATGCAAAGACAACTTGATTCAATAATGTGAAATTATGAGCAACATATTCCATGGTGTGTGGATAATATTGTGTACATTTTCTTCATCAATGCAGTTTTTATATCACCTAAAACATTTAGTGGCTTGTTTTGATATCAGCTATTCTAGAAACAATGATAAAGTAGAACAATGGTATTGTGAACATTATAGTTATATTTTATCTTTAACTAGGAAATGTAGTGTGCATCGATGGCCAAGTGACCTAAATAAGTGGAAGTCGAGTTTGACTCCACAATGTTGTCAACCTTGTAAAAATGGTCCTGTTCGAAAACAAAATTTTGACTTGTTGATTTTGTATTGAAGAGGTTTCTTGTTGTTAATAACAATGTATTTTTAAAATGGTTGTATGATGTTTAAACTGACACTGTATGAATATGTGCTCCTTCACTATCCTCTACGTCATGTTAGCAATAGTGTTCCCACAAAACCGAAGTTGTGTTTTTCATGGCATCTGCACTTGAGGCATATAACGCGGTGCAGTCACCACTATGGATATCCATCTATCGTTTACTCATCAACAGATAAACATGCCTTCAAAATTAGTGAAGATGAATGCATCATGTCAGGCTGAAGCCAGAAGAAATGGGGATGACGGGATGTTAAAAAAGGCACAAGACCTCACAGAATAAATCTTCTACAAAGTGAAGCAAGAAGAGGAAAAGTGGATAGAGAGTTATAGATAGAAGAAACAGCAGCAACAGCAGGAGCAAAGCAGAGGATTTGTGGATAGTTATATTTCTCTGTCCACAGTGGAAAAACCTGAAACAAGACTTGGCAGTCCTTGCAAATGTTTAGAAATTGCCAGAACTAAATAAAGCAGCCCTTTTCTGGGTTACCCTGGTCTCTAGATAATAGAATAATCAATTGTCAAAAATAGTTCGTTTGCATGTTAGTATGCTGGTGTTTGTATGGGTGTGTGTATGTGTCTTTCTTACATAACAACATTTTCCTTATTCTACAATGAGTGCATGTATGTATGTATATACGAATGTATGTATGTATGTATGTATGTATGCATGTATGTATGTATGTATGTATGCATGTATGTATGTATGTATGTATGTATGAATCCATGTATGTAAGGGTTTAGACGTATGTCTCTAAAGACGTCATACCCTTGTTTGCATGATGGTGTTTGTTTGGTAGGTTTGGTGTACGGTTGAATGCGTTTGTTATAGTATAGTGTGTTTGTATGTAAAAATGAATGTGTCTTTTAGGTCCACATGGTACAGGTTTTCAATACTAGGGCCTTGTGAGCATATTGTAGTTTGTTTGAAGAGTGTCGTCCTTCACGTCCGTGCTTCAGGAATATAAAATAGTGCATTTGTCAGTATGGCTGCCCATCGTTATAAATGATTAATGAAAGGAGTGCATAAATGATGGAAATTCAAGGGTGTCTGTGTCATGCTGAAAACCTGATGGAAGAACTGGTCCTCATTGCTTTGGAGGACAGAAAGGTTAAAGAGAAGAAGAGTAAGAGGAAGAAAGAAGAAAAGATGCAGCCCGAGTGTCCTGTGGCTTCTATGGTGAGAACATGGCAGTAACCAAAGCAACAGCAATCACCTTAGGATTGGGATCAGGAGTTGGAGAGACAGCGGGGAATCATGATGTAGACATGAAGCATCATGTCACACCCAGTCACATTATCCTGACACCAGCCTGACCAGTTATAATATTAACCTCTTAAAGTTGAGTGCCTAGCAAGGCAGCTGTGAGACATTTTTATAAGTCTTTGGTATGACTCGGCAAAGTTCGAACCCACGACCTCCCGCATCCAAGGCAGACAGTTTAACCACTTAGGCCACCCAAGCAGTAGTTAAATTAAATTCAAAGAACTGTGACATATCGGTCACAATGACCTAATTGTTGAATCATGTTTCATGAATACAATTATTTCACTATTACAAAGTAGATACAACAAAAATCATACCATGAGCTAAATTAGTAGTGTGCAAATCAGTTTTAGATTTTCATTACTGATCTAGGTCACAGCCTTCTACCCCACCTCATATAAAGCAACATGCACATGCCCATACATGATGATTACCCACAGGTGCTCTTGCAAGGAGAATCATCTAGGGTAGAAGGCAGTGACCTTGAACAGTAATCAACAAACCCATATTACCACATGGATCACAAGGTCCACAAGTACATACATGACTTGTATCAATGCTCATGTGGGGTACACACTTTGAGCTTGAGTGTGGGAATGTATCACATACAGTCTTTGAACAAATGTTTAGGTGTGCTAGCAGACAAATCAAAATTTGCAGTAGTGTTGATGGACTGGTACATCCAGAATCCGACATTTCTAAGTATAGTGGGACTGGTTCTTGTATAAGGATGTATTTGTTAAAAAAACATTTTCACAAACCATTCCATTCTTAATAAAGAAATGTATAAATCTGTCGTGCCTATTATCTCAAAGCGAAAGTATACATTTCTGGTACGAATAAGAGCTAGTCAAACTGATATTTTGAAACTTTTGGAAGCTAGTCAAATTACTGGCTGGCAGAAGCAGAAAAAATATTGTAGAGACATACAATTATTCTATGACTATGATACCATGTAAGTCATGAGATAGTAATTCAAAATGGCATAGTTTTCATACTGGATTATTATGGGGAAGATGCACTCAATTGTTTTCCTATCAGACTCTTAATTTAAAGTATGACTTAGTTCACTTACCTTCTAAGTGATTGCCGTGGTCAAGCTAGTGAATGCACTATTCTCATCAGAATAGTGCCAGTGTGACTCAAGCCCATGGAAAACAATATTTCTCTTAATAATTAAAGAGACATTGATGTTTGAGTTTTTTATATTTAAAAAGATTAAAGTCAATATGATTATAATATAAACTGGATATCAATTATATGTACGAAGCGCACGTATGTCTGAGACATACTTAGACAGAACAATCTTTGGACCAGCTTCTAGCTTGGGCCAGATTCTTGTATGTTGTTTGGCATACTAGGAGCTCGTCTATGGTAGCATTCCAACAACTGTAGTTGATATGAACTACACATCTTAGCTCACGTCTGGAACTGCATGCATAACAGCTTACAATTATAAAGATACTGATCTATAAGCACAGATTGTTTCCTTTCATGTTAAACAATTACTGCAGCATATATAATGGTGGAAAATGCATAGATTAATACATATAGTATTTTAATGGATTTATGCATGTATATAAAGCTGGCATTATATTACAAACCACTGGAGTGTTTCTAATGTTACAGAAAGAAAGCATCACTTGAATGCATCACATAGATTTATCTTTATGTTCCAAAAAGTATGGTTTTTCAAATAGGCATCCTAAAAATCTGTATAAATTGATTAACTTAGGATTTATCTTGGAAGCTCAATAATGCAAACTTTGTGAAGAACGTAATACAAGGTGTTAAAAGTCTTTATTCTATATTGTGCAAGACAATTCAACATATTTGAGTCACCTGTGATAGTGAAGACCACAATAAGAAATAGGTGAGATTTCATGAACCCCTTTCCAAGTCCAGACAAGCAAAAGCCATAAAAGAGATATAGAAACAAGCCAAAATGTTTAAAATTATTAGTTTTGATGATGTTAACAGCTGCATGAGGTTTGGTGCAATCCTTGGTAATGTCATTTGAGCTGATCTTGACTTCATCATTTATTTGCTACTGATTATGCAGACAGCATGTATGTCTGTTTACAAGACCTCTGAATGGTATTACATACAATCAATATGCTTAAGCACAACACTTGCTGAATCTTTAGACCTCAGTGGCTCAGCTTCTTTGTATCGAATGGTAATATCAACCGTGGTAGTTAACATGTACTTGTAAGTACATCCCAGGATATGATCACTGGAAGAAATAAAAGATTCGACATCAAATCATCCACGTGAAATCTTTCTTGGCATGGATATTAAATTTGCTACAGGGTTTGTTTGGCCAACCATGCTCAAGTATCCACGTGAGAGACCTTTACAGATCTTGCTAACGTTTCAATAGCAGCTTCACCTTTCCAATACCGCAAGGACTAGTAGTAGATAATATCCATGTTTGTTATATCAATGTGCTTTACCTCCAAGCATCCCACTATGAGCAGTTCTAAACATCATACCTCCTTTGATGATCCATATTTCTCTTCTAGGATTGATCAAGTCATGAATAAGATCTATATGACGTGCATGGATATCATTTGATGCTTTGAAAGCAAGGCCCTGCTGGAAACATGCAGCATCGACAAGGTTTATATAGGTGCTTCTCAAGACTTCAGTTGGTTGTTAGTTAAGCCATATATCCACCTGTGTTCCAGGCTAACAATATCATTATCCAGAAATGTGCATTTCACCAGTGTAGATGCTCCATGATAATCCAGGTAGCTTAATTAATTCAGCAGCGACATCACCACTGGCAACATTTTTGATCAAGTAAACTTCTTTGCTTCAAAGTTTTTATGGCTCAACCATTATGTTTTAGAAGTGGCATCAGAAATAATATGAAGACATGATGGTGTTATGCAACAGGTGATATTCAACATGGCATCACAAAAGATAAAATTTGAGTTCACTGACTTTTCTGTGCAGGAAAAGCCCATAACACATAAGAACATTAATAGGTTTCCAAACTCAGTTCATGCATAAATCATCCGCCTGGCTGGATCAGGTTAAATTCAGCATTTGGTGAATATGACTTTGAAATGTTTAATGTGGAATCAGTTGTACAAAATTGTGCGGTTAGTAGATGATCAACGGTGTTATGATGTAATCTGAGGCTTTACCATAGCTCTTCAGTTGTGGCCAAGAAGTAAATCATGCAATCTTGATTCCTTTTCCACAACTGATGAAGTGCCTATCATTGAAAACCATGATTCGTTTGAAAACAATGTCGTTGTGTAGGGTAATATGATGGCTGAACAAGACAACCCGGTAAGAATAGTTCCCAAGGCTGACACAAAAACATATGATCTATATAATGCAATGTTATGCAAACATGCCTAAAGTAATCCAAACCAACTGTAACATGTCAGTGGTAATTTGTGCTATTGATGGTCTCATGAACTCTGATATTGAACACTCACGGGATCAGTTTCAAAATATGTTTGCAGCGGTTACTCAGGAGCCCTATAGTCTTTTGACTATTGACTTGACGGATGTACAATGCACATATCAAGCTGATTTTGGACGCCATAAATCAAACAATGGTTTTATAAATATAATGTCAAACCTGCCTGTGATATCACATCAGAGTGGGGGGGGGGGAACACTGCAAAGATGCTCTTAAACGTCAGGAAATTATTTGTAATGGTATAGCCAGACATAAAAGTGTCAAGGATATGTTACAGATGAAACAAACTGCACAGAAAGATCTCACAAAGAACTTTGAGCATACATATTTGCACTGATCAAACCAACTAAGAGATTGTAGCCAGGAACACAAAAGCCATTAAAGAGATAAAAGTTGTGAAACCAGGGCAACTACAGCAGCAATGATTTGTATATGTAGAAATGGGTCCTGTTGTTAAGAAAAGTCAAATGTGTTAAAGATATTAAGAAAACCACAATTAGAACCATGGAGACTATTTGAAACTTGCTAGAGGCGATTATGGAAATCAAAGATGACATCCGAGAAGTAGGCGAAACTGTTAGTGTTATGATGTACTTGATGAAGTAAATGGTAAGTGGCAAGTGAGAAGCATCCATCACTATTACGCTTGTACAAATCAATGATGAAAACACCACAACAACATTTTAATCAAATTTGTTGCAAGTGGATCTTTGAAAATTGATACTTGCCAGTTTTACCTTAACAATGAGTGGAAATAATTTGTGCTTAAAATAACAGAATATAAAGATGTATGAACCAAGTAGGCAAATTGGGAAGCTTATTATCAAATACTTTATACATTTCAAGAAACAGACATTATAAGGAAATGTTTGAACGCTTATGACACCAGTAGAAAAGGGAAAAATCCAAAGTCATGCAATTTTACTTCAACCTGAACCCAGATCATCATACGAACCTGCCGCGTCACAAGAAGATGTTGTCAAAAAAGCAGGCAGAAGCGGCAGGCCCGCCCGAACCTGTATGCAGAAACCTGCGAGGAAAGAAAAAGCAGACAGGTTTTGAGAACCTGCACCACACAAAAACCTCTTGTGCCATAACAAGAAAAATGTGCATCTATATGTCAATTAATACCTTTATGCACCCCAACACTGATTTAACAAAGAAAACAAGAACTAAAGAGGTTGATGGAGCAACACTAACATAAAAGAGGTATTGTGGACTTTCTTGACCCTCGTGACCTTGCTGATTCGTTAGAAACACTCGTGGGGTAAGTTTGCACAGGCAACAATGTGATAGAAGTCACTAATGAGGCCATATCGATTCGTCAGCGGCTGTTCACTAACGACATCAAGGATCTAGGGATATGTTAAGCATTGATGCATGAACTTGATGAAGACATTGAAACAACAATGATGATGAATTCTGCAGCAATTCTTCATGAAATCACTGCTGCAAATCAGCAAGTCATTGCAAACGCCATCCTGAGCATTACCTCGATACGAATCTCACCAATGAACCAAGAATATGTCATTTTTCTACACCAGTCACCAAAGGGAAGACTGCAAGACTCAAGATCACACAAGCACTATTTCATATGTATGAAATATCTGATATGACACATCTGATATGCCACAGACAACCAAATAATCAAGGTGACACATTTAGTGCACCAATTTACTCTGTAATGATGTGTGCATGGAATGAAGATACTCAAGTCAGCTGTATGGCACATGTGACGTGCAGCACCCACTTACATTTTCGGCAATAGGGACAATTGCCGCAGATACTAAAGGGGATGGGCATTCATATGCCTAGCTATCAGTGTGATTGTCATTAGGGTGGAAGTCTTAGTTCTAGTTCGAGCCAACAATTTCCGTTGTCATATTATTATATTTGAATTTTTTGGGCTCATGTTCAGTTTCATAGTATGCTCCAATGCTTTTGTGCTTTATTCTCAAGAATTCACTACCATAATTTTAACATTTAACTGAGTATGTGTGGTTCATGTAGCATACTTATAGGTGATATGTATCATTATATTAATATGGATATTGCATAGACCTGTGCAATGCACCTTAATAGTTTATTGTACTGCTAACTAATAATCATTTGGTACAGTATTAGATTTTGACATAGCATGTTTTAGGCATCATTACTACTACATCTTTGTGTTGTTCATGCGTTAATGGAATTCATGCCTATGAGAGTGTTTGTAGTATGCACCAGTTAATTCTCTTGAGTGTGTTATGTAGAATGCATCTGTATTTAATATTTTAGGTAGCACTTGTGAAACAGAGATTATCTTTAAAGTAATCTTATCTTTAGATAACTTGATGGGACTAGGAGTATTCAAGCTGAGAGTGGTAATAGGGAACTACTAGGGGCGCATCAGAGCGAAATGATTTGCAGTAAACCCGGTGCTGTAGCTATGTGATGTTGGACCTGATGTAGACAGGTGAATGGTTGCCTGTTTTACCCATCCAGCTATTTGGCAGATGTACCATTGTACAAGAGGCATGCGCCACCCATTAGACCCAGTTAGTGGAAAAATGATGTTGAAGGAGCATAATAATAATAATAATAATAATGATAATAATAATAATAATAATAATGGCTTTTATGTGATTATTAGTCATATGGAAAGCTGAACAAAAGACTGTTTGACCACTTAAGTTAAGTACAGTATTGTCTGACTACTTCAGTTTAATACAGTAGTGTTTGACTACTAAAGTTCAACACATTAGTATTTGACTACTAAAACGAATCACAGTACCATTTGACTAAGATCTGACAGTGATATACCATTACTGGAGTTAATCATTGTAATACTGACTGTTATGTATCACATTGAATATTTCATTGTTAAACTTGTGTATTAATTGTCATTGGTGTGAGATTGAGATGCACTTTAATACATATCGTATCATTAAATGTACATGTTTTGTATTTTTGTTCGAACCCATTTCGGTCTCAAAAGGTTGCAAGCTCAGCTGCATTACAGCATATTTATTTATTACTGTGGCCTGATATTCAGTTGGAGCTGTTCAATTGTCTTCCCGTAAATACCTTGTTCATGTTTTTGTCAGATGATGGGGCAACCTGGTATATTGCTGAGCTTCCCATTGACATGTACAACATTGCCTAAATTTATGAAGAGATCCCACATCAGAGTTCTTGGTGACTGGCAAACTGTATACAAATGAAAACGAACAGACAGTACTGTAGTCTTGTTTAAATCTACGCAGTATATGGTTGACATTACGTGGTTGTCCATGAGAACGAGGCCCGAAAATATTGACGAAAGTCCCATCGATGAACAAATCTTGCACGAGAACGAAAGAGCTTGGATTCTAAATATCCCCAGAACTGTTGGTATTGATGATTAATACGACCTGTGACACTATCAGTAGTAATTATGAAAGTGGAGCTTTCACAAGCATAGCTGCCCAAGGTTGTATATTATTTGGATTCTCCAAAATGTTTCCCCAAGTACTTTGTTCTCAATTATTTCTACAGCACCCATGTGACTTCCCTGTCATAATGACAAGTTGGCATATATGTTTTACCCTTGTGGACCAGGACAGACACATGTTAGACCCGCATGGGGTGAACTTGATAATACTGTACATTAGAAACAGACCTGACATTTAAATATGAGAGTTGTATGTGGACCTGTGATACTAATGCATATTGTTAACTTGAGATAACCCATTTCATAGTATTTTATGGAATGAGCTTTGGTAACACTATTCCTGTATGCTACACAGGTATTACAGAGGTACTTTCAGTCAAGTATGTGTTGCACCAATCACTAATAAACAAGCTGCAATGCAAGTCCTTCACAGTGTCAAAAATTGCTGCATATAATTTGAAAAATCTAGGATTAGAAGCTATTCAATCAATTTGAGATCGACCATGACTAAATAACTCAACAGCAAAAGGTTGAACCAAATGGGATATACTGTCATCAATAGAAACCATGCCAGCATAGGTCAGACTAGTTTTCAATCAAGCTGATTAGTAACCTATACTTGACTCAGCTATTGAAAGTTTGATAATAAGGGGAAAATTACACTTGTCTCTCAATCACACCTGTCTCTTAAACAAATGAATCCAATACTGTACAACGTCCCAATTTAATGATATATCCTATCAAGACTCTCTTGTCTTAACTTGGGTGACATAAAAAGTGAAACAAGTTTACTAAAACAAACAAATACATTTATTTCTCTAATTTACAAAATGAACATTTTTAGATCACTTACAGTACTGTGAATAAAATCTCAAATAATCCTAAAAGTTATACAAATCCAAAAACCGATAGTGTACCAAATGATTTCAAATATTGAATGTGCTGATATACCAAGACTTGAATATGTTGATTCACCAACAGTCTTGATGTATCTCAGTGGTATAATCCAGAATGTCTTCAAATCAATTAATAATTATCCCAGAATAGCGACTTTGTCCAATATAACAATGAGCGATTTGTAATTCCAATTTAAAAAAATTAAATAAATGATTCCTCTCAAATTATATCTGAACACAACTGAACATGATTCCAGCGACTGATCTTAAGATAGGAATGAAATATTATTTACCTCAAACTCATATAGAAACCAAAGCCATTAGAAAATGACCATGAACTGGGTTTAAATTTCTCTTCCAGATGTAAATAAGGCTTAACATTGAATTCAATATCAATAAGCATTTTTGTTTTAATATAAAAGTCGGGAACACATACAAATACATAGGAATCGAATCCCGATTGTGACATGGGCATGCCTGTGTTGGTAGATAGCATCACAAAAGATTTTCATAATTATTTGTACCTGGCTAGGGTTCATGATCAACCAAACGCAATACAGGACGTGCCTGGTTTTCTTACCTATGAGAGGCCTTCTTGGAAATCGAAAGAAACAAAACAGACAATAACGATTACCCTGTCATTACTCACGCTGGATTTGATAACAATGTAATCATGACATTATTCTGCAACACGTGCCATTTTACAGCATTATGAATAAATTCATGGGTCTCATTGAGGTTTTCATGTGCAGTTCATCTGTCGCATATGCAGGTGAATCAGTTAATGCAGCCAAAGGAGACAACAAAAAGAGACATTCAAGTTGTTCAAGTCAACGGTGGAAAAATGCAAAAGACCAGTGCAATATTTCCATTCCTTGCAACTATTACAGTGCTCTAGGAAGCTGCAACTCCAGAGGATGCATAAGGAGCTGCATTACGGGCTATTCGAACTGCATCCAGGATGTATCTGAGTAATGGCTAATGAAGGCTGCATTGTGTATTGTAAATGATTCAAATATGAAAACGGTCATCAATTAACTACATCGACTGGCAAATGCCGTCCTCGTTGACCACTTTTTATTTACTCGTTAGTCAAGCATTTCTGAGGTGTCTTGATGTAGGATTTACTCTATTATTCCACATACAGTGAACACTGGTATCATCAACTGGCATTCATAACCATGACCATGGATTCATCTCTTTACAAATGTAGTGACACCCAATCATCAATGATTGTATAATGGCTCGTACGGGTCTGCACTTTCACTTAAAGTTGTTGATATTTTTAACCTGGAGAAGTGGACATCAACCACTGACTTATTCAATGGTGCCATTGAAAACTAGGCTTGATTGCCCTATATTTGAAAATCTTGTTGCTAAATTATTGCTCGCACTTGAGCATTTGCCAACACGAGTGCTTATTGATTTTACTTCGTCGTTTAGAATGTACATTTACGAATATGCAAAATAGCAGTTAATGTTTGATATGATGTCTCAGTGACCAGATGCCATGCTGATATGAATCAAACAAAATATAAAAATCTGAATACAAAAAATATTTCGATTGAGCTTTCCAACCGGGATGCTGCTATCATTGTATTTTTGAAGCTCAAAATGGAAAACTTAAAATTTCTAGCATGAACATCCAATATGAGACTGCAAAATGCCTGCCTGAAGTCAGCAAATGTAGTGTACTTCGATTGCATTTATAAATAATTACATTGATATAGCCGAAATACAGTGAACCATTGTATGGATGCAAATATTGCAAAGCTACTATCACCACCAAGCCTAATAATATCATGGGTAGTATTAACTGGAGTATTAGCCAGAGAAAATGTTTGAAACATATAATGATAATAAAGCTCAAGGTCAGCTTCTTTTCATTAGTGTTGGGAATGGTTTTAATACACCTAAAATTATAAAAGTTGCATCAGTCTGGATCATATTTGCTTTTAATAAATGAATAACAAGACATATGTGGTGTGATGATGATAGCAATAAATAATTTGTGATATCATGTACTAGTAACACGTGATATAGAATTTAAGACTCTTAAAATATCAGTATCATTAGTTACCACAGATGAAATCCAGTTCAAAGGATTAAATATCTCTCCAAAAGGGCACTTAGCCATCTGTTGCATTTGTGTTTAAGATTTATCATTACATATAAGTGACAGATTTGAAACTTGTGACGAGGTTGTAGAAAAAAAAAAAAAATATGGAGTGTATGATTATCTGAACAGTGATGCTAGTTCATGATGATCCTGTTGCAAGGTCACAATAACACAATCGCTGGAGATTTAAATATTCCTCAACTTTTCTAGTGGTTATGTTGATTACTGATCTAAGTCAGAGTATTCTACTACCCTCATGACCCTCTTGCAGAAGCACCTGTGGACCTGTTCGCATGATATAAGGACAGTTATGGAGGATGAGGCTGCGACCTAGATCAGTACAGAAAATTTAAAACTGATATTTTCACACCATTAACAGTGAAAATTGATCATAAACTTGTAGGATTAGTGTGTATATACTCTTAGTTAATTTCATGAATCTTGTTATAACAGTATATATACAGGGTGGTAAAAATTAATTTGTTTTTCAGCCAAACCCTCAAAGTAAACCTGAATTGTGAAATGTAGGTTAAAAGCAACATTCTTATGTGGAATATTATGCTAGTAACAATAATCCATACCTTCACCAAGTTTCATATACAGTACATATATATGGTACAAAACATATCTGGTCATGAAATAAATGCCAGAGCATAAACAAAGTCAGCAAAATCTGAAATGTAGATGAAAGTGAATTATTTAGTGGTAAAGGTATGCTAATAATAGAAATACATGAAGTTATCTACTTTTACCCGGACTGGAGTCATGTTTAGTGACACACTCATTCTTCAAAATATCACAATCAGTTGTAAATGAATTGACGACTTGGGCATTGATACATATATCACAAAACATCTGCGTTAACTTGGTATCAAATTTCAGCCACGGACGCCCAAGTTTTCAGCTGTCGATAAATATTCGGGAACTTTTGACATATTCGTCATGATGTGGTCTTGCACTTGAAGCATTGCTACCGTCTATACATGTAGATGATGTTGGACTGTCATATATCACATCAGGTTCAGTGACTGTGTTATCTGATAATTTTGCACTAAATACAGATGCAGTTAAATGTGTTAACTTACTCTTAGGATGGGACGATGAACATACAACGTCTAACTTATGCGTACCCATGACACAGTTGCGCTGATGACAGTATATAATTATGATTTAATTCTTTTTTTATTTGCTTTGTATTTATACACAGCAATCAGTATTTCAAAGGTAATCACTTTTCTCCGAAGTTTCAACAAAACTATTTTTGGTACATTTAAAAAACAACAGAAGGATTAGACTTCGTTCAATTAATTGTATATGTTTCTCTTCACGTCTTCAGAGTCCGGTCGATTGTAGGTATAGTCCGGTATCATGACCGAGTGTATCACAGCATACAGTACTCAGGCCAGATCTCAACATAAACCGATTATGATGCAACAATGCGCTGTAAAAGATGGGTTTGTCAATACAAACAAAGGATTTGTTTATGTAACAGATAGATTCCAGTGCATTGTGTATCCAAATTTGTGGCTTCCTTTCTTGGTCTCTTTGAATTTACCCACTCCAACTGCATGACTGTAAGTACACATTAAACAGTCAAAAAGGCAGTCGCCAAAAATCACCAGATGGTATATTATGTCGCCAATATGGAAAAAAAATGCAATTTGCGACATTGATGATCCCTGTAATCCCTAAACAATGTTCAAGCCCAAAATGTCTATGAACACAGTGTAGTTCCATATTATTTCTCTCAAACTATATATGACACAACTAAACGTGATTCCACAATGACGGATGTTAAGGTAAGAATGAAGAATTGAGCCTTATATAAAAAAACTAAGACACAGGATGATGACCAAGATATGCGTCATTTTCAAAGCAAATTCATAATAAGATCAGGATTGTTTACTTACAGTTTAGTAAACAACATTACACATATCAGGTATACTATAGAATTTCCATTGAAATATTCAGTGTCATGACCTCAAATCCAAGTAAACACAGTTTTAAAAAATAACATTAGTTAAGTAGGCCAACGTCAGTTATGGACAAAGGTCTTGCGCTGCGCACAATGAAAAAAAAAAACACAATACTACGTATAGACCATCGAAAATTAAATAGTAGTCCATAATGGGAAACTGTTGATCGTGGTGACATAAATTATACCGTTTGCATCAGATTACATGACATAAGACTGAAGTTTATCAAGAAATAAATCTAATCTTTTTCAAGTATGCACCAGTCATGTTACAGCAGGAGAGAGAAAAAAAACTAAGTGCTCCACCTGCCTGGGTGAGTAAGTGTTCGTAGTGATTTTATCAATTTGAAAATCATTCTTTGCAGTATTACCTCCCATACTGAGATATACATTTGTACACATGATAGCCTAAGAAGATACGTCAAACAGATTACGCATTTATTGCATCACATGTAATGTGCAGCTAATTACATCTAACACATTCAACTCTAGTTTGTTTATTAATCCATTCCTGACTCTTACTGACACTCTATTAGTAAATTATTTGAAGCATTGTGGAATTATGTCTCAAGAAGAAGAAGAATTCTTATAGACATATACCGGGATGAATTTCAGGCAACTGGAACATTAATAGACATGCCAACGTCGAGGGAAATCATACTTTTTTCAACTTGTTACTTAATTTACAATGATTGTATTACAATAATGTTAGCATCAATGGAAAAAGATTAATACAGATGACTAATAAATCTAAGTCTTGTAGAAATGTACTGCATCACATTTAGTATGCAGCTAGGTATATCTAACACATTCAACACTAGTTTGTTTATTAATCCATTCCTGATTCTTGCTGACACTCTGTTAATAAATCGGTCAAAGCATCACTGGCAACAAAGTGATGCTTAAACTATTAACAAGTTGAAGCCCTGTGTCTCAAGAAGGATACTAATTCTAATAGACATGTACCGTGATGACGGTCAGGCAACTTGAACATTAACAAACTCGAGGGACAGCATATTTTTATTAAAACTAACTTGTTGCTTAAGTAATTTACAATAATGTTAGCATCAATGGAAAAAGATTAGTGCAGATTATCAATAAACCTAAGACTTGCCCAATACTTATAAAAATATCAAAGTGTTTTAAGACATATAAAACAAAGAAAGTGCTACAGGCTTACATCATGTGTGTGCATGAGTGATATTTTTGTCCTACGTCAATGCTACATTGAATAAGACATGATGATTAAAACACGTATTACAATTAGTGTAGAATATTCATACATGTACTTACACCACACGATGATTTGAGACTTAAATGACGAGATCCATATTTCTTGTCCTGGCACTTGAGTGTCACAATACAAAAGTCTATTTCTGTAAGATCGGTTGAGTATCAGAGTTATTTCACTTTCCATTATAATGAGGTTTCCACTGTTTGAAATTGACTCTTTAATGTTATCTATCTTGGTCTCATTACTAATCCACCACCTGATATGTGGACGTAGCCTGCTGGGACTGGTTACACATTTGACGATCGTCTCATCTCCTTCCAGGAAGGTTATGGATGAATCAGCAGGCATCATCATTACACTGCTCACATACACTGCAAGTAACCAATTATTTGATATTTAACATGGTATGTTAATGGACCTGAAATTGCTCACATCTACTTACAAGAAAATAATCAACAGCAGTTGTCTAAGCAAGTACGTTGATTTCTATATATTTATATTTTATTCAAATTTACATTGAGTGGCTATCAAATGAATGAATTGAAGGTTTCACTACTTAAACAATATAATGTCATATTAGATGAAAGGTGCCTTATGGCAAATTCAGTCAAATTGTTTTGAGTGTCCTTTCCATGAGAAGCCATGTAATGGTTATTTTGACTACTATTTTTATACTTTTTTAAAGTAACTATGCTAGACTAAAGATCTGTTTCATTTGTAAAAAAATAGACAAAAGACCTTTAATCAAGTATGATTTCTGTCAAATTCAGTCAAACTATCCTGCAAAACAAATCATTTTGTATGTTTAATAAAGTCAGTCATTATAGGATAGGAGATTGACATCAGTTGTGGACATCTAAAAGCCCTTCCTGCCAGGATTATGTCAAATTCACTCCCATTCAGTTGAATGCTTTAAGAAAAAAATAATTCAAGGCTTTTCTTTTCTTTTTGGATCAACATCATGTGTATAAATCTGAAAAACCTTCAAACTTGGGCACTTTCTTGCCATGTTGGCTTAGTGGTTAGATTACTCAACTCACAACTGAAAGGGTGCATGTATAAATCGTACCACTGGACCAGCCTGGCCCTGCTACCATGGTATTTTCTCAGGCAAGGTGCTTTACTCTGATTGCCCCAGCACTAAATAACCCACTTGTGTTGCTGTGCTGTAAAGCCCCAAACCAAAACTAAAACATTATGTTCAATCTGGACAATCCCAAAATTACCGGTTTTTTTTTTTGAACCAGTTTTCTGAAGACTGTTCTATATTTCTGTAATGGCAGGCAATTGTGATAGAGAATTTTTACCTTTTGCATATGTCTGAAAGACATGCGAGTATGCTATATATTAAATCTGTTGAGCTTTTTCTTGCAAAGTTGTTTCATGATTTTCTTATTCTGGTAACTAGCCACTGTTGTAGTTTCTTTTATAGAATTTCTGCATTTTCCTTTTGATGGTTTATCTCAGCGTGCTTCATTATTATGTTTTACATTTTTGTGCAGTATACACACACACACACACACATATATATATATAAATGTGTGTGTGTGTACTGTTATGTACATCTGTATTATGCATATTATTTTAATAATCATGGTTTGTAAGGGTCATTTAGTTATTATGTTAAATATTTTCACTGACTTTAGAGTGGCACTCTAAAAAGAGGCCATTCATGTATTAAGTACATTAAATTCATTCATAAGTTTCAAGGTTGAGTTGTACAGTTGTTCATGTAGACATCACATGATCTGACATGAGTTCTTGAAAGACCAGGATAACCTAATTTCTGAGTATCCATTAACAAAGCAACTCGTCTTGTTTACAATTTAAGATCATTTTGGAATCATACTTGACACTTTTTGTTTTACATCTTGGTTATTTATATAAGAGATGAATTACAGAGAATTAAGCATAAATAGTACTAATAACGGTTTTTGAAGGATATTGGCTGCGGTTAATTGAAAGGGAACATTTATTTAATTAAATCATTCAATGAAATTACAAAATGCCTGGATTACTAGAAATAAGATCGTTGTTTCTGATATTGAGTATTCATTTAAAGAGATTTTGGGATTATACCAGTGTGAATCATTCATTATTATTGGTACACTAGTATAATAGTGGAGATCACTTAAAATACAACTAGAGCTCATTTGAATAACTTGATACTTTTAGGCTTGATAAAACATTTAGGATCATTCAGGATTTCATTCACTGTACTGCATGTTAGTTGTATCTTTCCACTCTGTATTTCAGGGAAACAACTTTTTTGCTCAATTTTATAAAACCTTCTTGGTTTGTGCACAGTTGTATTACTTAGTTTAAGACCATATAGTCATAACAATGCATACATACATACATATATACATACATACATACATACATACATACATATATGCATACATACATACATACATACATACATACATACATACATGCATACATACATGCATACATACACGCATACATACACGCATGCATGCATGCATATTTCATCATCGATAACTTCTAACTTTGTCAGAGTCTCTAGTCTAATTATTTTAGCCATTTAAAGTTTTTTCCTGCTTTAGTAACAATGGAGACATTTTATGGCAAATCACTGTTGCTTAAGAGTTTCTTAATTTTTTTAGTAAAGCTGGCTGAGGTCACTCCTTTGCTTTACATCAGCCTAAATAGGGGAGGTGGTCAAGATATCTTGATCAGTAGGAAGTTCTCCGTTGAAATTTCTGCCAAATATGTTTATTGATTATGTTATGAACACATCTGCTTAAAGGTTTCCCAAAGGTTTGGTATTTTCGTATTTATTTGATTGCTCATCAGCGTTACGTCCATTATTAAAAGGCCTCAAAGTCAGCACCATTTGTGTCAAACATTGACCATGTTATGTTCAGCTGTTCTTCATACATAAAGTTGCACAAATGTTTTTTTTCAACATTCAGTGGTGAATTAGATGAAGTTGCATAAATATGAAAGCCATATATACCAGGATACTTTCTTTAATGGTTTGGTAAATTATGTTTAAATATTTTACTTTTTGTCGACCAGTAGACTCAGCTGATGGCAGATTTACAATCCCCCAGGCTTAATCATGCATTCATGACATATGAGGATTTCTATATTTACAGCCCACCACCTGTCCCCGCAACAAGTAAGGAGACAGCCTTAAGTGAAGTGAAGGACAATGGAGTACCCAGAATAAATGTCCATACCACTGAAGTAAGGGTGGACATTTCGGATATATTCCTTCTGTGTCATTTGCTGGGCTTAAATCTTGTGAAATATTGGGCCATGTCCTGATGCAATTCATGCTTCAGTGAGTTGATGTCTCATGGCTTATTACCATTTGACCATGAATGCATTCTATTCGATAGCATACCTGTATCAGTTGTACATATTTCTGATGTTCCCTCTGCCACCATGCTTTCCATCAAACTTGGTCACATTCAGTCAAGAAAATCTTGAGAAGTGGATTAAATGTGCTTTTCTTTTTCATAGTGGTGATCATATTTTACAGTGAACAGCATCATATGCATGAAGTTCAAAGCCCTCTATTCCAGAATTATTTCTAACTTTGTGCAAATTATATTCAGCAGTTTTGACAATAAACTGTCTAATGGATTTTCTATTTGTAGTTACAGTGGTCACATTTGAAGGTTCACTGGCATCTTTTGTACTACTTTTAAGGTCTTTATGCCAGGACATTTTCTGTCAAGTTCAGCCAAATTATATTCCCCACTTTAGCAGCAGAACTCACTTCAAAAGTTTCTCTGTGTTTAGTAAATGATACCATATGGTATGTATCAGCAGATCAGACTTCATGTTAGCATGCTTTATGTCAAATATTGTCTAGGTTAGTTAAGCAGGTTGTCAAGAAGCCACTTAGATACTTGTTTTTTAGTAATCACTGTCATGTTTGAAGGCAGAATAGTGTCAGCTGTGCAACTATAAAGTCCTTTATGCCAGGATGCTTTTGTCAAAATATGGTCAAATTTAGCTTTGTGGGGTTTTGCGCATTCAGTTTATAATTTTGCTTATCTTAGTATTGGCAACCATACTGGATCAGTAATTATTGCATAAACTTTAATATATTCATTCCTGATGCTTGGGATTACATTTTGTCGAATTCTGCTCAGTGGTATTCAGAAGTAGTCGTTTAAAGCGTTTTACTATTTATATGGCAGTCATATATTATGGTGGACAGGAATGATATTTTCAAATTGGAATGTCCTTTGTGCCAGGATTCTCCATGCCAAATCTCGTCAATTATGATCTGGTGGTTTTATACAAGTTTAAAATAGCAGCTGTTGACAGACACAAAATGCATTATTGATACCAGGTCATATCATTAACTAAGCATATTTTACTCTTCAAAATAGGTCAAAAATATGCATTGCTTCTAACTACAGTGTTGAAATGAAGATGAATCTAACATTCATATCTTAGCAACTGACTAACATATAATTCATAGTGCATGTAAGTAAAGACAAACTCAAAAGGCACATTAATATTATGTAATAAATGTGATTAAAAAACACGTTACTGTTTCGAGCTACATGAATGAGATGAAGATGGATATCATATTCTAGCCTTAGTATATGAATAATATGTTCTCTATACAATTAACATGTAATGAAAACTATAAAGATGTGTTAATAATATGTTCAAAATGCAAAATACAGTTGTTGATATAACTAAAATTGACATGACTTGCAAACATTTTCTACAACCCAAAAGCTTCTGCATAAACAAATTTCTTTTTCACAGTTTTGTCATGTCAATCAATGCCAACTGTATTTACGAGTGCACATGCGTGTTTTAAGTGTGCATATGTGTATGCAATACAATCGCTTTATTTTACAGAAGAAAGTTTGTTCTACCTGTCACATTGATAATTGTTTTTGTAGACGTCACGGCATTTCCTGGGTCAATGTTATAGCCATGACAGAAGAGATTCATTCCATGGTCATTGTTTGATGGAATGAAAGTAAATGTGCTTATCACCTTGTAAAGACCACCATTAGACTCATTTCTGCTGTTAACACCATCTTGTACAGACACATTCCCTTTATACCACAAAAGTGTAGAGGCTGGACGACTTAGTCCTGTTTCACAGCGAAGAGTGATATATGTCCCATTGACAATGGGGATATTTGATCCAACAGCTGCAGATGTGCTGTTATACATCAAAGTAATATTTGATACTTGCACTGAAATTGCAATTTAAGACGAAAATGAATAAATATAGCCTAATTATGTACAAAACGATTACAAACAAATAATTTACAGAGCTATTTCAGGATCAAAACGTAAATTCGCATTTAGATTATATGTTAACGAAACATACCTCTTACACATCTTTTCTAAGGGGTAAAGCTACTTTTGATGAGTAAGAAATTAATATAGGATTGTGTTTGTTACCATAAAAGGCACAGGATAAACAAGAACTCTGAAAAAGAATATGTACACTTGGATGAACTATTCCTTTGATGAAGAAAACTATTTTGTGAAGTTTAAATTTGCCACATGAAACTTTATTAAAATATCGACATTTTGCATTTATTTAATTTTTAAATACAAAGTCTTGCTAAAAATACAATGTTTATAAATTCTGTATGCTTATTGTATTTAGTAGAAGTACGATTGTATTCTTATAGTAGTTAAAAGACGAATGAATAATGTATGAACAAGGCTCGGTGTTCACTTATTCTCAAACACTAATAAAACTTCCTTGCATCATAAATATTTCCACAAATGAATATTCTTTTAAAATTTCTTCCAATGATGCTGCTCTGTGAAGTCATCCACAAAATCAGTAACATGAGACTTCAATGACGTATTTGGTTTAAAACATAATTTAGAGTATATATGGGCATGATGTAAAATGGTGATTCTGCAAGGCTAACACCAGTATATGTAAATAAAACATACCTTTCCTACTAAACAATCTGTCAAAACCATTGATCAGTACTGCTGTAAATCTGACTATTTATCTTATTAATACTCTTACACGCACACGGGTATTTACTTGACCGTGCGGTTGTCAAACCCTGGCGCGATTCTCGCTAGAAGTCATAAGTTTCCCCGACTTTCCAAAGACTTCCATACAACCTTAGTTGTAAATCAGAAAGCCCGACGTGTCCATTCTATACCTAAATTTTCCTCTAATTAATGCAAGACCACAGATAAACCAAACTGCCAACTATCTATCAACCGTACATCTGCGTGTTTTGGCTTCATTATGTTTCCGTACCACCAACCATTCACGCCTTAGAACATATATGAGTACTCCCTAACAATGGGGACTATTTTAACTCCGCCACCATAGGCCAGTCATTGTATGCTTTCCAGGCACATTTCGCCGATATAACTGCACCATATTCGCCCGCATGGCGACATAAACGGTCTCTGCCAAGTCCCCGTTTTATTTATGCCTTTGTGTAATTTACCGGTTTAATACCGTAAGTGCCGTCCTTGCAGTCAAGCTACCAATGTATACCACTAGATTTTAATATGTACTATTTTACTCCAGGGACATTCATTCGGTTTTAAACTGCCACAAGGATAGTTTACATCAGCTCCAATCAAAACTGCTTGCCATTTATAAATGCGACATGTTACAGGCATTTTCTTAAATGGTGTATTTCGGTGGTTTCTTTATGTTATTGAAGATTACTTAAAATTCTGATCGTTTGAAACACGACCATGTCTGAGGGTTTGGGAGTAAATAAAACCTGTTTTTATCATGACGCATGTTATAGCAGATCAGAATTACGACATTGTCCATTTCCATCCATATTTCCAATGGCATTCACCTCAGGGGTAACGAAGAAATTAGTTCACTTTGGTATGAAAAGCCAAATGTAGCGAGAATCGCGCCAGGGTTTGACAACCGCACGGTCAAGTAAATACCCGTGTGCGTGTAACAGTATTAATAAGATACATAGTCAGATTTACAGAAGTACTGATCAATGGTTTTGACAGATTGTTTGGTAGGAAAGGTATGTTTTATTTACATATACTGGTGTTAGCCTTGCAGAATCACCATTTTACTTCATGCCCATATATACTCTAAATTATGTTTTAAACCAAATACGTCATTGAACTCTCATGTTACTGATTTTGTGGATGACTTCACAGAGCAGCATCATTGGAAGAAATTTTAAAAGAATATTCATTTGTGGAAATATTTATGATGCAAGGACGTTTTATTAGTGTTTGAGAATAAGTGAACACCGAGCCTTGTTCATACATTATTCATTCGTCTTTTAACTACTATAAGAATACAATCGTACTTCTACTAAATACAATAAGCATACAGAATTTATAAACATTGTATTTTTAGCAAGACTTTGTATTTAAAAATTAAATAAATGCAAAATGTCGATATTTTAATAAAGTTTCATGTGGCAAATTTAAACTTCACAAAATAGTTTTCTTCATCAAAGGAATAGTTCATCCAAGTGTACATATTCTTTTTCAGAGTTCTTGTTTATCCTGTGCATTTTATGGTAACAAACACAATCCTATATTAATTTCTTACTCATCAAAAGTAGCTTTACCCCTTAGAAAAGATGTGTGAGAGGTATGTTTCGTTAACATATAATCTAAATGCGAATTTACGTTTTGATCCTGGAATAGCTCTGTAAATTATTTGTTTGTAATCGTTTTGTACATAATTAGGCTATATTTATTCATTTTCGTCTTAAATTGCAATTTCAGTGCAAGTATCAAATATTACTTTGATGTATAACAGCACATCTGCAGCTGTTGGATCAAATATCCCCATTGTCAATGGGACATCTATCACTCTTCGCTGTGAAACAGGACTCAGTCGTCCAGCCTCTACACTTTTGTGGTATAAAGGGAATTTGTCTGTACAAGATGGTGTTAACAGCAGAAATGAGTCTAACGGTGGTCTTTACAAGGTGATAAGCACATTTACTTTCATTCCATCAAACAATGACCATGGAATGAATCTCTTCTGCCATGGCTATAACATTGACCCAGGAAATGCCGTGACGTCTACAAAAACAATTATCAATGTGACAGGTAGAACAAACTTTCTTCTGTAAAATAAAGCGATTGTATTGCATATACATATGCACACTTAAAACACGCATGTGCACTCGTAAATACAGTTGGCATTGATTGACATGACAAAACTGTGAAAAAGAAATTTGTTTATGCAGAAGCTTTTGGGTTGTAGAAAATGTTTGCAAGTCATGTCAATTTTAGTTATATCAACAACTGTATTTTGCATTTTGAACATATTATTAACACATCTTTATAGTTTTCATTACATGTTAATTGTATAGAGAACATATTATTCATATACTAAGGCTAGAATATGATATCCATCTTCATCTCATTCATGTAGCTCGAAACAGTAACGTGTTTTTTTATCACATTTATTACATAATATTAATGTGCCTTTTGAGTTTGTCTTTACTTACATACACTATGAATTATATGTTAATCAGTTGCTAAGATATGAATGTTAGATTCATCTTCATTTCAACACTGTAGTTAGAAGCAATGCATATTTTTTGACCTATTTTGAAGAGTAAAATATGCTTAGTTAATGATATGACCTGGTATCAATAATGCATTTTGTGTCTGTCAACAGCTGCTATTTTAAACTTGTATAAAACCACCAGATCATAATTGACGAGATTTGGCATGGAGAATCCTGGCACAAAGGACATTCCAATTTGAAAATATCATTCCTGTCCACCATAATATATGACTGCCATATAAATAGTAAAACGCTTTAAACGACTACTTCTGAATACCACTGAGCAGAATTCGACAAAATGTAATCCCAAGCATCAGGAATGAATATATTAAAGTTTATGCAATAATTACTGATCCAGTATGGTTGCCAATACTAAGATAAGCAAAATTATAAACTGAATGCGCAAAACCCACACAAAGCTAAATTTGACCGATTTTGACAAAAGCATCCTGGCATAAAGGACTTTATAGTTGCACAGCTGACACTATTCTGCCTTCAAACATGACAGTGATTACTAAAAAGCAAGTATCTAAGTGGCTTCTTGACAACCTGCTTAACTAACCTAGACAATATTTGACATAAAGCATGCTAACATGAAGTCTGATCTGCTGATACATACCATATGGTATCATTTACTAAACACAGAGAAACTTTTGAAGTGAGTTCTGCTGCTAAAGTGGGGAATATAATTTGGCTGAACTTGACAGAAAATGTCCTGGCATAAAGACCTTAAAAGTAGTACAAAAGATGCCAGTGAACCTTCAAATGTGACCACTGTAACTACAAATAGAAAATCCATTAGACAGTTTATTGTCAAAACTGCTGAATATAATTTGCACAAAGTTAGAAATAATTCTGGAATAGAGGGCTTTGAACTTCATGCATATGATGCTGTTCATTGTAAAATATGATCACCACTATGAAAAAGAAAAGCACATTTAATCCACTTCTCAAGATTTTCTTGACTGAATGTGACCAAGTTTGATGGAAAGCATGGTGGCAGAGGGAACATCAGAAATATGTACAACTGATACAGGTATGCTATCGAATAGAATGCATTCATGGTCAAATGGTAATAAGCCATGAGACATCAACTCACTGAAGCATGAATTGCATCAGGACATGGCCCAATATTTCACAAGATTTGAGCCCAGCAAATGACACAGAAGGAATATATCCGAAATGTCCACCCTTACTTCAGTGGTATGGACATTTATTCTGGGTACTCCATTGTCCTTCACTTCACTTAAGGCTGTCTCCTTACTTGTTGCGGGGACAGGTGGTGGGCTGTAAATATAGAAATCCTCATATGTCATGAATGCATGATTAAGCCTGGGGGATTGTAAATCTGCCATCAGCTGAGTCTACTGGTCGACAAAAAGTAAAATATTTAAACATAATTTACCAAACCATTAAAGAAAGTATCCTGGTATATATGGCTTTCATATTTATGCAACTTCATCTAATTCACCACTGAATGTTGAAAAAAAAACATTTGTGCAACTTTATGTATGAAGAACAGCTGAACATAACATGGTCAATGTTTGACACAAATGGTGCTGACTTTGAGGCCTTTTAATAATGGACGTAACGCTGATGAGCAATCAAATAAATACGAAAATACCAAACCTTTGGGAAACCTTTAAGCAGATGTGTTCATAACATAACCAATAAACATATTTGGCAGAAATTTCAACGGAGAACTTCCTACTGATCAAGATATCTTGACCACCTCCCCTATTTAGGCTGATGTAAAGCAAAGGAGTGACCTCAGCCAGCTTTACTAAAAAATTAAGAAACTCTTAAGCAACAGTGATTTGCCATAAAATGTCTCCATTGTTACTAAAGCAGGAAAAAACTTTAAATGGCTAAAATAATTAGACTACAGACTCTGACAAATTTAGAAGTTATCGATGATGAAATATGCATGCATGCATGCGTGTATGTATGCATGTATGTATCTATATATGTATGTATGTATGTATGTATGTATGTATGTATGTATGTATGTGTGTATGCATGTATGTATGCATATATGTATGTATGTATGCATGTATGTATGTATGTATGTATGTATGTATGTATGCATTGTTATGACTATATGGTCTTAAACTAAGTAATACAACTGTGCACAAACCAAGAAGGTTTTATAAAATTGAGCAAAAAAGTTGTTTCCCTGAAATACAGAGTGGAAAGATACAACTAACATGCAGTACAGTGAATGAAATCCTGAATGATCCTAAATGTTTTATCAAGCCTAAAAGTATCAAGTTATTCAAATGAGCTCTAGTTGTATTTTAAGTGATCTCCACTATTATACTAGTGTACCAATAATAATGAATGATTCACACTGGTATAATCCCAAAATCTCTTTAAATGAATACTCAATATCAGAAACAACGATCTTATTTCTAGTAATCCAGGCATTTTGTAATTTCATTGAATGATTTAATTAAATAAATGTTCCCTTTCAATTAACCGCAGCCAATATCCTTCAAAAACCGTTATTAGTACTATTTATGCTTAATTCTCTGTAATTCATCTCTTATATAAATAACCAAGATGTAAAACAAAAAGTGTCAAGTATGATTCTAAAATAATCTTAAATTGTAAACAAGACGAGTTGCTTTATTAATGGATACTCAGAAATTAGGTTATCCTGGTCTTTCAAGAACTCATGTCAGATCATGTGATGTCTACATAAACAACTGTACAACTCAACCTTGAAACTTATGAATGAATTTAATGTACTTAATACATGAATGGCCTCTTTTTAGAATGCCACTCTAAAGTCAGTGAAAATATTTAACATAATAACTAAATGACCCTTACAAACCATGATTATTAAAATAATATACATAATACAGATGTACATAACAGTACACACACACATTTATATATATATATGTGTGTGTGTGTGTGTATACTGCACAAAAATGTAAAACATAATAATGAAGCACGCTGAGATAAACCATCAAAAGGAAAATGCAGAAATTCTATAAAAGAAACTACAACAGTGGCTAGTTACCAGAATAAGAAAATCATGAAACAACTTTGCAAGAAAAAGCTCAACAGATTTAATATATAGCATACTCGCATGTCTTTCAGACATATGCAAAAGGTAAAAATTCTCTATCACAATTGCCTGCCATTACAGAAATATAGAACAGTCTTCAGAAAACTGGTTCAAAAAAAAAACCGGTAATTTTGGGATTGTCCAGATTGAACATAATGTTTTAGTTTTGGTTTGGGGCTTTACAGCACAGCAACACAAGTGGGTTATTTAGTGCTGGGGCAATCAGAGTAAAGCACCTTGCCTGAGAAAATACCATGGTAGCAGGGCCAGGCTGGTCTAGTGGTACGATTTATACATGCACCCTTTCAGTTGTGAGTTGAGTAATCTAACCACTAAGCCAACATGTCAAGAAAGTGCCCAAGTTTGAAGGTTTTTCAGATTTATACACATGATGTTGATCCAAAAAGAAAAGAAAAGCCTTGAATTATTTTTTTCTTAAAGCATTCGACTGAATGGGAGTGAATTTGACATAATCCTGGCAGGAAGGGCTTTTAGATGTCCACAACTGATGTCAATCTCCTATCCTATAATGACTGACTTTATTAAACATAAAAAATGATTTGTTTTGCAGGATAGTTTGACTGAATTTGACAGAAATCATACTTGATTAAAGGTCTTTTGTCTATTTTTTTACAAATGAAACAGATCTTTAGTCTAGCATAGTTACTTTAAAAAAGTATAAAAATAGTAGTCAAAATAACCATTACATGGCTTCTCATGGAAAGGACACTCAAAACAATTTGACTGAATTTGCCATAAGGCACCTTTCATCTAATATGACATTATATTGTTTAAGTAGTGAAACCTTCAATTCATTCATTTGATAGCCACTCAATGTAAATTTGAATAAAATATAAATATATAGAAATCAACGTACTTGCTTAGACAACTGCTGTTGATTATTTTCTTGTAAGTAGATGTGAGCAATTTCAGGTCCATTAACATACCATGTTCAATATCAAATAATTGGTTACTTGCAGTGTATGTGAGCAGTGTAATGATGATGCCTGCTGATTCATCCATAACCTTCCTGGAAGGAGATGAGACGATCGTCAAATGTGTAACCAGTCCCAGCAGGCCACGTCCACATATCAGGTGGTGGATTAGTAATGAGACCAAGATAGATAACATTAAAGAGTCAATTTCAAACAGTGGAAACCTCATTATAATGGAAAGTGAAATAACTCTGATACTCAACCGATCTTACAGAAATAGACTTTTGTATTGTGACACTCAAGTGCCAGGACAAGAGATATGGATCTCGTCATTTAAGTCTCAAATCATCGTGTGGTGTAAGTACATGTATGAATATTCTACACTAATTGTAATACGTGTTTTAATCATCATGTCTTATTCAATGTAGCATTGACGTAGGACAAAAATATCACTCATGCACACACATGATGTAAGCCTGTAGCACTTTCTTTGTTTTATATGTCTTAAAACACTTTGATATTTTTATAAGTATTGGGCAAGTCTTAGGTTTATTGATAATCTGCACTAATCTTTTTCCATTGATGCTAACATTATTGTAAATTACTTAAGCAACAAGTTAGTTTTAATAAAAGTATGCTGTCCCTCGAGTTTGTTAATGTTCAAGTTGCCTGACCGTCATCACGGTACATGTCTATTAGAATTAGTATCCTTCTTGAGACACAGGGCTTCAACTTGTTAATAGTTTAAGCATCACTTTGTTGCCAGTGATGCTTTGACCGATTTATTAACAGAGTGTCAGCAAGAATCAGGAATGGATTAATAAACCAACTAGTGTTGAATGTGTTAGATATACCTAGCTGCATACTAAATGTGATGCAGTACATTTCTATAAGACTTAGATTTATTAGTCATCTGTATTAATCTTTTTCCATTGATGCTAACATTATTGTAATACAATCATTGTAAATTAAGTAACAAGTTGAAAAAAGTATGATTTCCCTCGAAGTTGGCATGTCTATTAATGTTCCAGTTGCCTGAAATTCATCCCGGTATATGTCTATAAGAATTCTTCTTCTTCTTGAGACATAATTCCACAATGCTTCAAATAATTTACTAATAGAGTGTCAGTAAGAGTCAGGAATGGATTAATAAACAAACTAGAGTTGAATGTGTTAGATGTAATTAGCTGCACATTACATGTGATGCAATAAATGCGTAATCTGTTTGACGTATCTTCTTAGGCTATCATGTGTACAAATGTATATCTCAGTATGGGAGGTAATACTGCAAAGAATGATTTTCAAATTGATAAAATCACTATGAACACTTACTCACCCAGGCAGGTGGAGCACTTAGTTTTTTTTCTCTCTCCTGCTGTAACATGACTGGTGCATACTTGAAAAAGATTAGATTTATTTCTTGATAAACTTCAGTCTTATGTCATGTAATCTGATGCAAACGGTATAATTTATGTGACCACGATCAACAGTTTCCCATTATGGACTACTATTTAATTTTCGATGGTCTATACGTAGTATTGTGTATTTTTTTTTTTGATTGTGCGCAACGCAAGACCTTTGTCCATAACTGAGGTTATGAGTTTGGCCTACTTAACTAATGTTATTTTTTAAAACTTTGTTTACTTGGATTTGAGGTCATGACACTGAATATTTCAATGGAAATTCTATAGTATACCTGATATGTGTAATGTTGTTTACTAAACTGTAAGTAAACAATCCTGATCTTATTATGAATTTGCTTTGAAAATGACCCATATCTTGGTCATCATCCTGTGTCTTAGTTTTTTTATATAAGGCTCAATTCTTCATTCTTACCTTAACATCCGTCATTGTGGAATCACGTTTAGTTGTGTCATATATAGTTTGAGAGAAATAATATGGAACTACACTGTGTTCATAGACATTTTGGGCTTGAACATTGTTTAGGGATTACAGGGATCATCAATGTCGCAAATTGCATTTTTTTTCCATATTGGCGACATAATATACCATCTGGTGATTTTTGGCGACTGCCTTTTTGACTGTTTAATGTGTACTTACAGTCATGCAGTTGGAGTGGGTAAATTCAAAGAGACCAAGAAAGGAAGCCACAAATTTGGATACACAATGCACTGGAATCTATCTGTTACATAAACAAATCCTTTGTTTGTATTGACAAACCCATCTTTTACAGCGCATTGTTGCATCATAATCGGTTTATGTTGAGATCTGGCCTGAGTACTGTATGCTGTGATACACTCGGTCATGATACCGGACTATACCTACAATCGACCGAACTCTGAAGACGTGAAGAGAAACATATACAATTAATTGAACGAAGTCTAATCCTTCTGTTGTTTTTTAAATGTACCAAAAATAGTTTTGTTGAAACTTCGGAGAAAAGTGATTACCTTTGAAGTACTGATTGCTGTGTATAAATACAAAGCAAATAAAAAAAGAATTCAATCATAATTATATACTGTCATCAGCGCAACTGTGTCATGGGTACACGTAAGTTAGACGTTGTATGTTCATCGTCCCATCCTAAGAGTAAGTTAACAAATTTAACTGCATCTGTATTTAGTGCAAAATTATCAGATAACACAGTCACTGAACCTGATGTGATATATGACAGTCCAACATCATCTACATGTATAGACGGTAGCAATGCTTCAAGTGCAAGACCACATCATGACGAATATGTCAAACGTTCCCGAATATTTATCGACAGCTGAAAACTTGGGCGTCCGTGGCTGAAATGTGATACCAAGTTAACGCAGATGTTTTGTGATATATGTATCAATGCCCAAGTCGTCAATTCATTTACAACTGATTGTGATATTTTGAAGAATGAGTGTGTCACCAAACATGATTCCAGTCCGGGTGAAAGTAGATAACTTCATGTATTTCTATTATTAGCATACCTTTACCACTAAATAATTCACTTTCATCTACATTTCAGATTTTGCTGACTTTGTTTATGCTCTGGCATTTATTTCATGACCAGATATGTTTTGTACCATATATATGTACTGTATATGAAACTTGGTGAAGGTATGGATTATTGTTACTAGCATAATATTCCACATAAGAATGTTGCTTTTAACCTACATTTCACAATTCAGGTTTACTTTGAGGGTTTGGCTGAAAAACAAATTAATTTTTACCACCCTGTATATATACTGCTATAACAAGATTCATGAAATTAACTAAGAGTATATACACACTAATCCTACAAGTTTATGATCAATTTTCACTGTTAATGGTGTGAAAATATCAGTTTTAAATTTTCTGTACTGATCTAGGTCGCAGCCTCATCCTCCATAACTGTCCTTATATCATGCGAACAGGTCCACAGGTGCTTCTGCAAGAGGGTCATGAGGGTAGTAGAATACTATGACTTAGATCAGTAATCAACATAGGGTTAGGGTTAGGGTTAGGGTTAGGTTTTAGAGTTAGGATTAGGGTTTGGGGACCCTAATTAGCTCTGGCCTAGGGAGAATTACTTCCGCTCCTTAACTTACTTCTGAGAATGAAGTCACCTAAGTTCTTATTTCTGCAATAAGCGGTAACTAATTTATGGGAAAATATGGCAGGGAATCTTTGCTGAATTTCACTATACCCTTCTTTGATTAGTTTGGCCACTTGTGTTGCTTTCGTGTTATATGTAATGACAAACGGGATTAGTTTTTCAGAATCTTCATGTAAATTCAGACCACTGGGCATTAATGATTTTAGTTTATTAATCCAATAATATTCTCTTTTCGTTAGATTTTCTTGATCCTCTACAAATTCAATTGGCGTGATCGAACAATCGTTCATGGAATGGTCTGAGGTATTAAAATGGTTAGAGACAGATTTATTTACCTTATGCCTGATATCAAATCTGTGTCTGGTGAATCTGTCTCTTAATGTAAGACTGGTTTGTCCTACATATTGTATGCCACATTTTTTACATGTGATTAGATATATAACATTTTTAGAATTGCATGAAAGATTTTGCTTAATAAAAAATGTTTGATTAGACTGAGGACTTTTGAAATGTTCTGCTTCCTTAAAAAAGGGACAAGTGCAGCAGCGACTGCTATTGCATGGTCTCGCTTTTGCTACTACATGTTGTTTTGTATCCAAATTTTTTAAGGTATTGTTCTCAATTTGTCGAAGAAATCGCTTTGAATACCCTCGTGCTCTAAAAGCTCTAAACAGTGTGTTTGTAGCCCTCTGAAAATCTTCCTCCCTGGAACTAATTCTGTCAAATCTAATAATTTGAGATTTTAAGATCCCCCTAAAGGTGTGCTTAGGGTGAAAAGAAGATATATGAAGTAGCTGATGTGTATCCGTTGACTTAAAGAATACCTTTGTGGGTTAGGGTTAGGGTTAGGGTTAGGGTTTGGGTTAGGGTTAGGGTTAGGGTTAGGGTTTAGGGTTAGGGTTTAGGGTTAGGGTTAGAGTTAGGGTTAGGGTTAAGGTTAGGGTTAGGTTTTAGAGTTAGGATTAGGGTTTGGGGACCCTAATTAGCTCTAGCCTAGGGAGAAGGGTTAGGGTTAGGGTTAGGGTTTAGGGTTAGGGTTAGGGTTAGGCAAAACGGAATATAAGGTAGGAATTACTAAGATTCCTACGAGCATTGGCCTAGGGAGAATTACTTGCGTTCCTTATTTTATTCCTAATTAGTATATCACTTAGGTTTTTATTTCTCCGGTATCCTGTCACAAGTTTGTTTCGAAAGACTCGAGGATACTTGTCTTGAATAGAAGCGTACCCCTTTCTAATCCATTTAGCCACCTGGGCTGCTTTGGAGTTAAAGGTTATCACAAATGGTACGACTTCCTCAGTTTCCTCTTGCTGGTTGAGACCCCACGGCTTTAGAGTTTTTAATTTTTGCATCCAATAGTTTTCTCGTTTTGTTAGAAATTCCTTTTTTCCAACCGCTTCAATTGGAATGATGGCGCAATCTTTCAGGGAATGGTCAGTACCGTTAAAATGATTTGCCACCGCTTTATTTTCTTTGTGATTAATGTCAAATCTATGTCTGGTGAAGCGGTCTCTCAGTGTGAGAGTGGTCTGCCCAACGTATTGTTTTCCGCATTTTTGGCACGAGATTAGGTAAATAACGTTTCTCGAATCGCAGGATAAATTTTGTTTGATTGCATACGTCTGATGAGTGGCATGGCTAGAAAAGTGTCTTGATTCTTTCAGAAAAGGGCACGTATTGCAACGTTTGCTGCGGCAGGCTTTGGCTGTTCCGAATGTATGTGTGAAGGAGTGAAAATCCCTTATTGTATTCATTTTAATTGTTCTCAGAAATCGCTTTGAATAACCCCTTCCCCGAAGTGCTCTAAATAGAATATTTGTCGCTCTTTGAAAATCTTCCTGTCTAGTGCATAATCTGTGAAATCGGATAATTTGTGATTTCAGAATTCCACTGAAAGTGTGTTTTGGATGGAAAGATAATTTATGCAGTAGTTGGTGAGTATCCGTGGGTTTAAAAAAGACTTTAGTGTCTATGAACCCCGTTTTGCTAAAATCGATCCCTTTAAAAACAGTGGTATCCAGAAAATCAATGGAAGTTTCCTTTACAGTCGCCTTTAGTTTAATCGAGGGATGGAAATTATTTAAAATCCCAAAAAATCTGTCAAACTCTTCCCTTGAAAATGTCCAAATGAGAAAAATGTCGTCTAGGAATCTAAAATAGACCAAAGGGAGAAACGGACATTTCTTAAATACTTCCTTTTCCCAGTTGGCCATAAAGATATTAGCATAACTAGGGGCGAACTTTTTACCCATAGCTGTCCCTGAGGTTTGTGAATACCAATTGCCATTGAATTCAAAATCGTTATTTTCTAATCCCAGTTTTAATAGCTCTAAAATTTCATGGTCTGGTCTCTTCGGGTCAGGGTTATTCATGAAACAATTCCGCACCGCCTTCAAGCCCTCCTTGTTGTCAATATTGGTGTACATGCTTTCCACGTCTAGAGTAACGAGAAGGCTTTCCTTTGGAATTTTGATACCTCTAATTTTATCTAAAAAGTCGTTCGTATCCCTGAGATAAGATGGATGTTTCGATGCTAACGGAGCTAAAAACCAATCCACATATTCTGATATTTTATAGGATTCACTCCCTACATCTGATACTATCGGTCTTCCAGGTGGAATTTCAAAGGGGACCCACCACGATTCCGGGTCTTTATGTATTTTCGGTAAAGTGTAAATGTGTCTAGGTCTATGGTTCCTTGGCGGTGTTAAGTACCCCGCTTGTTTTTTGCTGATAAATTTATTCTTGACCAATCGATTGACAATTTCCGTGATAGTTTTACTAGTCTCTGGGAAGATTGGATTGTCTATCTTTCTGTAATGATTTCGGTTTGCCAATTGTTGTTCAATCTCCCTAATGTAGTCGTCCTTATCCATAACCACTGTTGCCGAACCTTTATCTGCTTTTCTAATAATGATGGATTGATCTTGTTTCAGAGTTTTTATAGCTTTTACTTCTTCCTTGTTCAGGTTCGGTCTTTCTCTTTCAAATCGCATCTTGGAGATTTGTACCATCACCTTATCGGTTATTTGTCTAATTGTGGATGGAGATGTTGTAGATGGTGGACACCAAGTACTTTTCTCCACGAAGGGTTCCTTCTCCCTATTTACGTCCGAACGAAAAAAGTTTGTAATCATCAATTTTCTAGTAAATTCTCTAACCGGTTCTTTAAGCGTCGAAACATCCACATAGCTCGGTGCGGGAACGAATTTCAAACCCTTGTTTAGCAAGTCGTATTCCCCCTGCGCTAAACTCCTACTGCTAAGGTTAATGACCGCTCTCCCTAGCTGTTTTCCTATATACGATGGTTTACCTTCTTGTCCTTGGGAAAACCCCGTTTACCGGAGTCTATTTGATCTAACCAATTGTATAGAATCAAATTAGCTGAACGAGGAGACCAGTGGATACCATCCTGGTGAAACGTCACCTCGTTCGCCATCCCTGTATTTAGAACCGTAACTCCATTCATTTGCATTTTTGACATGTATTCATTGAGTTTTTTTATATTCCAGGCTTCTTTTGAATTTCTTACCTCTAGTTGCTCCGAGATGAGTATTTTGGCCGCAAACACTTCGGAATTTGGAAACCTTTCTCGTGCAACCTTGAACAAATGCTTCATTTCCTGCCAAGTCTTATTGGTATTCATATTACTCCTATCATTAATACCTACATTTAGGATAACTCTTTGGGGTTTTTCTTCGTATTCGTAATTTTGCAACAGTTGAGTGACGTGCGAAATATTCGCCCCCGGGAACGCCTCTATTTGTATTTGTCGATCGGTGACATTGGTGATTCGGGCGAGGTTCGAATCCCCGAGCATCTCAACAACTAATATATGTCTATAGATAGCCCAATCCATTTTTTGGCGCTGGTGCCTGGTAATTTGCCCCGGTTTTTTGGAGCATTTCACCACCGTAGCATAGCTCTGGTTGGGGATCGTGGGTGATCTCGCAGGAGAGTGTCTCGGTGAAATGGAGCGGCGAACCGGGGAAGGTGACCTTGACCTAAGTCCGGAGACAAGAGAGGGAATTGACGGTACAGACATACATTTAAACATGTTTTGTAACGGCTTCACAGAGGGCAAGACATTAAAGGTATTTTCAGGACCTTTGGTTGATGCCGAAAACATATTGCCTAGAGATTTCCGTGCCTTATCCGGTGTGGGACCACGTTGTCGTTGTCGCTTTGGGGTCTCTGTGGTCCCAGGCACGGGAGAGTGAGACATGCGCCGCTTGGAAGGTGTTCTAATCGGCTGAGTGTCCAGTGGTTGGATTGGTAAAAAGCGATTACTGAGCGTAATCGGCATTACCGTCGGTTCCAATGGGTACTTTCTTGGGCTGGGTCTTTTCGGGCTTTTGTAAGACCAGCCTGGTTCGTTTGTCGGATTGTTAGATGCCTGGGGCCTCAATGTCGAGTTTGCATTAGTTTGTTTAGGAAGTCCCGGCGAAAGTGTTTTGACAATTGACAAAAACTCCTGGATCGTTTCCGTTTGAAGTTTTTTCCTCAAATTCCTTTTCGCCCAGTCAAGTGCCTGGTGCGACAGAGTCTTGATCGTCCAATCCGCAAAGCCGTAGCCAGCAATCATCCCCATTAGTTCTGAAATTCGTTCACGATAATGTTCCGATAAGGTCTGTGCGACCTTAGTTGCCCATGTTCTATTTAAGTTTTGTAATTTAGCAACGAGTCGTGTGTTCGTCTGGGCCGGTTTAAGAAACCTATCCATATAGTGAACCTGTTTTTCGAATCCCTTGGTCCTGCGCTCGCCCTTTGCTTGCTGTTTCAAAACGTGTAAGTGGTGTAAAGCCTGAATGATTTGAAAAAATAACTTGATGAAAGCAACATTCGGATGATTCGACCTCCGAAAGTTGTTTCCCTTGCGACCACGGCTCTGATTGTTAGCCATTGTCGTGAATGCAAATTTGTTCTTTCTTGCTATTGAAAATGAAATCTTTCTAGATGCAAAAGATATCGTGATAAAAACGATTTATTGATTATCAAAAATGTGATCAATAAATGTGAATATGTATGAAAATATTGAGAATTAAAAAGGATATATGAGAATCAAAAAGGAATATGCATGCAAATACGAGAATCTAAAAAGAAAGAAAATTTTTTTGATACTTATCTTTTCTTCGTGACGTGATTCGTCCTTTAATGACCTTTCCGGAGCGTCGAATGAGTCCTCTGTGTGCACACTTACTCCTTAAATGAATCCCGGAGGACTGTAGAATTTGTCACTGAATCAAAGAGTGTATATTTCACTACAGATCCTCACTGAATGGGGTCTTTTTACACAAAACCAATTCGTCCCTCGTTGTGGGTCCTCCTTTTTTGTCCACGAATATTCCTTAGAATTATAGAGTTCAACACACCAACTCCCCACTAATCCGCGTGTCTCTAAATCACTCCTGAAAATTGGAAATCAACTAAACACACGCCTTAATTAACATGAAAAAATGTTTTTTTTGGAAAATATTTTTTTATCTTTTTTTTATGATTTTTGTTATATATGTTAAATACCAACACCAACAAACAAATAAATAATATTAAATCACCGTAATCTATATATATATATCCAAAATAGAAAACTGCTACCATCCGCTAGTCACAAGGCCTTTCGGCGTATCGCCTTCATCAGGTGACAAGTGCAAGTCTGAAGGGCTGTGTGTGCCGCTGGGGTATTTATATTGCTAAAACACCTTCCCCCACCATCATTCTTCCTTTTTTCCGTTTGGTTTCTAAACCTGTTTACGGCGGCTTCCTACTCATCGGTGGCCTGAGAAGAACCGTGCCGACCGTGCTTGTCAATCAATTAATCAGCGCACGCTTTGCCGTCAAGCGTCAACAAAGCGATTAGTGCGCCCGTGGCCTACTCTTAATCGGTAGGGTAGTGGCTCGATTGGAAACCATATGTTTAACATTTTTACTTCTCCAGTGAAGCCCATATTGCTAGCCATGTTATTTCCTAACTCCTAAGAAAACATTGCCAAAAGATGTTTGCTCTTGAGGGGATAGCTATTGTACGTTATGGTAATTAAAAGCATATGTCAATTTGTGTGCGGTCTAAACCTAACCGAGGTTCCCTCTAAACATAAGCGTTAAGAAGGGTATTGGATTAATCCAGTTCTTACTCCTGTCATTCAGTTTCGGTATACCCCTAGGTTAGAATCCAAATAATAAAAAAATAATAATAGTAATTAAAACTGTAATCATGTAATACCTATTTCCACCAATAAATCACATAAAATCGAGTTGGTTAAAGCAAGAGAAAAACGCACTATCTTACAACTATATTAATCTATTGTGAGCAACCCATTACCCTATTCGTTTTACATCACACAGCCCCCGGATGGTAGCCCAAATTAATAGAATATAATATAACCTATTCAATGCGGATATAGTGTTTTACTAGAGAGAGTGGTCATAACCTTACATCCAACTCTAGGAGACTGCAATCAATTCAAAGTTCGTCCCTAACTCGGAACGTGTTTTCTGCCAAGTTTCATTGAACATAGGTGTCGGCATTTCAGTGTGAAATGACTAGATCTCCAATTAAGAATAACGGTCAGAACGCAAAACCCTGGCACTAGCAAGGTTAGGCAAAACGGAATATAAGGTAGGAATGACTAAGATTCCTACGAGCATTGGCCTAGGGAGAATTACTTGCGTTCCTTATTTTATTCCTAATTAGTATAACACTTAGGTTTTTATTTCTCCGGTATCCTGTCACAAGTTTGTTTCGAAAGACTCGAGGATACTTGTCTTGAATAGAAGCGTACCCCTTTCTAATCCATTTAGCCACCTGGGCTGCTTTGGAGTTAAAGGTTATCACAAATGGTACGACTTCCTCAGTTTCCTCGTGCTGGTTGAGACCCCACGGCTTTAGAGTTTTTAATTTTTGCATCCAATAGTTTTCTCGTTTTGTTAGAAATTCCTTTCTTCCAACCGCTTCAATTGGAATGATGGCGCAATCTTTCAGGGAATGGTCAGTACCGTTAAAATGATTTGCCACCGCTTTATTTTCTTTGTGATTAATGTCAAATCTATGTCTGGTGAAGCGGTCTCTCAGTGTGAGAGTGGTCTGCCCAACGTATTGTTTTCCGCATTTTTTGGCACGAGATTAGGTAAATAACGTTTCTCGAATCGCAGGATAAATTTTGTTTGATTGCATACGTCTGATGAGTGGCATGGCTAGAAAAGTGTCTTGATTCTTTCAGAAAAGGGCACGTATTGCAACGTTTGCTGCGGCAGGCTTTGGCTGTTCCGAATGTATGTGTGAAGGAGTGAAAATCCCTTATTGTATTCATTTTAATTGTTCTCAGAAATCGCTTTGAATAACCCCTTCCCCGAAGTGCTCTAAATAGAATATTTGTCGCTCTTTGAAAATCTTCCTGTCTAGTGCATAATCTGTGAAATCGGATAATTTGTGATTTCAGAATTCCACTGAAAGTGTGTTTTGGATGGAAAGATAATTTATGCAGTAGTTGGTGAGTATCCGTGGGTTTAAAAAAGACTTTAGTGTCTATGAACCCCGTTTTGCTAAAATCGATCCCTTTAAAAACAGTGGTATCCAGAAAATCAATGGAAGTTTCCTTTACAGTCGCCTTTAGTTTAATCGAGGGATGGAAATTATTTAAAATCCCAAAAAATCTGTCAAACTCTTCCCTTGAAAATGTCCAAATGAGAAAAATGTCGTCTAGGAATCTAAAATAGACCAAAGGGAGAAACGGACATTTCTTAAATACTTCCTTTTCCCAGTTGGCCATAAAGATATTAGCATAACTAGGGACGAACTTTTTACCCATAGCTGTCCCTGAGGTTTGTAAATACCAATTGCCATTGAATTCAAAATCGTTATTTTCTAATCCCAGTTTTAATAACTCTAAAATGTCATGGTCTGGTCTCTTCGGGTCAGGGTTATTCATGAAACAATTCCGCACCGCCTTCAAGCCCTCCTTGTTGTCAATATTGGTGTACATGCTTTCCACGTCTAGAGTAACGAGAAGGCTTTCCTTTGGAATTTTGATACCTCTAATTTTATCTAAAAAGTCGTTCGTATCCCTGAGATAAGATGGATGTTTCGATGCTAACGGAGCTAAAAACCAATCCACATATTCTGATATTTTATAGGATTCACTCCCTACATCTGATACTATCGGTCTTCCAGGTGGAATTTCAAAGGGGACCCACCACGATTCCGGGTCTTTATGTATTTTCGGTAAAGTGTAAATGTGTCTAGGTCTAGGGTTCCTTGGCGGTGTTAAGTACCCCGCTTGTTTTTTGCTGATAAATTTATTCTTGACCAATCGATTGACAATTTCCGTGATAGTTTTACTAGTCTCTGGGAAGATTGGATTGTCTATCTTTCTGTAATGATTTCGGTTTGCCAATTGTTGTTCAATCTCCCTAATGTAGTCGTCCTTATCCATAACCACTGTTGCCGAACCTTTATCTGCTTTTCTAATAATGATGGATTGATCTTGTTTCAGAGTTTTTATAGCTTTTACTTCTTCCTTGTTCAGGTTCGGTCTTTCTCTTTCAAATCGCATCTTGGAGATTTGTACCATCACCTTATCGGTTATTTGTCTAATTGTGGATGGAGATGTTGTAGATGGTGGACACCAAGTACTTTTCTCCACGAAGGGTTCCTTCTCCCTATTTACGTCCGAACGAAAAAAGTTTGTAATCATCAATTTTCTAGTAAATTCTCTAACCGGTTCTTTAAGCGTCGAAACATCCACATAGCTCGGTGCGGGAACGAATTTCAAACCCTTGTTTAGCAAGTCGTATTCCCCCTGCGCTAAACTCCTACTGCTAAGGTTAATGACCGCTCTCCCTAGCTGTTTTCCTATATACGATGGTTTACCTTCTTGTCCTTGGGAAAACCCCGTTTACCGGAGTCTATTTGATCTAACCAATTGTATAGAATCAAATTAGCTGAACGAGGAGACCAGTGGATACCATCCTGGTGAAACGTCACCTCGTTCGCCATCCCTGTATTTAGAACCGTAACTCCATTCATTTGCATTTTTGACATGTATTCATTGAGTTTTTTTATATTCCAGGCTTCTTTTGAATTTCTTACCTCTAGTTGCTCCGAGATGAGTATTTTGGCCGCAAACACTTCGGAATTTGGAAACCTTTCTCGTGCAACCTTGAACAAATGCTTCATTTCCTGCCAAGTCTTATTGGTATTCATATTACTCCTATCATTAATACCTACATTTAGGATAACTCTTTGGGGTTTTTCTTCGTATTCGTAATTTTGCAACAGTTGAGTGACGTGCGAAATATTCGCCCCCGGGAACGCCTCTATTTGTATTTGTCGATCGGTGACATTGGTGATTCGGGCGAGGTTCGAATCCCCGAGCACCAAGGTTGGAAAAGTGATTTTTGGGATAGCCCAATCCATTTTTTGGCGCTGGTGCCTGGTAATTTGCCCCGGTTTTTTGGAGCATTTCACCACCGTAGCATAGCTCTGGTTGGGGATCGTGGGTGATCTCGCAGGAGAGTGTCTCGGTGAAATGGAGCGGCGAACCGGGGAAGGTGACCTTGACCTAAGTCCGGAGACAAGAGAGGGAATTGACGGTACAGACATACATTTAAACATGTTTTGTAACGGCTTCACAGAGGGCAAGACATTAAAGGTATTTTCAGGACCTTTGGTTGATGCCGAAAACATATTGCCTAGAGATTTCCGTGCCTTATCCGGTGTGGGACCACGTTGTCGTTGTCGCTTTGGGGTCTCTGTGGTCCCAGGCACGGGAGAGTGAGACATGCGCCGCTTGGAAGGTGTTCTAATCGGCTGAGTGTCCAGTGGTTGGATTGGTAAAAAGCGATTACTGAGCGTAATCGGCATTACCGTCGGTTCCAATGGGTACTTTCTTGGGCTGGGTCTTTTCGGGCTTTTGTAAGACCAGCCTGGTTCGTTTGTCGGATTGTTAGATGCCTGGGGCCTCAATGTCGAGTTTGCATTAGTTTGTTTAGGAAGTCCCGGCGAAAGTGTTTTGACAATTGACAAAAACTCCTGGATCGTTTCCGTTTGAAGTTTTTTCCTCAAATTCCTTTTCGCCCAGTCAAGTGCCTGGTGCGACAGAGTCTTGATCGTCCAATCCGCAAAGCCGTAGCCAGCAATCATCCCCATTAGTTCTGAAATTCGTTCACGATAATGTTCCGATAAGGTCTGTGCGACCTTAGTTGCCCATGTTCTATTTAAGTTTTGTAATTTAGCAACGAGTCGTGTGTTCGTCTGGGCCGGTTTAAGAAACCTATCCATATAGTGAACCTGTTTTTCGAATCCCTTGGTCCTGCGCTCGCCCTTTGCTTGCTGTTTCAAAACGTGTAAGTGGTGTAAAGCCTGAATGATTTGAAAAAATAACTTGATGAAAGCAACATTCGGATGATTCGACCTCCGAAAGTTGTTTCCCTTGCGACCACGGCTCTGATTGTTAGCCATTGTCGTGAATGCAAATTTGTTCTTTCTTGCTATTGAAAATGAAATCTTTCTAGATGCAAAAGATATCGTGATAAAAACGATTTATTGATTATCAAAAATGTGATCAATAAATGTGAATATGTATGAAAATAGTGAGAATTAAAAAGGATATATGAGAATCAAAAAGGAATATGCATGCAAATACGAGAATCTAAAAAGAAAGAAATTTTTTTTGATACTTATCTTTTCTTCGTGACGTGATTCGTCCTTTAATGCCCTTTCCGGAGCGTCGAATGAGTCCTCTGTGTGCACACTTACTCCTTAAATGAATCCCGGAGGACTGTAGAATTTGTCACTGAATCAAAGAGTGTATATTTCACTACAGATCCTCACTGAATGGGGTCTTTTTACACAAAACCAATTCGTCCCTCGTTGTGGGTCCTCCTTTTTTGTCCACGAATATTCCTTAGAATTATAGAGTTCAACACACCAACTCCCCACTAATCCGCGTGTCTCTAAATCACTCCTGAAAATTGGAAATCAACTAAACACACGCCTTAATTAACATGAAAAAATGTTTTTTTTGGAAAATATTTTTTTATCTTTTTTTTATGATTTTTGTTATATATGTTAAATACCAACACCAACAAACAAATAAATAATATTAAATCACCGTAATCTATATATATATATCCAAAATAGAAAACTGCTACCATCCGCTAGTCACAAGGCCTTTCGGCGTATCGCCTTCGTCAGGTGACAAGTGCAAGTCTGAAGGGCTGTGTGTGCCGCTGGGGTATTTATATTGCTAAAACACCTTCCCCCACCATCATTCTTCCTTTTTTCCGTTTGGTTTCTAAACCTGTTTACGGCGGCTTCCTACTCATCGGTGGCCTGAGAAGAACCGTGATGACCGTGCTTGTCAATCAATTAATCAGCGCACGCTTTGCCGTCAAGCGTCAACAAAGCGATTAGTGCGCCCGTGGCCTACTCTTAATCGGTAGGGTAGTGGCTCGATTGGAAACCATATGTTTAACATTTTTACTTCTCCAGTGAAGCCCATATTGCTAGCCATGTTATTTCCTAACTCCTAAGAAAACATTGCCAAAAGATGTTTGCTCTTGAGGGGATAGCTATTGTACGTTATGGTAATTAAAAGCATATGTCAATTTGTGTGCGGTCTAAACCTAACCGAGGTTCCCTCTAAACATAAGCGTTAAGAAGGGTATTGGATTAATCCAGTTCTTACTCCTGTCATTCAGTTTCGGTATACCCCTAGGTTAGAATCCAAATAATAAAAAAATAATAATAGTAATTAAAACTGTAATCATGTAATACCTATTTCCACCAATAAATCACATAAAATCGAGTTGGTTAAAGCAAGAGAAAAACGCACTATCTTACAACTATATTAATCTATTGTGAGCAACCCATTACCCTATTCGTTTTACATCACACAGCCCCCGGATGGTAGCCCAAATTAATAGAATATAATATAACCTATTCAATGCGGATATAGTGTTTTACTAGAGAGAGTGGTCATAACCTTACATCCAATTCTAGGAGACTGCAATCAATTCAAAGTTCGTCCCTAACTCGGAACGTGTTTTCTGCCAAGTTTCATTGAACATAGGTGTCGGCATTTCAGTGTGAAATGACTAGATCTCCAATTAAGAATAACGGTCAGAACGCAAAACCCTGGCACTAGCAAGGTTAGGCAAAACGGAATATAAGGTAGGAATGACTAAGATTCCTACGAGCATTGGCCTAGGGAGAATTACTTGCGTTCCTTATTTTATTCCTAATTAGTATAACACTTAGGTTTTTATTTCTCCGGTATCCTGTCACAAGTTTGTTTCGAAAGACTCGAGGATACTTGTCTTGAATAGAAGCGTACCCCTTTCTAATCCATTTAGCCACCTGGGCTGCTTTGGAGTTAAAGGTTATCACAAATGGTACGACTTCCTCAGTTTCCTCGTGCTGGTTGAGACCCCACGGCTTTAGAGTTTTTAATTTTTGCATCCAATAGTTTTCTCGTTTTGTTAGAAATTCCTTTCTTCCAACCGCTTCAATTGGAATGATGGCGCAATCTTTCAGGGAATGGTCAGTACCGTTAAAATGATTTGCCACCGCTTTATTTTCTTTGTGATTAATGTCAAATCTATGTCTGGTGAAGCGGTCTCTCAGTGTGAGAGTGGTCTGCCCAACGTATTGTTTTCCGCATTTTTGGCACGAGATTAGGTAAATAACGTTTCTCGAATCGCAGGATAAATTTTGTTTGATTGCATACGTCTGATGAGTGGCATGGCTAGAAAAGTGTCTTGATTCTTTCAGAAAAGGGCACGTATTGCAACGTTTGCTGCGGCAGGCTTTGGCTGTTCCGAATGTATGTGTGAAGGAGTGAAAATCCCTTATTGTATTCATTTTAATTGTTCTCAGAAATCGCTTTGAATAACCCTTTCCCCGAAGTGCTCTAAATAGAATATTTGTCGCTCTTTGAAAATCTTCCTGTCTAGTGCATAATCTGTGAAATCGGATAATTTGTGATTTCAGAATTCCACTGAAAGTGTGTTTTGGATGGAAAGATAATTTATGCAGTAGTTGGTGAGTATCCGTGGGTTTAAAAAAGACTTTAGTGTCTATGAACCCCGTTTTGCTAAAATCGATCCCTTTAAAAACAGTGGTATCCAGAAAATCAATGGAAGTTTCCTTTACAGTCGCCTTTAGTTTAATCGAGGGATGGAAATTATTTAAAATCCCAAAAAATCTGTCAAACTCTTCCCTTGAAAATGTCCAAATGAGAAAAATGTCGTCTAGGAATCTAAAATAGACCAAAGGGAGAAACGGACATTTCTTAAATACTTCCTTTTCCCAGTTGGCCATAAAGATATTAGCATAACTAGGGGCGAACTTTTTACCCATAGCTGTCCCTGAGGTTTGTAAATACCAATTGCCATTGAATTCAAAATCGTTATTTTCTAATCCCAGTTTTAATAACTCTAAAATTTCATGGTCTGGTCTCTTCGGGTCAGGGTTATTCATGAAACAATTCCGCACCGCCTTCAAGCCCTCCTTGTTGTCAATATTGGTGTACATGCTTTCCACGTCTAGAGTAACGAGAAGGCTTTCCTTTGGAATTTTGATACCTCTAATTTTATCTAAAAAGTCGTTCGTATCCCTGAGATAAGATGGATGTTTCGATGCTAACGGAGCTAAAAACCAATCCACATATTCTGATATTTTATAGGATTCACTCCCTACATCTGATACTATCGGTCTTCCAGGTGGAATTTCAAAGGGGACCCACCACGATTCCGGGTCTTTATGTATTTTCGGTAAAGTGTAAATGTGTCTAGGTCTAGGGTTCCTTGGCGGTGTTAAGTACCCCGCTTGTTTTTTGCTGATAAATTTATTCTTGACCAATCGATTGACAATTTCCGTGATAGTTTTACTAGTCTCTGGGAAGATTGGATTGTCTATCTTTCTGTAATGATTTCGGTTTGCCAATTGTTGTTCAATCTCCCTAATGTAGTCGTCCTTATCCATAACCACTGTTGCCGAACCTTTATCTGCTTTTCTAATAATGATGGATTGATCTTGTTTCAGAGTTTTTATAGCTTTTACTTCTTCCTTGTTCAGGTTCGGTCTTTCTCTTTCAAATCGCATCTTGGAGATTTGTACCATCACCTTATCGGTTATTTGTCTAATTGTGGATGGAGATGTTGTAGATGGTGGACACCAAGTACTTTTCTCCACGAAGGGTTCCTTCTCCCTATTTACGTCCGAACGAAAAAAGTTTGTAATCATCAATTTTCTAGTAAATTCTCTAACCGGTTCTTTAAGCGTCGAAACATCCACATAGCTCGGTGCGGGAACGAATTTCAAACCCTTGTTTAGCAAGTCGTATTCCCCCTGCGCTAAACTCCTACTGCTAAGGTTAATGACCGCTCTCCCTAGCTGTTTTCCTATATACGATGGTTTACCTTCTTGTCCTTGGGAAAACCCCGTTTACCGGAGTCTATTTGATCTAACCAATTGTATAGAATCAAATTAGCTGAACGAGGAGACCAGTGGATACCATCCTGGTGAAACGTCACCTCGTTCGCCATCCCTGTATTTAGAACCGTAACTCCATTCATTTGCATTTTTGACATGTATTCATTGAGTTTTTTTTATATTCCAGGCTTCTTTTGAATTTCTTACCTCTAGTTGCTCCGAGATGAGTATTTTGGCCGCAAACACTTCGGAATTTGGAAACCTTTCTCGTGCAACCTTGAACAAATGCTTCATTTCCTGCCAAGTCTTATTGGTATTCATATTACTCCTATCATTAATACCTACATTTAGGATAACTCTTTGGGGTTTTTCTTCGTATTCGTAATTTTGTAACAGTTGAGTGACGTGCGAAATATTCGCCCCCGGGAACGCCTCTATTTGTATTTGTCGATCGGTGACATTGGTGATTCGGGCGAGGTTCGAATCCCCGAGCACCAAGGTTGGAAAAGTGATTTTTGGGATAGCCCAATCCATTTTTTGGCGCTGGTGCCTGGTAATTTGCCCCGGTTTTTTGGAGCATTTCACCACCGTAGCATAGCTCTGGTTGGGGATCGTGGGTGATCTCGCAGGAGAGTGTCTCGGTGAAATGGAGCGGCGAACCGGGGAAGGTGACCTTGACCTAAGTCCGGAGACAAGAGAGGGAATTGACGGTACAGACATACATTTAAACATGTTTTGTAACGGCTTCACAGAGGGCAAGACATTAAAGGTATTTTCAGGACCTTTGGTTGATGCCGAAAACATATTGCCTAGAGATTTCCGTGCCTTATCCGGTGTGGGACCACGTTGTCGTTGTCGCTTTGGGGTCTCTGTGGTCCCAGGCACGGGAGAGTGAGACATGCGCCGCTTGGAAGGTGTTCTAATCGGCTGAGTGTCCAGTGGTTGGATTGGTAAAAAGCGATTACTGAGCGTAATCGGCATTACCGTCGGTTCCAATGGGTACTTTCTTGGGCTGGGTCTTTTCGGGCTTTTGTAAGACCAGCCTGGTTCGTTTGTCGGATTGTTAGATGCCTGGGGCCTCAATGTCGAGTTTGCATTAGTTTGTTTAGGAAGTCCCGGCGAAAGTGTTTTGACAATTGACAAAAACTCCTGGATCGTTTCCGTTTGAAGTTTTTTCCTCAAATTCCTTTTCGCCCAGTCAAGTGCCTGGTGCGACAGAGTCTTGATCGTCCAATCCGCAAAGCCGTAGCCAGCAATCATCCCCATTAGTTCTGAAATTCGTTCACGATAATGTTCCGATAAGGTCTGTGCGACCTTAGTTGCCCATGTTCTATTTAAGTTTTGTAATTTAGCAACGAGTCGTGTGTTCGTCTGGGCCGGTTTAAGAAACCTATCCATATAGTGAACCTGTTTTTCGAATCCCTTGGTCCTGCGCTCGCCCTTTGCTTGCTGTTTCAAAACGTGTAAGTGGTGTAAAGCCTGAATGATTTGAAAAAATAACTTGATGAAAGCAACATTCGGATGATTCGACCTCCGAAAGTTGTTTCCCTTGCGACCACGGCTCTGATTGTTAGCCATTGTCGTGAATGCAAATTTGTTCTTTCTTGCTATTGAAAATGAAATCTTTCTAGATGCAAAAGATATCGTGATAAAAACGATTTATTGATTATCAAAAATGTGATCAATAAATTTGAATATGTATGAAAATATTGAGAATTAAAAAGGATATATGAGAATCAAAAAGGAATATGCATGCAAATACGAGAATCGAAAAAGAAAGAAATTTTTTTTGATACTTATCTTTTCTTCGTGACGTGATTCGTCCTTAAATGCCCTTTCCGGAGCGTCGAATGAGTCCTCTGTGTGCACACTTACTCCTTAAATGAATCCCGGAGGACTGTAGAATTTGTCACTGAATCAAAGAGTGTATATTTCACTACAGATCCTCACTGAATGGGGTCTTTTTACACAAAACCAATTCGTCCCTCGTTGTGGGTCCTCCTTTTTTGTCCACGAATATTCCTTAGAATTATAGAGTTCAACACACCAACTCCCCACTAATCCGCGTGTCTCTAAATCACTCCTGAAAATTGGAAATCAACTAAACACACGCCTTAATTAACATGAAAAAATGTTTTTTTTGGAAAATATTTTTTTATCTTTTTTTTATGATTTTTGTTATATATGTTAAATACCAACACCAACAAACAAATAAATAATATTAAATCACCGTAATCTATATATATATATCCAAAATAGAAAACTGCTACCATCCGCTAGTCACAAGGCCTTTCGGCGTATCGCCTTCGTCAGGTGACAAGTGCAAGTCTGAAGGGCTGTGTGTGCCGCTGGGGTATTTATATTGCTAAAACACCTTCCCCCACCATCATTCTTCCTTTTTTCCGTTTGGTTTCTAAACCTGTTTACGGCGGCTTCCTACTCATCGGTGGCCTGAGAAGAACCGTGCCGACCGTGCTTGTCAATCAATTAATCAGCGCACGCTTTGCCGTCAAGCGTCAACAAAGCGATTAGTGCGCCCGTGGCCTACTCTTAATCGGTAGGGTAGTGGCTCGATTGGAAACCATATGTTTAACATTTTTACTTCTCCAGTGAAGCCCATATTGCTAGCCATGTTATTTCCTAACTCCTAAGAAAACATTGCCAAAAGATGTTTGCTCTTGAGGGGATAGCTATTGTACGTTATGGTAATTAAAAGCATATGTCAATTTGTGTGCGGTCTAAACCTAACCGAGGTTCCCTCTAAACATAAGCGTTAAGAAGGGTATTGGATTAATCCAGTTCTTACTCCTGTCATTCAGTTTCGGTATACCCCTAGGTTAGAATCCAAATAATAAAAAAATAATAATAGTAATTAAAACTGTAATCATGTAATACCTATTTCCACCAATAAATCACATAAAATCGAGTTGGTTAAAGCAAGAGAAAAACGCACTATCTTACAACTATATTAATCTATTGTGAGCAACCCATTACCCTATTCGTTTTACATCACACAGCCCCCGGATGGTAGCCCAAATTAATAGAATATAATATAACCTATTCAATGCGGATATAGTGTTTTACTAGAGAGAGTGGTCATAACCTTACATCCAATTCTAGGAGACTGCAATCAATTCAAAGTTCGTCCCTAACTCGGAACGTGTTTTCTGCCAAGTTTCATTGAACATAGGTGTCGGCATTTCAGTGTGAAATGACTAGATCTCCAATTAAGAATAACGGTCAGAACGCAAAACCCTGGCACTAGCAAGGTTAGGCAAAACGGAATATAAGGTAGGAATGACTAAGATTCCTACGAGCATTGGCCTAGGGAGAATTACTTGCGTTCCTTATTTTATTCCTAATTAGTATAACACTTAGGTTTTTATTTCTCCGGTATCCTGTCACAAGTTTGTTTCGAAAGACTCGAGGATACTTGTCTTGAATAGAAGCGTACCCCTTTCTAATCCATTTAGCCACCTGGGCTGCTTTGGAGTTAAAGGTTATCACAAATGGTACGACTTCCTCAGTTTCCTCGTGCTGGTTGAGACCCCACGGCTTTAGAGTTTTTAATTTTTGCATCCAATAGTTTTCTCGTTTTGTTAGAAATTCCTTTCTTCCAACCGCTTCAATTGGAATGATGGCGCAATCTTTCAGGGAATGGTCAGTACCGTTAAAATGATTTGCCACCGCTTTATTTTCTTTGTGATTAATGTCAAATCTATGTCTGGTGAAGCGGTCTCTCAGTGTGAGAGTGGTCTGCCCAACGTATTGTTTTCCGCATTTTTGGCACGAGATTAGGTAAATAACGTTTCTCGAATCGCAGGATAAATTTTGTTTGATTGCATACGTCTGATGAGTGGCATGGCTAGAAAAGTGTCTTGATTCTTTCAGAAAAGGGCACGTATTGCAACGTTTGCTGCGGCAGGCTTTGGCTGTTCCGAATGTATGTGTGAAGGAGTGAAAATCCCTTATTGTATTCATTTTAATTGTTCTCAGAAATCGCTTTGAATAACCCTTTCCCCGAAGTGCTCTAAATAGAATATTTGTCGCTCTTTGAAAATCTTCCTGTCTAGTGCATAATCTGTGAAATCGGATAATTTGTGATTTCAGAATTCCACTGAAAGTGTGTTTTGGATGGAAAGATAATTTATGCAGTAGTTGGTGAGTATCCGTGGGTTTAAAAAAGACTTTAGTGTCTATGAACCCCGTTTTGCTAAAATCGATCCCTTTAAAAACAGTGGTATCCAGAAAATCAATGGAAGTTTCCTTTACAGTCGCCTTTAGTTTAATCGAGGGATGGAAATTATTTAAAATCCCAAAAAATCTGTCAAACTCTTCCCTTGAAAATGTCCAAATGAGAAAAATGTCGTCTAGGAATCTAAAATAGACCAAAGGGAGAAACGGACATTTCTTAAATACTTCCTTTTCCCAGTTGGCCATAAAGATATTAGCATAACTAGGGGCGAACTTTTTACCCATAGCTGTCCCTGAGGTTTGTAAATACCAATTGCCATTGAATTCAAAATCGTTATTTTCTAATCCCAGTTTTAATAACTCTAAAATTTCATGGTCTGGTCTCTTCGGGTCAGGGTTATTCATGAAACAATTCCGCACCGCCTTCAAGCCCTCCTTGTTGTCAATATTGGTGTACATGCTTTCCACGTCTAGAGTAACGAGAAGGCTTTCCTTTGGAATTTTGATACCTCTAATTTTATCTAAAAAGTCGTTCGTATCCCTGAGATAAGATGGATGTTTCGATGCTAACGGAGCTAAAAACCAATCCACATATTCTGATATTTTATAGGATTCACTCCCTACATCTGATACTATCGGTCTTCCAGGTGGAATTTCAAAGGGGACCCACCACGATTCCGGGTCTTTATGTATTTTCGGTAAAGTGTAAATGTGTCTAGGTCTAGGGTTCCTTGGCGGTGTTAAGTACCCCGCTTGTTTTTTGCTGATAAATTTATTCTTGACCAATCGATTGACAATTTCCGTGATAGTTTTACTAGTCTCTGGGAAGATTGGATTGTCTATCTTTCTGTAATGATTTCGGTTTGCCAATTGTTGTTCAATCTCCCTAATGTAGTCGTCCTTATCCATAACCACTGTTGCCGAACCTTTATCTGCTTTTCTAATAATGATGGATTGATCTTGTTTCAGAGTTTTTATAGCTTTTACTTCTTCCTTGTTCAGGTTCGGTCTTTCTCTTTCAAATCGCATCTTGGAGATTTGTACCATCACCTTATCGGTTATTTGTCTAATTGTGGATGGAGATGTTGTAGATGGTGGACACCAAGTACTTTTCTCCACGAAGGGTTCCTTCTCCCTATTTACGTCCGAACGAAAAAAGTTTGTAATCATCAATTTTCTAGTAAATTCTCTAACCGGTTCTTTAAGCGTCGAAACATCCACATAGCTCGGTGCGGGAACGAATTTCAAACCCTTGTTTAGCAAGTCGTATTCCCCCTGCGCTAAACTCCTACTGCTAAGGTTAATGACCGCTCTCCCTAGCTGTTTTCCTATATACGATGGTTTACCTTCTTGTCCTTGGGAAAACCCCGTTTACCGGAGTCTATTTGATCTAACCAATTGTATAGAATCAAATTAGCTGAACGAGGAGACCAGTGGATACCATCCTGGTGAAACGTCACCTCGTTCGCCATCCCTGTATTTAGAACCGTAACTCCATTCATTTGCATTTTTGACATGTATTCATTGAGTTTTTTTTATATTCCAGGCTTCTTTTGAATTTCTTACCTCTAGTTGCTCCGAGATGAGTATTTTGGCCGCAAACACTTCGGAATTTGGAAACCTTTCTCGTGCAACCTTGAACAAATGCTTCATTTCCTGCCAAGTCTTATTGGTATTCATATTACTCCTATCATTAATACCTACATTTAGGATAACTCTTTGGGGTTTTTCTTCGTATTCGTAATTTTGTAACAGTTGAGTGACGTGCGAAATATTCGCCCCCGGGAACGCCTCTATTTGTATTTGTCGATCGGTGACATTGGTGATTCGGGCGAGGTTCGAATCCCCGAGCACCAAGGTTGGAAAAGTGATTTTTGGGATAGCCCAATCCATTTTTTGGCGCTGGTGCCTGGTAATTTGCCCCGGTTTTTTGGAGCATTTCACCACCGTAGCATAGCTCTGGTTGGGGATCGTGGGTGATCTCGCAGGAGAGTGTCTCGGTGAAATGGAGCGGCGAACCGGGGAAGGTGACCTTGACCTAAGTCCGGAGACAAGAGAGGGAATTGACGGTACAGACATACATTTAAACATGTTTTGTAACGGCTTCACAGAGGGCAAGACATTAAAGGTATTTTCAGGACCTTTGGTTGATGCCGAAAACATATTGCCTAGAGATTTCCGTGCCTTATCCGGTGTGGGACCACGTTGTCGTTGTCGCTTTGGGGTCTCTGTGGTCCCAGGCACGGGAGAGTGAGACATGCGCCGCTTGGAAGGTGTTCTAATCGGCTGAGTGTCCAGTGGTTGGATTGGTAAAAAGCGATTACTGAGCGTAATCGGCATTACCGTCGGTTCCAATGGGTACTTTCTTGGGCTGGGTCTTTTCGGGCTTTTGTAAGACCAGCCTGGTTCGTTTGTCGGATTGTTAGATGCCTGGGGCCTCAATGTCGAGTTTGCATTAGTTTGTTTAGGAAGTCCCGGCGAAAGTGTTTTGACAATTGACAAAAACTCCTGGATCGTTTCCGTTTGAAGTTTTTTCCTCAAATTCCTTTTCGCCCAGTCAAGTGCCTGGTGCGACAGAGTCTTGATCGTCCAATCCGCAAAGCCGTAGCCAGCAATCATCCCCATTAGTTCTGAAATTCGTTCACGATAATGTTCCGATAAGGTCTGTGCGACCTTAGTTGCCCATGTTCTATTTAAGTTTTGTAATTTAGCAACGAGTCGTGTGTTCGTCTGGGCCGGTTTAAGAAACCTATCCATATAGTGAACCTGTTTTTCGAATCCCTTGGTCCTGCGCTCGCCCTTTGCTTGCTGTTTCAAAACGTGTAAGTGGTGTAAAGCCTGAATGATTTGAAAAAATAACTTGATGAAAGCAACATTCGGATGATTCGACCTCCGAAAGTTGTTTCCCTTGCGACCACGGCTCTGATTGTTAGCCATTGTCGTGAATGCAAATTTGTTCTTTCTTGCTATTGAAAATGAAATCTTTCTAGATGCAAAAGATATCGTGATAAAAACGATTTATTGATTATCAAAAATGTGATCAATAAATTTGAATATGTATGAAAATATTGAGAATTAAAAAGGATATATGAGAATCAAAAAGGAATATGCATGCAAATACGAGAATCTAAAAAGAAAGAAATTTTTTTTGATACTTATCTTTTCTTCGTGACGTGATTCGTCCTTAAATGCCCTTTCCGGAGCGTCGAATGAGTCCTCTGTGTGCACACTTACTCCTTAAATGAATCCCGGAGGACTGTAGAATTTGTCACTGAATCAAAGAGTGTATATTTCACTACAGATCCTCACTGAATGGGGTCTTTTTACACAAAACCAATTCGTCCCTCGTTGTGGGTCCTCCTTTTTTGTCCACGAATATTCCTTAGAATTATAGAGTTCAACACACCAACTCCCCACTAATCCGCGTGTCTCTAAATCACTCCTGAAAATTGGAAATCAACTAAACACACGCCTTAATTAACATGAAAAAATGTTTTTTTTGGAAAATATTTTTTTATCTTTTTTTTATGATTTTTGTTATATATGTTAAATACCAACACCAACAAACAAATAAATAATATTAAATCACCGTAATCTATATATATATATCCAAAATAGAAAACTGCTACCATCCGCTAGTCACAAGGCCTTTCGGCGTATCGCCTTCGTCAGGTGACAAGTGCAAGTCTGAAGGGCTGTGTGTGCCGCTGGGGTATTTATATTGCTAAAACACCTTCCCCCACCATCATTCTTCCTTTTTTCCGTTTGGTTTCTAAACCTGTTTACGGCGGCTTCCTACTCATCGGTGGCCTGAGAAGAACCGTGCCGACCGTGCTTGTCAATCAATTAATCAGCGCACGCTTTGCCGTCAAGCGTCAACAAAGCGATTAGTGCGCCCGTGGCCTACTCTTAATCGGTAGGGTAGTGGCTCGATTGGAAACCATATGTTTAACATTTTTACTTCTCCAGTGAAGCCCATATTGCTAGCCATGTTATTTCCTAACTCCTAAGAAAACATTGCCAAAAGATGTTTGCTCTTGAGGGGATAGCTATTGTACGTTATGGTAATTAAAAGCATATGTCAATTTGTGTGCGGTCTAAACCTAACCGAGGTTCCCTCTAAACATAAGCGTTAAGAAGGGTATTGGATTAATCCAGTTCTTACTCCTGTCATTCAGTTTCGGTATACCCCTAGGTTAGAATCCAAATAATAAAAAAATAATAATAGTAATTAAAACTGTAATCATGTAATACCTATTTCCACCAATAAATCACATAAAATCGAGTTGGTTAAAGCAAGAGAAAAACGCACTATCTTACAACTATATTAATCTATTGTGAGCAACCCATTACCCTATTCGTTTTACATCACACAGCCCCCGGATGGTAGCCCAAATTAATAGAATATAATATAACCTATTCAATGCGGATATAGTGTTTTACTAGAGAGAGTGGTCATAACCTTACATCCAATTCTAGGAGACTGCAATCAATTCAAAGTTCGTCCCTAACTCGGAACGTGTTTTCTGCCAAGTTTCATTGAACATAGGTGTCGGCATTTCAGTGTGAAATGACTAGATCTCCAATTAAGAATAACGGTCAGAACGCAAAACCCTGGCACTAGCAAGGTTAGGCAAAACGGAATATAAGGTAGGAATGACTAAGATTCCTACGAGCATTGGCCTAGGGAGAATTACTTGCGTTCCTTATTTTATTCCTAATTAGTATAACACTTAGGTTTTTATTTCTCCGGTATCCTGTCACAAGTTTGTTTCGAAAGACTCGAGGATACTTGTCTTGAATAGAAG